>JAJHZJ010000237.1:10507455-10724955 GCA_023548195.1 Bettongia penicillata ogilbyi | reverse complement strand
GAAAGTCAGGGAAACGAAAAAGTGGCAGGAAGGAAGGACAGCTAGTACAAAGACAGGAACATGGAAGATGGAATGGCATATGGGAGCAACAGAAGCAAGCCAGGGTAGCCAGATTATACATTTTTGTTGTTAAGATGTTTCAGTTGGGTCAAACTCTTTGTGGCCCCATTTGGTGTTTTCTTGGCAGAGATACTAGTTGGTTTTCCATTTCCTTCCCTACTTCATTTGACAGATGAGGAAATTGAGGCAAACCGGGTTAAATGACTTACACAGTGTTGCACAGCTAGTAAGTGTCTGAGGCCAGATTTGAACTTAGGAAGATGAGTCTTCTTGACTCCAGGCCTACCTAGGTACCCAAGATTGTACATACCATAGAAGAAAGTAAAGGCCAACAAGACAGAAAATTATTTGCTATAAATAACAGCTTTCAGAAGGGTAAGGAGGAGGATACAGGGGAAAATTAATTTAGGTGATGTAAAATCATGAGATAGCAATACAAATCTATTTTTTAAATTAAAAGACTGGAAAGATAAGAAAGGCTGCTCTAACTATCTTTGATCTCTCACTCTCACTGCAGGACCAACTCAACTCATTTCCAGTGATGCATGCCATAGATGTTGTCTTTTACATTACTTCTCAGGAACCAGTTGCTGTGATAGGTGACAGTTTTAGAATACCCACCATATTGATGACCAACATATCCAGGCATGGGGCATCTATTTCACTGCATTTTTTTTCTTAAATCATACCTATACTCATACACTATAAACAGCTGTAAAACATCGTAGCTGTTGGTTTTAAATAAGTTGATAATTGTATTACGTTCTTTTAACTTTTTAACAAGCTTGCCTTGTACTCTAACATTGTAGCAATTCTGCAAATACTATATTCTTTTCTGCTCAGTGTTCCGCTCATTAATTATATTCATATTGGTTACTTTGAAGTTATTGAGACTGTTGGGATATATAAAAGAGAGGCACCCATATTGATTTCATCTCTAGTATCTTTCCATGTTTATTTCCTTGATCTAATGACTTCTAATTCAAGTTGACTGGTATGTTACAGGGGAGATGGTTTGATGTGGTATTGGGCAATAATGGAACTTAGTCTCTGGAGCAGTGGTCCCTTTGGAAAGAGAGGGTAGGGCAGATAGGTTCACGAGGATTATAGAATTATATATTTTGAGCTGAAAGGTCATTGAGTTCAATTCCCTCATTTTTACAGATGAAAAAACTGAGGTGCCAAAAATACAACTCGGAGGTGTACAAGACAGGAGTTCGTCTCATCTATACTGATCACAAGTCCAGTGCCCTATGCACTATGCCATGGATATTATAGCCTATCATTGACATCATAGAAACATAAGATCAGATCTCAATTTAATAAAATAAGATCCTAAAATCAATATTAAGTGTAAAATAGTGACTTACTTTGATTCATATAGCTTATCATCATCATCAATTTTAAAGGGATTGTAATTTTCTTCTGATGTTGAGTTAATTTTTAATAAAATCCATCTTTTTTTAACCTGTGACCAAGTTCAATAAACAATTAAAATGGGGGAAAGCCCCCTTCAATCAGAGCCAACTCTTGTCTCATTTCAGATATAATAATAATAACAAAAGTTAGCATTAACATATTACTTTAACAAAGTGCTTTACAAAGATGATCTCATTTTCTCCTTGCCAGTACCTTACGAGTTAGATGCTATTATTTTCCTCATTTTACAGATGAGGAAACTGAAAAAGGCAGAGGTTGAGTGACTTAAACCTAGTAATTATCTTAAATAGGAATTAGGAATTTTTGGCTTCAGAAATTAAGATAATAAACATAGCTCCTCATTAGATTGTAAACTCATTATAAGTGAGGATTGTTTCATTCTTTTTTACTTGTATTCCCAATTGTCTAAGGGCCAAGGTCTCCCAGTACATCCTGGGTCATCTCCAGTTATTCTGATGAATATCTGGTCACTGGATTCAGATGACCCTGGAGGAGAAGTGAGGCTGGTGACTTTGCACAACCCCACCCTAACTCAAAACAAAGTCAGGTGCAAGTCATGTCATCATTTCTATGATGGCATGGTCTTCTCCAGCAATGAAGGACGAACACAATCACAACACCCTGACACATTAGAAGATGCTTAATAAACGTTTGATTGATTGCTTGATTGACTATTAAAGCATGCTTTAATGTTAGTTGAGCATATGAGAGACATTATCTCATTGGATTTTCACAATAACCTCCTGGACTTACAGGTGCTTTATTATCTATATTTCATAGATAAGAAAAGTTAGCCTGAGAGGAATAAGTTGCCTTGCCTAAAGCAGGATTTGAATGCAGGGCTTATGAAACCAGGCCTGGTACTCTTATACTACATTGCTGATAATTGAATAACAGCAACCATCTTTATACTTTTATCCTTGTTCGCCATATTTGTCTTTGGTTCATTGTGCCTTTTGGAGAGGTTGCCCCTAGAGGATGGGCTATCCACTAATGCCCTGGTACTGATGATCTGCCTTGCCCATAGAACATGGCTCATGGGATCTTAGATCTAGAGATACAAGGGACCGTAGAGGCCACTTAGCCCAAAGCCATCATTTTATAGGTGAAGAAACAGAAGTTCACAGGACAGTGACTTTTCCAATGTCACACAAATAGTAAGTGGTAAAGTCAGGATTTCAACCCAGGTCTCCTGACTGAAGATTGGGAAGTCTTTCCATTGTATCATATGATTTTTCATTAAATGTTCTATAAAAACCCTGAAGAAGTTCATTTGTTACTTTGATCCATTCCCTTTGTAAAATAAGACTGGCATGTTTTACTGGACAGTTCCTTCACTTAAAAAAAAAAGGTTTAAAAAAAGCTTTCTGTTGCCTTAGAGGGTTTTTGCTTCTTCTTCCAGACTAGGGATCTATATAATCCTAGCCCTGGAATGCTGATTAGGGGTAGGTTTGGGGGAGTGAGGGAAAAAGAGATAGCAGGACAGATAGACATAGAGAGACAGAAAGAGAGAAATTGAGTACAGAGAGTCAAAGAAAAAGAGATAAAGAAAGGAGAGAATGATGGAGAGATAGGGAAAGAGGGAGAAAGATAGGGAAAGAGGGAGAAAGATAGAAAAGAGAAAAAGAGAGAGGAGGAAGGAAAAAGGGAGGGAGGGAAGAGACAACAGGGGAGAGAGAGAAAGAGAGTGAGAACAGGAAAGGGAAAGAGGAGAAAAAACAGGAGAAAACAAGAGAGAGAAAAAGAGAAACAGGCAGACAGAGAGAGATAGAGACAGAGAGACAGATACAGAGAAAGGAAGAAACCGTTGTCCATCTGGATGACTGATTGCCTCGTATCGCTGTTTTCTAGCCTCCTTGTACAGTGGTCTTATTATTTCCAGGGTGCTTTCCTTGACTTTTGCAATGTTGAAAGCTCATGCCGGTGTTGTCTAAAACTTCATGGCAGCATATAAATGAGATGATCATTTTCCATTCTTAGCTTCCTTAAACAGGGCACTACTGTTGCTGAAAAGGAAGTTCCTGGGACAGCCTTTCCCTTCTAACTCTAATGTGGTCAGCAGAACTGTCTATGCAAAGCAGGCTTTTGGGAAGGCTGTTTCTGGCTGGAATATCAGTACTTCTGGACTGAGCTGGCCTGTTTGTCCTTCCACTCCAGGATTCTGCCTCTAATCATTGCCAATAACTGATATGCCAGAGGAAGGCAAATTCTGCCCTCGTAGGCCCCATTGGAGAAGCATCCTACTTTGGCTCCTTTGAGCAAGAAGGAAAAATACTGAGGATGGAAAGCAATTTCGGGGTATATATGTAAGGAAAAGCAACAAAAAAGTGAATGCCATGCGATAAACATTTATGAGCTGAGGGGGATACAACTTTGAGTATGTTGCTATTTGGTTGATTAGTTGTATACTACTTTTCATGACCCTTTTTGGAGTTTTCTTGGCAAAGATACTGGAGTGGTTTGCCATTTTCTTCTCCACTTTATTTTACAGATGAAGAAACTGAGACAAACAGGGTTAAGTGACTTGCCCAGGATCATACAGCTAGTAAGCCTCTGAGGCTGGCCCAGCGTCACACAACTGGTTAAATTTGAACTCAGGTCTTCCTGACTCCAGGCCTGGTGCCTCTATGCACTTCAGAAGGGACCTTAGAGGTTCTTCTTCTTTTTACAGTTGAGGAAATTGAAGCCCAGAGAAGTTAACTTATCAGGGTCAAGGCTACTGATGGTTTTGTAGCCCAAATTCAATTCTGAGTCCTAGAACTCTATGTCAATTTTATTCATGTGTGGTAATTTATGCAATTTCTCTCATATTATATTTATATTCATGTCAGAATTGAGGCTAGGGTAGACACTGTAGGCAGCCATCCAAGAACCAACACATGGTTATGGGGTAGGAAGAGGAAGCATAATGCAGGACAGTTTATAATATTACTTATAATGAATACACATATTTTTGATGCCCGAAAATTCTAGTCCCTTTGGCACATAATTTGCAGAATCATAATTATAGAAATGGAAAGACCTTAGAGGTAAATTAGCCCAACCCTCTCCTTTTTATTTTATTGTTACTTTGAATTTAATGAGCACCTAAAAAGAGAACATTTCTGAATACAAAAAAGAACAGAAAAGAGAGGAATGTGTGTGTTTAAATGTGAATTTCTACTATGTACAGCTTGCAATAAGAAAAAGCACACAATAAATTCAGTATGTTACTTTCGAAGCTTTCCTGCTTTACTGTGCTTTCTTCTGAGCTTTCTTTTTTGCTTCTGTGCATTTTAAAGAAGTGCTTCAGTCTTTATTTAGCTCCTTTCTAACCTTCCCTCTTTCTCCTTTACCCCCTCCCACCAAAAAAAAAAAGAAAGAAAAATGCAATCCTTATAAGAAATCCACCAAGTCAAACAAAAAACTCCACATATTTACCATTTCTTAAAATCTATCTCACTTTACACCTTGATTTCATCACTCTTCTGTCAGGAGATGGGCAGCATTCCTCTTTATCATTTCTCTGGGACTGTGATTGATGATTGCATTTGAACAGAATTTCTAAGCCTTTCAAAGGTGCTTTTCTTGGCAGTGTTGTTACTGTATAAACTATTTTCCTTTTTCTGTTCACTTCATTCTGCATCTGTGCATGTAAATCTTCCCAGGTTTCTCTTCCTTTTTGTAATGTCTTAAATTTGTTGGGCCATTCCCCAAAGGAAGGGTATCTTTACAGGCCCCAGTTTGCTACAACTAAAAGACTGCTATAAATATTTTTGTACATGTGGATCTTCTTTTTTTCCTATTTATTTTATCCCTTTGGGCCTAGGAGTGGAATCATTGGCCCAAAGGATAAACACAGTTTAGGGACTTTTGTGTCCTACTCCAAATGGCGTTATAGAATGACTGAACCTATTTACAGCTTCCCCCACAGCGCATTAATGTGCTTATTTTCCTGTAGCCTCTCCAACATTTTTCATTTTCATTTTTTGTCACCTTTGTCAGTCTGCTGAGCGTGCCAAAATAACCTCAGGAATGCTTTAATTTGCATTTCTTTAATGAGTAGTTATTTGGAGAAATTTTTCATATAGATGTTGATTGGACAATTCTCCTTTGAGAATTGACTATTCATAATATTTGATCGTTTATTTATTGGGGAATGGTTATCATTCTCATACGTTTAAAACAATTCTTTACATATCTTTGATATTAGATTTTTCAGAGAAATTTGTCATATTTTTTCCCAGCTAAACATTTTCCTTCTAATTTTAACTGCATTAATTTTGTTTATGGAAAACCTTTTCCATTTTATATAACCAAAAGTTTATCTATGATCCACTATATCCCTTGTCTGGTCAAAAATGATTCTTTTGTCCATAGTTATAAAGGATATTTTCTTTCTTGTTCCTTTAACTGTTTTATGCTGTGATGTTTTATCTCTAGGTAATTTATTCATTTGGAACTTTTCTTGGTGTACAGTATGAGATGTTGGTCTCTGGCAACTCACTTTCCAGTTTTCCCAGTAGTTTTTGTCGAACAGTGATTTCTTAAGCTAGTAATTGTAAACGTTGGTTTTAGTAAATGCTATGCAACTATATTTGTTTGTTTAGTATAATGCTTTCCACTGCTTGACCTCTCTCCCTCTCCCCCTCTCCTTCTCTCCCTCTCTCCCTCTCTCTCTGTTTCTCTCTCTCTCTCTCTCTCTCTCTCTCTCTCTCCTCTCTCTCTCTCTCTCTCTCCTCTCCCTCTCTCTCTCTCTCTGTCTCTCTGTGTGTGTGTGCGTGTGTCTCTGTCTGTCTCTGTCTTTCTCTCTGTCTCTGTCCCTTTCCTTCTCCAGTTATTATTTCGATGATTACTGCTTTATAGTATAGTCTGAAATCTGGTAGACCTCCTTTTTTTTCGTTATTTCCTTTCAGATTCTCGACTTTTTGTTCCTCCAGAATAATTTTGTTAGTGGCATGCATGGGGTTACACAGATAATAGGTAACAGTGCTAGGATTCTAACATACATGATCTGACTCCACATTCAGGACTTTCCTCCCTACAGCAGGTGATATTTAGGCTTTGATGCATTGAGTCTTATGTGTTACAGTGAAGATTCAAAGTCTCCATTGCATTCCTAAAATATTCCAGTTGTATTCCTAAAATATAGGAAAGCACCATGTTTAAATTTGTTGAGGACAGACAAATACCTTGATCTAGCTTTGATTCATGCTTCATTACTGGGGACACGGAGTGGAACTGACACTTAAGGAGCATAAAAAGCATTTTGGGGGACATGATGTAGACATATTCCTCCATATCCACATCTGATCTACATCTGCAGGCCTGTAGTCATTCCCATTCCCAGCGTATATTCCCCTTCACATGGAAATTGTATCCAGTATCTATGGGATTCAATTTGTTTTGAATCTCTTTGGTTTCTAGTAGGTATCAACAAGCTAAATAGCAATGACATTGCTACATAAGCAACTCCCTAACCTTTTATTCTTTAAACCAAAGTTGCCATTCTATCATTAAAGGGAACTCCTAGTGAGGGGCTTCTACCTATGTAGATCAGAACTTTCTCTGCAGTCACAGAGAGTCTCCTGATACACTGACCAGGTAGGTACAATGCCTCATCAATAGCATGAATCAAGAGTAGAAGCTGAACTCAGGGGTCTTCTTGACTCCTAGGTCAGCTCTCCATCCAAAGTGCCTTATTGCTTCTCAATTCCAAAACTTTCACGTGGTTATCCTCCTCATCTGGCCCTAGCCAACAAGAATTATCAACCGTGGTCAATCTGTGATCATCTACTGACATGTGAGAAACTCATGTGAGTGTCTTTGGATAATCTACAGATGCTTGACAAAGGTACTGATCCACAGTGCTTTGGCTTTTTACATGCTTTTGCATATCTGCTGGCAATGTATAGGAGTTGAGTGCCATCTAGGCCAATATTAATATTCCAGATATGAGTGTATAATATGTGTTTCTTTTTTATCAGGCGCTCTATTTGATTTGGGGGGGAAGGTTGAGTGAAGTATGAGAATTTCTTGTGTTGTGCCATGATTCTTGTTTGTAATTATTATAAAATTCTATAGTCTAGGGGGGAATCTACCTCTAGGGTGGAGAGGGCCAATCATGACCCTTGTAACACTATGAGACGGAAATATTTAGAGTTAGTAGCTGAAAGGAGGGACAAGCGGCTTGCCAATTCAGCTTGGTCAATGAATGGGAAACTATGGTTATTGTTTGCCTTTCATTTTTGAAGAGGACCATGACATCAAGGAGGTGATGCTATGATGTGCAAGTGAGTTGGACTTAAGTGAGGCAGGGCTGTGCAAAGTCACCATCCTCATTTTCACCTCCAGAGCCATCTGGGTCCAGTGGCCAGATAATAGGGAACAACAAATGGGCTACAGAGTGTTCAAGGTCAGACTGGAGCAGAAGATCAGGATGAAGAGAGAGGTCATGTTATAAGTGGTATGAAGATATCCTCTGGTTAGGAACGGAGATGCTAGAGGCCCAGCCCCAAGTGCTAAGACCTAGAAACTATCTAAGCTAGCAAGCAGCAGGTGAAAGAGACAATTAAAGTATCAAGAGCAGAAGCACCACTATATTTTGGAAGTAGAGAAGGCCAGGAAAATCAACCGGGAATAAGGAGAGAGTTTCCATGAATCAGAGAAATAAGATCTCCAGAGGAGAGTAAAGGAGCCCAAAGTGAAAGATAATTGGGAAGCCTGATAGGAAAGAGTCTTTCTTTTGTGGGAGTCAGGAAGTGACCAAATGTGAGACTTCTCAGTTCCATGGATAGGGGGAAGAACCTTTAAGGTCTACATAGGCCTAGAATTTCAAGGTTTAAGTCCATGAGGATAGACCAAATTGAGAAGGGAGAGGGGCAGATTCCAAGAGGATCTATTTCAAGCCCTATATCCCTACATCCAGAACAAAATGTTGGGCAAGTACCCTACATGCATACATACCTACTAGACAACAGAAAGGACAAGATTAGAAGCTAAGGAAAATTAAGGACTGATCAGAGAACTAGAGTTAACCCAAAAGAGATTCTGTACTTCTAAACAAAACCTTCTCTTTTATTTACTATTGTACCTGCCCTCCATGTGTTTCCCCATCCTACTTTATGATGAATCTCCTGTATAAATAACTGAGAAGATGGCATGCTGTTTTCTGGAAGAAAAGGAGAAAGAACTTGTACTGAGATTACTGGAGACAAGAGAAGCAAACATGAGGTCCCAGAGCTGGAAGAGTTGAGTCACAACATCCAAACTTGGATGTTACCCTCCCCAGTAACCACAAATTATTTAGTGCTAAATAGTTTGCCTCTTTAACGCCTTCAAATTCATTTCTTATCTTGGGTACTCCAAACCACAAGGTTGTGCTACAAAGGTAGAAGTCCCTTCCTCACCATCCCTACACCATGCTCACCTCCACTCTGACCATCATCCCCATCTTCATCCCTACCAGAACCTTTGAGCTGTGACAGGCAACATTTCCTGTTTTGCCCAGAACCAGACCTTCATTCCACTTGCACCCCTTTCCACACTACATGGTCTACACCAGCTTTTCCTGATCCCCTTCATGAGTAGTGTTCCTTCATCAGATTGTGAACTCCTTGAGAACAGGGACTGTGCTTTTGACACAGAGTTTATCCAAGTGCCTTTAAAGCTTCCTTCCTTCCTTTCTTTTTCTTCCTTCCATCTATCCATTGGTCTCTCTCATCCTCTCTGCTCCACCTCTTTCTTCTCCTTCCCTCTCTCCTCTCCTCCTCTCCCTTCCTTCCTTCCTTTATTCTTACCTTCCTTTCCTCTTTCCTTCCTTTTTTCTTCCTTCCTTCCTTCCTTTTCTTTTCTTCTTTCCTTCCTTCCTCATTTCCTTCCTTCCCTCCTTCCTTCCTTCTTTACTTTCTTCCTTCTTTATTTCCTTCTTTCCTTCCTTCCTTCCATTATAGATTCACCCTTCTTTCCTCTGTCTCCACATCCAGTACACTGTACCATACTATCTAGTGGAGTTGTAGGGGGAGGCTGGGATGGGATTCATGGAGAAGAAAGGAACATTTTTTTAATTGTTAAGAGTCTTTTGTGAATCCTTTATTTTGATTGCATTCTTGCCATAAGGTGAAATAAAAGCCATCCTTTATCTGACATGAGGAAATGGGTTTTTGCAATATGGTAGGACCCTCTTACCCATATCTGTGGAGAACTCGACACAAACTCTTTGAGATTTCTATGGGAAGTTCTGGGTTGTGGGGACAAAATGGACTCAGGAGTGATGACTGAGAAACACCCAAGGTTGAACTTAGGGTACTGGATCATGGGTTACACATGCATCTTGGAGAGCTTATCTTCCTCAGTTCAGACACCACTTCCTCTGAAAAGTCTTTCCTGAACCTTCTCACACATTAATATTTTTTACTTCCTCAAATCACTATTCCTCTATACTGCATGTATAAGTATTATTTCACACACACCCCTTCCCTAGACCGTAAACTCTTTAAAGGCAGTATTGTCTCTGCATCTCCACCACCCAGCAGAGTGACTTGCCACATGGTGCTTACTTTAATGTTTTTAAAATTAAGGAAAGGCATCCTACTTCATAGACGTAGGGCTGGAAGGGAATTTAGAGGCCATTGGAAGTTGGACCACCAACTTCTTCATTTTATAGATGAGAAAACTAAGGACCTGAAAAATTAAATGGTGTGCTCAAAGTGACACAGAGGAAAGAAGCTAGGTTCCTCCCCCAAAAGGGAGTTAGGTATTGGGGAAACAGGCAAAAAGGGTGAAAGGATAGTAATGAGTAAACAATCAAAGAGTGAGAGTCAATGAGCCAGGCTCTGGACTTGCTGGTTTGTAGTCTGCAGCTGGTCCCAAGTCACTAGAGTCAGATACTTGGAATAAAATAAAGATCTTTACCTGGATCATTGTATGAGCTCAGGTTTAGGTAATGTCCTTTCAGAGTGGGGGTTGGGAAGTGAGAAATTTCTTAGATTTTATTTTCTACAGATGCTTTTGGTTTTACATCATCTTGTTTCTGAATCTAGCCTTCTCTCTCACCTACTTAGCAAACTATCTTCTGCTCCAAAGAAAAATAATTCTTAAAAGTAGAAGAAAAAAAACAGCCCATAAACCCAAACAAGTTTCTCCTATTAAATGTAAGTAAGACTTGAGTTTTTATTACTTAACTTTAAGAGATCTAGGCAAACCACCAGTAGGTTTCCAGCAATTAGCAAATTTACTTAATTTTTTCTAATTTAACTGCCACTTCCCCTGAGAAGTTGATTTTAATAAAAATCAACCAACACTTCATATACATCTGACAGTATAGGAAATATTCCACAACCCTAGTCCCCCACCTCTGCAAAGAAGGAAAAGGAGGAGAGCAAATATGTTGTTCAGTCATTCCAGTCTTGTGTGGCTCTTTGTGACCCCATTTGAGGTTTTCTTGGCAAAGATACTGGAGTGATTTGTCCTTTCCTTCTCCAGCTCATTTTACAGATGAGGAAACTGAGGTAAACAGGGTGGTTCACCCAGCTAATAAGTGTCTAAGGTCACATTTGAACTCAGCTCTTCCTGACTCTAGGTTCAGTGCTCTATCCACTGCACCTCCAAGCTGCCCTTGGAACAAATTACTTACTATCAATTTCAGAGCTTAAAACTGATCATCATATGTATAATTTATGCAAAAGGATAAGGATGCACACATATGCATATTATCAGAAATAAGCCCCACCCATATACACGCAATTATTTTTTCTTTATTGTATTAGCTGCCATATGTAATTTGAGAATCAGTTTCAGCTCCAGACTGTAGCAACACTTCCTCACCAAACTCCTTTGAAGTTAAACGCTTAGAGAGAGAGGCTACAGGCCCACTCAGGAGAGATTAGATCTTGTTTTAAACACTAGCTGCTCTGAGAATAATTTCCTTAATTAATATTCACAAGATATCAGACACTTGAGACTATATTTTCATGTAACCTACTTGCATGTAATTGTTCATGGCTAAGATTTTCCCTCCATTTGTCTCTTCCTTTTTGTGTTAATGTTCCACAAAGCCAAAGGAAAAAATGTTTTTACCACAAAAGAAAATCTTCAGGGAAAGGACCTTAAAACACTGGGGCTTTCATCCTCCTTCTAAAATGAAACATTGCTTTGTGCCTAGTTTTTTTGCAACTAGATGTCCATAGTCCCAGCCCTCCCCCTATTCAAGTTGCAGAACAGTAAATGTTCTGGGTGCTATTTTCTTCTACAGGACATTTCATATCTACAAAGCATTTAGCAAAGCCCGGTTGACCTTCAGTTGTCAAGCCCTTGAAGGGGAAGGACATTAGTACCTTCAGTCAGCAACAGTGTTTGGGATTATCTGGACCCATCTGAGTCAGGCAGACAAAACTCTGTGTCAAGCTCCCCCTTGCCCTGTGACGAGTGCAAAGAATCGGAAGCATGGAAAGTGATCCTGTCACCCTTTTAGTTTCAAAAACATCCAGTGTTTTGTGCTTATCTGAATAATCTAACAATTAATTTTGAATCAGAAAAATTTAATTTTAATTTGCTAATATCTGAAAATGCACCACCAATGCCTTGCCTACATCTTTTAAAATTAATGAAAAAGGAAACAAAAAGCCAATTCTTACCTACATTTACTAGAAGAAATCTGTTTGGATTTATGTTTTTTTTTCTGGTTTTCCATTTCTTTTGTCTCACTCTGGCAATAGCTGATGAATGTATTAATTATGAAAGTTAAGGGATTGACAGCCAGAATAGATTTCAAAGATAATTTAATCCAGACGTACCAAACATGCTTTCCCTGGGCCCATTTTAGCCTGTATACTCCCAAGTACAGATTAAAATGTAGTTGAAAAATATTTAATAAAAGTAATAAAAATTCAATAGACTAAAGGTAATGTCAATATGTGATTTTCTAAGTCAATATGCAGCCTGCAGGAATCCTTATGTATGCTTTAATGACCCTGGAATTGATGGCATCTAACTCCCTCATTATAAAATTAAAGAACTGAGGTCCATTGAGGTTAAGTGACTAACTCAAGGTTATACAGGTATACAGAGAACTTACTGGTTTAGAGCTGAAAGGGTTCTTAGAGTTAAGTCCAACCTCATCAATTTACAGATGAAGAAACTGAGTACTACAGAAGTGACTTGCCCAAGTTCATACAAGTTATAAATGACAGTTAGAATTTGAACTCAGGTCCTCTGACTTCCAAGTTCAGTAAGGATAGACTAAGATTATTATAAGAGTTCAAATGGTAATGTAATTTGTCATGTGTGTGTGTGTGTGTGTGTGTGTGTGTGTATAAAAATATAGAAAACTTTCCCAGAGTCTAGTATGTTTCTCTTGGGAACCAAAAGTACCAGAATTCCCTTGATCACTTAGCTTGGCTAGAATGATGAAATAAATCCAGTCAGGCATAGTGAAAAGAGTCTTAGATTTGGAGTGAGAGGATGTGAGAGCAAATCTTGCCTCTCTAACTTAATACTTGTGTGATTTTAACCCCTTTGGGCCTCAATTTTCACATCTGTAAAATGAGGGTATTGGACAGATAACCTCTGTTTTCTCTTCTGGCTCCAAATTCAGGATGTTGTCTCTGAACAGAATTGATCTCTGTATAAATGTTGTCTATATAAGTTGTGGGTTGTTTTGATCAGTTGCGGGGCATGATTGCTATGGGCTTTGAAATGTCATCTGAGTCCCCCCTCTATGGAAAAGAACAATCTATGCTGGATTACCTACCAGAAATCTATTGTGGGCCAGCTGAACAGGCTTTGGGGGCTTCCCCTTTCCTAAGTCTGGCAACTCCTAAGAGTTGCCAAAAAGACACAGATATATGCTAATGAAGCCCTACACTTAAAATTCACAAGTATCATTCCCTATTCACTGTTATACATTACACTATGTGAGCACTATGATTTCATTTAGCTAATTCATGGTGCCCTCAGATTTTCTTAATTGCAGCCTTCTGCTAGTTCTTTATATATCCTTCCCTCCTTCCCTCCTTATCTCCCTCTCTCCTTCTCTTCTTCCTTCCTTCCTTCCTCTGCTGTAGTAGATACCTGTGAAGTACATAGACATACAGGTCTCTATCTGCACTTTTCCATTGAGCTTCAGAGGGGGTAAAGTTACTTGTCTAGAACTAGTCATTTTTAATTTCGGAGGTTTTCCTTTCATTAGGGTGAAAGCCAGTATTTAACTTTGCTTCCAATTGTTTGTTCATGGACTGCCTGAAGATTATGGTGAGCTTTCTTTCACTTAGAATTAGCTTTTGTAAATTTGTGATCATTTCTCTACAAACATTCTGATTTCCTAAGAATTTTAATCCATACATATCATTTAAATGATCTTCATCTCATACTTAAACTTCAGAGAAGTGAGATGCCTTGCCCGAGTTCACACAACCAGCAGGGAACATCAGCAGAATTTTAGTTTTGGAATTACATGGCTTCAGACATTAGAGGTGTCAGTAACAAATCCTGGTGCAAGAGACTTATGGCATCCCTAGATAGTACTCCAAAGGATGAGAGACAAAGCAGTCCTAGGCTATACTGACTATCCTTTGAACACAAGGTTGTGTTTTTGTGTTCGTCCTTCATTCTCAAAGAGGACCATGACATCAAGATGATGACATGACTTGCAGTTGACTTTGATTTGAGGGAAAGAGGGCTATGCAAGGTCATCAACCTCACTTTCTTCTCCTGAGTCATCTGGGTCCAGTGGCCAGATATTCATCAGGAAGATGGCCCAGGATGCGATGTGAGACCATGGATTCATTGTAGGTTGCTGAAGAGGAGGTTAACATAATGCAATCAGGTAACTGTATGGATAATAAGGAAACATAAAATAAAATCTGCCTCTATTACCCCCAAACAACCCATATTTATCTAACAGATGGTGATCATTGCATCATTGAAATACATTGGTCTTAACTCACCTTTTAGGAATGTAACGAGGCATAATCGTCCGGTCACTACCACTATCACCACCACACCCTTCCCCTAAAGGCCACCGACACTTCACATTCCCCATTTTCACAAAATGAACATCCTACGATTCTGTTGGCCCATCATGGACATGCTTAGAGTAAGCTGTCCCTTTCATAAAATCAAAGGATGTTAGAGCAGGAAGGAACTTTAGGGATCATTCCTTTAATTCAACTCTCTCATTTTGCAATGAATGAATCTCAGACTCAAGAAATGACTTCCTCAAGGGCACAAAGAGATTTAATGGGAAAGTCAGCACCAGAACAAGCCTCCTACCTTCCAGTCCAGTACATTTCTCAGTGACCACTCTGCTACTCTCTATGCACTCAGTTCTGATCTAAAAGTTTAAGACATCCTGGGTGACATTTTGATTAAATGTCTAATTTGTGAAGGAAGAACTATCTGTAACATTTCATATATATCCATTTCTACTGTATATTTTTTGTCAAATATAATTTTTGGCTAGTCATTTAATTTGTACAGATCTTTGGAAAAATATTTTCATGAGGAAGTTATGACTAGTCATTATTAATTGTAGTAGTTGCTTTTAAATATGGGGGAATGCCAGTATTTAGCTTTGCTTCTAATTGCCTCAAGTTTACAGTGAGTTTTCTTTCACATAGAATTAGCTTTTGCAAATTTGTGACCAAATTTGTGTTTCTCTACAAACACTCTGATTGCCCAATCATTTGACTCCATGAACATAAGTTACATGACATAAGGCAGATTGGTTTGGTGATTGGGGGCTGACTTTGGAGTCAGAAAATCTGAAGTTCAAGCCCTTCTTCCGACACCACTGTGTGATCATGGACTATGGCAACCTTAAAAACTCTAAATTCCAGATAAGTTGTCAGTCAACGTTGGTGATGGAAGAGGACAAAAAAGGAGTTCCTTTGTATTGATTATATGGTTTCATCCAGTCTTCAATCAATCCGGTTTGATCAAAACTCTCCCTATCTCTAAGATAAAGTAGCCCAGGACAAGTAATAGATGAAAAAGTGAGTTTGTCTTGTGTGAAGTGTAATTTGGGGCAGTCTATGGGCTGGGCTGGCTCTCTTCCTTTCTGACCTTGTAAACCTAGCTAGCCCTACACTTAATACGTTTCACTGTTAGTCTTTTTCAGTCATGTCTGACTCTTTGTGACCCCATTTGAGGTTTTCTTTGCAAAGGTACTGGAGTGTTTGGCCATTTCCTTCTCCAGCTCATTTTACAGATGGGGAGACTGGGGCAAACAGGGTTAAGTGACTTGTCTAGGGTCACACAGCTGGTAAGTATCTGAGGCCAGATTTGAACTCAGGAAAACTCATTTTCCTAACTCCAGGGCTGGCATTCTATCCTCTGTACAACTGAGCTGCCCAAACACTTCACAAATACATTATTCTATTTTTTGAAAGACAAAAAAAAAAGATGGAATAGAGCCTGGAATTTGATAGTTGCTTAATAAAATACTTTTTGATTGATCAATTTGTGGGTTAAATGGGCAGCTACTTAAAGGGAAGTTTCTGGGGTGAAACACATTTTTTAAAGCTCAACTCAGGCTTCCGGATGAGTTTGACAATGACTTGGAGACTGAACACAAAAACATACAACTTACTTGATGGATAACAGTATAACAACTTTCAGATACATAGGGATATGTCTATATGTGTGTATATATATGTGTATTCCATATACCCATGTATACATACATATGTTTTTATATGCATGTATAAGTATATGTATATATCTTAATGTGTATACATATGTATACGTGTGTATATGTATATATATATATATATTTATATTTATATAGTTGTTGGTTATCTAAAGAAATGTTTTTAGTGTACTATGTATTTAGTTTCCCCCTACTGTCTGACATGCATCTGTGATAGTGCCTCAGGCCATTAATTGGTTAGTGCTTAATCAATCAGTCAATTAGCAGAAAAAGCTTACTTTGTGCCAGGCATTGTGCTCAGTAGAATGGAGGAGGAGGTTTGGTAAAAGGAGAATGGCACAGTAGGATAAGAGGGTCAAGGATCTGACTGACGGCTGAAGGATTAGATGATGATGATGATGAGGAGGAGGAGGAGGAGGAGGAGGATGAGGATGATGAGGATGAGGATGATGATGAGAATGATGAGGATGATGATGAGGATGATGAGGATGAGGATGAGGATGATGGTGACAGAGAGAAAAACAAAACTTTCTGTAATTTCAGTATCTTGCTTTAGCCTTCATGATGAGAGTGAAAAAGAGTTTTAGGGGGGGTGAGACATTGGGGAGAGAGGGTATAATAGGAGGCTATAATAGGAGGCTATGTTCAGATAAGGGAACATCAGAATTGCCCTGGAACACCTGTGGGTAATGGTGAAACCCAGTGCATGACCATCCCTATGGGTGGCTAAAGTTGAGTGAGGAATGGGTGAGGGGATCGAGGGAGACCAAGGAGCTTAGTTGAATGTTTGTTGATTTGACAGTTGGGAGGAGAAACGAGGGAGGGAGGAGGAGGAGGTGAAGGTGGATCCTTCCGGGCTAAATTGGGAATGGACGGTGGGTGTAGTGTCCCAGTCACCTGGGCCCAACGGTGTCTCCAGTTACTAGGTATATAAAGTATCAGAAATTCCAATGATCTATATAGATCCTTGATGGGTCCCCATGCCTGGAGCGTTTTCCCTCATCTCTGCCTCTTGGATTCCCGGGCTTTCTTCTAGTTCCAGCTAATGGCTTTTTTGGTCATTCAATCATGTCCAACTCTTCATGATTCCATTTTGGATTTTCTTGGCAAAGACACTGGAGTGATTTGCTATTTTCTTTTCTAGTTCATTTTACAAATGGGGAAACAGAGGCAAACAGAGTTACATAACTTGTTCAGGGTCACACAGCTAGCAAGTGCCTGAGGTCAGATTTGAACTCAGGAAGATGAGATGTACTATGGCATCATGTAGCTTCTACAAGAAGCCTTTTCTCATCCCTCTTAATTCTAGTGTATTCCCTTCTACTGATTATTTCCAATTTATTATATATATATATATTATATATAACTTGTTTGTACATAATTACTTGCATATCTCCCTCATAATGTTGTGAGTTCCTTGAAACCCAGGGACTAAATTTTGCCTTTCCTTATAGAAAGATAAAATCTTAGCACAGTGTGTGACTCATAAAAGGTACTTAATATATGCTTCTTTATTAAGCACACTGATTGATAGAATTGCATCAGTGCTTTTGCTTAAGGTTACAACTAAAAAGGATTTCAAAGGTCAACTAGTGCAATCCCTTCATTTTATGCATCAGCAAACTGTATCCTTGGCAGAAATGACTTCCCCAAAGTCACATTCTGAGTGCTAGAGGCGGAATTTGAACCCATAGCCTCTGATTCTCTTTTCAAATTCTATAATGCTCAAATACTATGATGGACAGGGGTAATTGGGCTGTGCCTTCTCATTGAGTTCTTCCTTCCAAAGAAATCATTTTCTTTTGAAGAACTTCGTGGATTTTTCAATGCTCCAGACTTGACTAAATGCAATTATACCCAATGTTTGCTACTCAAACTACATACGACTTTCCCTCATTAAGCTGCAGGTCAGCCAGACTAGCATCCTGGCCATTGTCACAACCCCCCTGAACACACACACACACACACACACACACACACACACACACACACAGCCTTCCATGCCCGTTTCTATGTCTTTATACAAAACCATCCCCCGAGTACACTCTCTCCTCACTTCCACCTCTTAGAATGCTTCATTCAGCTCAGACATTAGTTCCTTTCCTGAGAACCCAGGTAATTGTGTCTCCTACTCCCCTAAAATTACTTTGCAGTAACTTTGCTTCTATTATGCTTATATAACCCCAGAGAAGTCACTTCTCTGGGCTTCAGTTTCCTCATCTGTAAACTGAGACCAATGATTCAACAAGAAATTTTTAAGGGCTATTATATGACAAGTGCTGTGTTCATCATTGGGGATTCAAAGCCTGGCAGGACAAATGTCCTTGCTCTCTGGGAGCTCGCAGTCGAACAGAGAAGAGAACATGCAAGCAATTGTGTACAAATAAGGACCAGCTGGAGATAATTGCAGAAATCTTTCTCTCTGTCCTTCCCTCCTTCCATTTCTCCTTCCCTTCATTATTTCTCCCCCTTTGTCTGTCTCTCTCTGTCCCTCCCATCCCTTCCTCACTCCCTTGCTCTTTGTCTCCTTCCTTCCTTCTGTCTCTCTCTGTCCCTCCTTCTTTCTCTTCCTCTCTCTGCTTTGTCTCTCTCTGTCTCTCCCATGCTCCCTCTCTTTCCCTCTATATCTCTCTCCCACTCTCCCCCTTTCTATTCCTTGTTTCTCTCTGTCTTTCTCTCTCTATCTGTGTCCCCCACCCCTCATTTTCTCCCCTGCTCTTTTTCTCTCCCTCCTACTGTTTCTCCCTACCTCCTCTCCCTCTTCTCTCTGTCTCTCTCTGTCTCTCCCACCCTTCCCTCTCTCTTTCCCTCCTTCTGCCTTTCTCCCTCACTCCTTCTCTCCCTCTCTCTGATTTGTCTCTCTCCGTCTCTCCCACTGTCCTTCCTTTCCCTCTTTCTGTATCTCTCTCCCTACCTCATTCTATCCCTTCTTCCTCTTCCTCTGCTTTGTCTCTCTCTCCCAACCCACCCTTTCTCTTTCCTTCCTTCTGTCTCTCTCTCACTTCCTCCTTTCTGTCCCTCTCTCCCTTTTCATTCTGTTTCTCCTTGTGTGTCTCTCTCTGTCTCTCCCATGCTCCTCTCTTTCTGTTCTTCTGTTTCTCTCTCCCTCTCTCCTCTTTCTATGCTTTGTCTCTCTCTGTCTCTGACTCTTTCTCTCCCTCCTTCCCTTCTTGTTTCTCTCTCCCTCCGTTTTCTCTGTTTTTATCTCTGTCTCTCTCCCACACTTCCCTCTCTTCTCCTTTGCTGTCTCCTTCAGTGTTCCCCCACCTACCCCTTCCTCCCCTGGCACCCTCCCCATTCAGATCTAGGCTGCAGCCCGGGTCTCAGCAGCAACAGACAGTAGCAGCAGTGCTGGGGGGAAAACCTCAAATGGCCCCTGGAGGGCTTCTTTTTCTCTTCCTGGCATCATTACAGCCTTCTGGCTGGATAAATTAATTATAGAGTTTGAGGAAGAAAAAAAACCCTGACTCCCCCCCATCATCCCCCTGAAGTATCAACATTGGGGATCTATTTACAAACTTCAAACTTAAGGTGTGACATTCTTTGTCGCTGAGCAGTGGCTGCCTTGGGCTCATGCCTAATTCTCTGGTTCTTTTATGTGGTGAGGAAATTAGGTTTCTTTCCCCCCTGCCTTCCTCTCTTACTCTCACCTGAAGTGTGACATTTTGGAAAAGGGAAATAAATGCCTTTAGTAATGCCCTGATGTGGAAAGCTTCCAACCACCTGTAGAAAGGCCTTGAAATAGCACAGATCTATCTTGGGAGTTGGGATGGGCTGGTGAGGAATCTCTCTTCCTTTCCAGTGGAAAGGCAGGAAATGAAATAGATGAGGAGGACAGATAGAGAAGGGCAGTTTGCCACAGGAGCACCCTCTCTTCCGGTGTTAGAAGTGACCATAGAATTATAGATTTAGAACCGAAAGGACTATCCAACCCCTTCCATTTACAGATGCAGAAAGTGAGACCAAAGATAAAATAACTTCCCCTGGGCCACACAGATAGTGAGTAGAAAAGGCAGGATTAAAAGCCAGGTCCTCTCTAAATCCTTTGCTTTTTACATTTTTCCATGACACTCCTTTCCTATACCCCCATTGCTTGATGGGTTAAAATCTCAAAGTTCAACCCTACTATCTATCAGTGGTTTCATGTTTCTCCGGATCAGCCCTGGAAACACTATTTTCCTGGAGTTCTGTGGGAGATGAAGAGGAAATGTACTACCGTCATGAGCAAGGAAGTTCAGATCAAAGATTAGATTTTGTCTGATTTACAGCCCCTGGGAACTAGTTGGACAAAGTGGAAAGAGCCTAGACCAAGAATCAGAGGACCTGAATTGGAATCTCCCCTCTACCATTTTCTTCCTGTGTGACCTAGGTAGATGACTTGACTTCCATTTCTGTATCTGTAAAATGAATGAGTTGAACTGGATGACTTCTAAAGATAACTCTAAATATATGTTTTTATGTTAAGGAACACATTAGGATGAATTTCCAGGAGGCCCTAAATCAATCAGTTCTTGGAAGAGAATATGTTCTATTAAAAAGGTAGAATCCAGGGGCACCCTCCTCTCAATGCACCCTCAGAAAAAGTCTACCCACTGACTAAGAGAACCTTCAGGACAATCCAGGCTAAGATCCAGCCTCTAATGCTTAGATGTGTGACCACACCTGTCTGAATCTCTTCATCTGGATGCCTATTAACATTTATTGTTCAGTCATATCTTACTCTTTGTGACCCCATTTTGGGTTTTATTGGCAGAGATACTGGGGTAGTTTTTCATTCCCTTCTTCAGCTCATTTTATAGATGAGGAAACTGAGGCAAACAGGGTGAAAGGACTTGTCCAGGGACACAAAGCTAATAAGCATCTGAGACCAGATGCATACTCAAGAAGATGAGCCTTTCTGACTCCAGGCTCATCACTCTATCCATTGTGCCAGACATTGTGTTGGAAGATTTTGTGGACATACAAAGACTGAAAGGAAAGAGTTCTACCTTCAAGGAGCTTACATTTGATTTGGGGAAGAGACATAACACAAATCTGTAAAAATGTAATATTTATAAAATAAATGCAATGTAATTTTTGAGAGGAGAGTTGGGGGATTCAGGAAAAGCTTTATGGAGGAGGTGATGCTGGAGCAGAGTTTTGAAGAAAACAAGAGAGGCTAAAGAGAGATAGTTGAGGAGGAATGATGTTCCAGGCTTAGGAGGCAGCCAGTGGCAAAATATGGAGAAAGGGGATGTGAGTAAGGTCACATTCACTGGGAGATGGAATATGGGAAGGAGTGAAACAGACATTGAAATGGAAGGAGTGGGTTGGGACCAGGTTGTGAAGGGCTTTTAATGTTGAACAGAGAAGTTTACATTTGGTCTTAGAGATAATAGGGAGCCATTGCAGTTTATTGAGTTGATAAGTGACATGATCAGACCTGTGCTTTAGGAAAATTACTTTGACAGTTGCATAGGGAGTGGGGAGAGACATGAGTAAGACAGAACAATAAAGAGGCTAGTGCAATAGTCTAGGGAAGAGGTGATGGGGGCCTGAACTATGCCCACGTGGACATAGTGCTTCTATAAGGCAGTTGGGGGTACTGTGAATAGAGAGTTGGGCCCTTGAGTCAGAAAGATCTGAGTTCAAATCTGGCCTCAGACACTTAATAACTGTGTGACCAAGTCACTTAACCTCTTGAGATTTCCTCAACCGTAAAATGGAGATAATAACACCTGACTTAAAGGTTGTTATGAGCATCCAGTGATATGGTAATATTTTTAAGTACTTAGCACAGTGACTGGCTACTAGTAGACACCATATAAATGCTATTTCCCTCCCCTTCTTCCATGTGATTAGAGAGGAGTCTGATGTAAAAGACATAGAGAGATAAAATTGATTGTAAGCTCAGAGCAGGGATTGTCTTTTGCTTCTTTCTGTGTCCACAGAATTTAGCACACTGTCTGGCACATAGTAGGTGCTTAATCAATGTTTCCTTTGATTGATTGACATAAGTTGGAAAAGCACTAACTCTGGAGTCTGTGAACCTGGGTTCCAATCTTGCTTCTGTTGTTCAAAACCTGTGTGGCCAAGTTATTTAACCTCCACAAGGTCTCATTTTTCTCATATTTAAAGTAAAAGAATTAGACACAGGAGTGGGAACCTTCAGCCTCGAGGCCACATGTAGCCCTCTAGGTGCTCAAGGATAACCCTTTGACTGAATTCAAACTTCACAGAACAGATCCTTATATTAAGGAGGGACTCACTAAGAGGTTCCTCCAAGCTCTAAAATTCTGTGATCCTGTGAGCAACATAGTGGAATGAACACTGTTGTTGGATTCCCATCTTAGCTGTAGTATTTACCAGCTGTGTTAAATCATTTAACTTTGTTGAGACTCATTTTTCTCATCTATAAGAAAGGGAGAATGATATTGACTGTACCTAATGTATAGGGTTATAAGGGAAAAAAATATTGATTAATGTGATGTAGTGGAAAGAATCTTAGATGTACAGTTAGGAGAATAGAGTTTGAATTCTGGTTCTAGGACTTCCCATTGAGGTGACTTTGGGCAAGTCAATTCATCTTTCTGGGTCTCAGTTTCTTTATATCTAATATGGGGGGAAGGTTGGACTAGATGACCCTAATCCTGCAGGGCCTAATCCTTAAGGCCTCTTTCACCTCTAAATCTTTGCTCCTATAATCATTCAATTTTCATTGATTCTGATAGGTAAATAATTTCTTAGGGGAAAAGTGAGAATTGATTCTGACATATTGTAGGATTTTTAAAATGTTCATTAACTGAATGACTATCCATGACAAAACCCAAAAGCAAAAATAGACCTGATAGGATATTCCTTTCATAATGCATTCCCTTTTACCTCCACTTCAGGTGGACTCAGGAAGGCCCTACTCACCAGACCCAGTAGGAGACTCACTAGATGACAGCCCCCATAGGTCTTTAACTTCATGAACATACTAGCATAAGCCAGGCTGCCCCAGTATTCCCCAGGCCACCTGGAGAATGCTGGTCTTTTTCACCCGAATCAGTCATTCAAATTAGCTTTCAACAAGTCTTATTCTCAAAAAGTGCTGAAGACAGCATGAAAAATGCCAATCTTGTCTTAACTTGCTGTAGAAGTATATTAGAAAGTGGTATCTTTTATCTGTCCTTACATCTTTTAGGGTCATGGCTTCCATTCCCCCCAAAAAGTATTTATTAAGTGCCTGCTGTTTGTAGGTGATGTGTGCAAGGGATCCAAAGAAATAATGAACTATACTTCTTGCCTCAAGGAAGGGAACATATATTTATTCATTGTCTACTATGTGCCAGACATTGTGTTAATAATTTTACAAATATTATCTCACAGAATCCCTGAAAGATAGGCGCCATTATTATCCCCATTTTATGGTTGAGGAAACTGAAGTACAGAGTTTAATTGACTTCCCTGGGGTCACATAGCTAGTGAGCATCCAGGGCTAAATTTGAATTAAAGTATACCTGACTGTAGGTCCAGGATTCTGTCCACTGTGCCACTTAGCTGTCTGTAAAAAAATTGTATTGTGTTGGCTTCCACAGTCGATGGGAAAATAAGAAGGGAATAAACTGGGAAAATAGAAAAGATGAAATCCATGGTGAGGATTCTGGTGCAATATTGGAAGAACCTAGATAGGAGTATAGTTGATAACCAGGCATAAAACAGGGACATGTATGTTCTCCAAAGGTGTCTGAGACTGACATGGAGGCAGACCAGCTCAGAGTCTAGATCAAGAAGGCTTTCTTGTGAATGAAGCTCAAGTCTTGTTTCAGCCACTTGCTAGTTATGTGACTCTAGGCAACTCATTTTACCTCAGCCATGCTTTCCTCATCTGTAAAGCAATGAAAATAATAATAACATGGACTTCCCAAGATTGTTGTGCAAAACCAATGAGATCATATGAGTTAAGTGCTTTGCAAACCTTTATAAATACTAGATAAGTTCTATATAAATTCTAGTTGTTAACATTGTTGATATCATTACCATTATCTTTTCCTCCAGATATATTGCATGTATTGTACCAAGTCCTAGAACACTGAAGAGGCTCCTAAATCTAATCTTCAATCACTCAAAAGAATTCAGCTTGACCATCCACACCAAAAAACCCAAGTGGATGAAGAATGCCTGTTGTCCAGGATATAAAATGCAGTTGGATTGGGAACATGAGCTGGTCCATCTGTACATCTCTTTTGGATAGACACTATAAATTAATGAACTGGACCCAGGACTAAAGAGGAGGAGAAAAAAGGTGGTCTGAGTGCATTTGGGAAACTGGGCAAAGCTCTTATTTTTATCTCATCAATTGAGGTGGCTTTACATTTCCTTTGGAAGTCACTTTCATTTCTTTTTCAATTCATGTTTTCTCCTGTGTGACACTTGTCAGCATTAATATGTTGTTTCAGATGAATAGTCAGTTATCAGCTTAATGCAATGCTCCCATCTTGAGCTGAGGGAGTAACCTCCCAGAAGAGAAGGCGAGCAGATAACTGCCCCTGTGTGAACACAGTCTGATGTTAATTACACGCCAGCCCCTTGTGAAGGAACTCTGCCCAAAAGCCCTGAAGGAGTGGGCAGCAGCAACGGCAGCCTGAGCTGTGTGGTCAGTGAATGTATTACCGAGAAGTCATTTTTCAGTGCAACCTCCCAAGCAAGAATTGGAGGGTGGGCTGGGTCCTCCTGCTTCCTGAGGGCGTGGATGTACCAAGAATCTCCTGATTTTCAAGGAAAAGCTCAGGAAATACGTGGTCCAAGGAGAAAAGAGCCTCAATGGGGTTTTTGTTGTTGTTCCTTTACAAGAGATCCTGAGACCAATGCCCACAAATTCCCCACACCATGAATAGGGGCATTCATTTTGACAGGGGAGGGGAGGCCGGAGAGTACAGCTTGCAGGGTAAAAAGCTCCTACCCTCCCCATTACCATCGACCTCACAATTCCTTGTTCATTTTTCTCTTGGGCAGTTTTGAAATGGTCAAGAGTCTGAGGAAGGATGAATAGGAGATCAAGAGCTAAAACCTTCTTGAGCCTAGATCCTTGCTCCAAGGCTGACTCCCTCTAGCCTTGGGCAATTCACTTGGCTACTTCACCTCAGTTTCTCTATCTATAAAATGGGGATAATAGTATTTACTTACTTACCTCATGGGTATTATGAGAATTAATTACTGTTTGCAAAGTGCTTTGAAGATGAAAAGTACTAGTTGGCATCATCGTCATTATTATGAAATACCTTCTGCAACTTCAAGCCAGCTTCCTCCAGACAGCAGAAATTAAACTAATTTCCAGCTGGGATCTTTAGAGCTCTTCAGTGGAAATGAACGGAGTACAATGTGGGCCACTTTAACCAAAGAAGATACCTTCCTCTACTAGTAATTTAATTTCTTGGAAATGGAAGAAATGGGCTAAAAGAAATCAAGGATCTTGTGGGATCCTAGATCTGGAGTGAGAAGGGGAAGAGGTCATCTAGTCCAACCCATTCTTTTGACAAATAAGACATGTGAGACTCTAAAGAAGTTAAGTGATTGACCAATGGCACTCTGAGAGTAAATGGGAAAGCTAGGATTTATTCAGAGCCTAAATCTAGTGTTGAATCGTACCACAGGATAGGGAAGGATGCCATTTTGGGGCCTCCAAGTCTTATCAGTATTATTTCACAGTGGATAGATGACTCAGCAGAGACTTAGCCAATAATCTCTGTTTCAATCACAACATGTGGTAAGTGCATTTTTACTGAGTATATTTTAGCATTTAGTATAAAGCCTTCATATAGACCACCAAATATGTTTCAACTCAATTCATTTTAACAAATATTTTAAGCACTTACTAATTTCAAGGTGGTGGGCTTATTTTTGGTTTTCATTTTTCATTTTTGGAAAAGACCAATAACATCATGGGGTGATGTCTTGACTGGTGCATGAATTGGATTTAAGTGAGGCAGAATTGCACAAAGTTATCAGCTTCCCTCTCTTTTGCAGAGTCATCTAAGTCCAGTGGTAGGACAAAAGTCAAGACAACTGACTGGTGATGGTTACAGTGGATGACAGCTTCGATAATTGACTAGACTGTAAGCATTCTACAGAGCCTGCTTCAGCTACCTTCATGGCCCTTGGAACAAATTGATCTCATCCTTCCATTCCACTGGGGAAAATCTTCACTTGCTTGAGACAGAAATCCCCCTAACTCACCGTCAGGTACCCTCAACCAGTTTAGCCCATCTGTTGAGAGGGTACTTATCATTGGTTATTCAGAAATTACAAAGGACACCATCTCCTCCCTCAAAGAGTTCATATATTTTACTGGGGGTCAGAGAAGCGTAATTCAGACTAGGGTGTGATGGGGGCAAAGGAGAGATCCACACTAAGTTCTCTAGGAATGTGAGAGAGAGAACACTTTCAATTTAGGGGAACAAGGAGTGAATCTTGAGATCTTTCCTTGAGGAGGTTGACTCTACCTGAGCTGAGCCTTAAAGGAGAAGAATAATTTTGGCTGAGATATTGAGGGAGGACATTCAAAGTCTGCAAAAATGAATTGAGAGATGGATTGTTGAGACTGAGAAATAACATTGCATTGTTTGGCTAGAATATAGAGTTCATGATAGGGAGAAAGATAGTTTGGAATCAGGCTGTGGAAGGCCTTAAAGGATCAGAAAGACCTGGGTTTAGATCTACCTCATATACATTCTGGTGATGTGGCCCCTGACCAAATAATTTAACCTCTCAGTGTAAGGAAAGGAATAAAAAATTCTCCAAAATTATACTTTGCAGAGACTCTACCTGCTTTGGGAGGAATTCATGTGTAGAAGGTCCCTATATCAGTGAAATTGAAATTCCAGGACCTATCCTAGGGATCTATGGAAATCTAGGAAGGTTTTTGAACCAGAGAGCTTCTTGGTTAACCTTTTCCTATAAGAAGATAATATTTTTTTACATTTGGTTGTCTGGCTTAAACAGTATAGTTTAGGCATTTGGATCCCTTACTCTTCCTTTGATTTTAACTGGCATGAAACAGAAATGCACAATGATTGTCCATTATAGAGGAACAAGTTACAGAAATTAATGTTGTATAGTCACTCTAGAGCAGTCCTCTGACGTAGTTGCATATGCAACTTTTTCTGATGCATGTGACCTGACTGGGTAATTTAGAAGAAGTCACTATGACTATATAAGTTTTTATTTTGTTTGAGTTTATGTTTTATCACTTTTGCTGATTGTGGGGAGTAATTTTTATCTGCATTTAGTCCAAACAATGGAGTGTAGCGTGATGAAATTGTTTGTTGGGATAGAATTGCCTGAGGATGCTGAGGGCAGAATTGAAGGAGTAACCCAATATGGTGGACTTGGGATCTCTTGCATCAAACATTAAGTCTTATCCCATACAGAAGATTCATTCTGAAATATTTAACAAGGTCCATGGCCTCTAACACTACGTTATCGAGAGCAAACTTTAAAAAAAAACACAAATCTTCTCCTTTTGCCATAAAGAGAAAACCGAGGCAACATCCTGGATTTCAAAAGATTATGCTGTTTGTTTGTATAACAATCTAGGCCCTCGTTTAAATTAATTATATCCAGGAAGCCAGTAGGTAATGTATGAATTAACCTGAAGGGTAAAAATAACTTGGAAAATAAGAGGTCTGCAAATTCAGGCTATTATTTTAAACACATAAACTGAACAGTTATGAGTAGTTACTTTCCTGGGAAAGATATTATAAGATGAAATGATATAAAATTGATCTGATTTTCTCATGCAAGTAATGGCAAAATAGGGAGTTCCGTTTTACCTGATGCCTAGGTTTTATTTTATTTAATTTTTGTTTTGGTAGACTATATTTAATTAACACTACATTTAATTAACTATAAATTATATGTTTATACACTAGAATGCATCCAAAGTATATATTAATCAGTTAAATAGAAGAATACATTAGCCAATCACTTAAAGATTTATTTAATACATTCTGGCACCATACTATGCTATCGTATTATCTGCTTTATTTTTACAACTGGTATTCAATAGAGTACTTTAAAGTTTGCAAAGCACATACATTATCTCATTGGGTCCTTGCAACAGCTCTGTGAAGTAGGTAATACCAGTAGGGTTACATTGGCTTAAGGAGATTAAGTTACTTGCCCATGTACACATAGCTAGTTAGAGTCAGAGGTGGGTTTCGAACTTAGGTCTTCATCATTCCTCATCCAGCAATTTTTCCATTATTTTGCATTTCTTTTTTAATCAGAGGGTGAAGTAGGGACAGTTTTCATCCAGATCAAGGAATTAAGGGCATCTTTGACAAAACTTTTGGGTACACTTACTTAAGAGTCCCTTGATGGATTTTTGTAAAATGGATCTAGGAATGTCTGTCTGACTTCCTTCTTTTTTCTCACTGAAAATTTCCCTGCAGCAAGCAATAGAGATTAAGTTACTGGTTATTCTACTGATTTGAAACAGAAAATGCCTCTGCTGTCATGAACTTCTGCATTATCAGCACTAGCAACCTCCCCATGTACCCTGATGTCACATGTTAGGTGCACACATACATATTGAAGACGAACCAAGCCCTTTTTTTGTATTTAATTTCTTTTACTTTTCCTTCCCATGATCTATTGTTGCCTCATGAAATCAAATGTCTTCAAGCTTTAGCTTGAATAGTGACCCAACTCAAAGGCACACAGTACTAAACTCAATACTCAAACCACAAAATCAAAAATATTTCCATTTTATTCACAAGTCCTGTATTCTACCTTAGAATAGTGGATTGCACATGATTTGCACCCAATCAATCATAGCTACACTGTATTTAAGCATCTAAGACAGATGGAAAATTCCCACTAGAGAAATTCCACCGAATATGATTTGGGTGTGTATTGAGTCTATAGTATTGTAGGATGAACACTAGACTTAGATACATTAACACATAATTAGCACAGATGTTTCGTATCAAGACATAGAAACCTATATCTAGGATATCAAGGGGGATTTTTCCTCAGTACTGTCTCCCCCAATCTCAAATCTCACCATCCTAGGAGATAAGCTGGGCTACAAGTTCATTACCTTCCTACACTGACCTTTTCTGGGGCAAAACAAGAATGCAGCCACTCCACTCTGTGTGTGTATTTCTAAAGCCAACTCTGATTAACTTTGAAGCTCACTAAATATTTTGTTCAAAATAGGAAAGGAAAGTAATTTTAAAGCTAACAGTGCCTGATGAATCTTAACATTAACCAGCCAGCTCTTCAATTGTCAGGAGCTTCTGATACCCAGGCTTTAATCTTCTCTGTCGCTCAACATCTCTGTCAACCATCAACTCAAAGGTGCTGAAGACCTCCTATTTAAAGAAAATCTCCATTGAGAAGTAGAAAATACCTGGGAAATAAGATTAACAGCAGTCTCATTTATCTCCCTTATAAATTCAGATTTGTGCATCTATACATATGTGTGTATACACACACACCCACATATATATGTATATATATATACACATATATATATGTTTGATTTTCATAAATTGGCAACAAGGCTCTTAAGTCTCTAATAGTACAAGGTATATTTTCTTACTTTGATGATACTTCTGAAATGTGGCCAATGTGACCATTACCACACAATATCATCCCTTGAATAGCATATGTCAACACTTACTTTCTCATTTGGCTCACTCTAAACCTGTGTTCACTCCGATAGGTTCAGGTTCTTATGGACCATCATTACGCAGTTGTAATCAAATCTGCTCAGGGTCCTAGGATTTTGTGTGTGTTAATCCTTCATTGCCAAAGAGATGCCATCAGAGAAATGGTGACATGACTTGCACTTGACTTTGTTTTGAGTGAGAGAGAGCTGTGCAGGTTACCAGCCTCACTTCTCCTCCAGAGCCATCTGAATCCAGTGACCAGACATTTATCAGGATGACTGGAGATGACCCAGGATGAAGCAATTGAAATTAAATGACTTGCCCAAGGTCACACAGCTAGTAAGCGTCATGTCTGAGGTGAAATTTGAACTCAGGTCCTCTTGACTCCTGCACTGGTGCTCTATCCACTGTACCACCTAGCTGCCCCTCTGGGTGCTAGGATTACCATGTTAAGGAAGAATACACTCCTCCCCCTTCCCACCATTGTAACTCTTGAGCCTCCACTGATTCCTTTCTATTTACACAACTTGCCACTCAAAATAACATCATTTTAGATCTTAAACATAACTTTTTACTTTAACAATGAAGCAAAAGAAAATAATTTCACTCATATGAAACAAGTACATGAATAACAAAATACATGCCAATCCACACCTAAATCAAGACCACTCTTTGACTAATAAACTCAGTATCTATGGGAGAGAGCAGGCACACTTAGCAACATGGCAGGGAAAGCACCTATGCGGAAACAAATGAATAAACATGTGTTGAGGTAACTCACAACTGCAGATGTTACTGGTTTACTCAAAAGCACCGAAGTCACCTGGAATCTCTTCTCTGCTAACTGCTTGTCTATTGGTCTTTACCACCCTCCAGCTGGATAAATCCTGTTCTCTTTTATACTTGGATATCAAATTTACAAGCTCTTTTCCCTTACAATCATCTTTACATGGGCATTTAGAAAGTGGCACTTCTTAATGTGAATAGCAGCTCCCATTAAAAGAGGACTGTAAATCTCATTAGGCTGGACATCCCTGGGCTCTAAAGACCTAACCAAATACTCACTTACCCAGGTGTTGAGTTGTTCGATAAGAACAGGATTCACAGGAAAACAGTTCAAGTTGACAAACCATCCTAGACAGCTCTTCCTATGCAGCAAAGCAGCTGCAGTATCTATCTTATCTCATTTTATTATTTTTTTCCTCTCAAACCAGAGAGGAGCAACACATTGCAACAGGCACTTCTGAGGGGCTTCACCTTCTCCAAGCTGTAGGAAGTGCTAGAATGGAAACTCTCATTCAGTGAAGTCAGTCCAACCAGTCAGCAATCAATTGTTAAAGCTTTCAATCAAGTGTTTACTCTAGGGGTTTTTTCCACCCAGCTCTCTGCCAGAGCTGCTTTTTGACCATATATGATTTCTTCCAATTCTACTTGCCAAAGTATTCCTTCTTCAGCCTCAGCCTATTTCTATCTGTCAGGGCTCCTTTGTCCCCTATATCATTAGCTTAATCAAAGAATCCTGGCTCTCAATAACTCACCTTTTGCTTAAATGCTAACAAATCATCAAACTTCCCCTAAAAAAACAGCAGTCATCTTTTAATCATATCTTAGTCTCCAAAAGTTTTAGAAGTTTTTTTACTTTTTGAAATTGTATTATCTTTAGTAAAAAAAAAGTAGATGTATGCAAATGAGCTGAGAGACCACAATGCCCTGAAGCTCCGAAGTCCTCCAACTCATTGTGTCCTCAAATTGTGCTTTTTTGTATTTATATTTTTTCCAGGTTTTAATAAATACAAGTTCTTTCTCTGCCTCTTTAAACCATTAAATTGTTTGCCTTCATAGGAGTTATTATCCTACTTCATTCACGAAGTGATCTGAATTGATATATTTATGCCACAGCTAATTTTTCTGTCCAAAACTGTTCAAATCTCATCTAAAAACTATGTTTTTATTAAACCAAAGTTCTTTCCCTCCTTTCAGGCACCAAAATATTCATATATGGTAGCAGCAATATCTTATATCCTTTGACAATTGATATAATTATTTTTTCTTCCTGCAAAAATATATTTCCTATTTCTTTCAGAACTAAACTGCTCTATGTGAATGGATCAGTACCTTAAAGGAGCAGTATAGTATTGTCAATATGTGTTGAATTACACATTATGCTTAATTAGCTTTTGCAGTTGCAGTTTAGTTTATTTCTGACCAGCAAAACCCAGGGGAAATGATGATATAACAGGATGGAAGAAGCAAGATTGCTTTTCAGAGAAAAGTAACCCTAACCTACTACATCTGATCTTCAATATGATGGGATTTATTTTTTAAAAATCTATATAACATAGGGTCAGTATGGTGCCCAAGGAAAGTGTTAAAAAAAACAGGAGAGGAAAGGAGGGGAAGAGGGGAGAAGAAAAGAGAGAAGAGAACAGAGAAATGGAGAGGAGAGCAAAAGAGAGAAAAGGAGAAGTAAATCAAGCTTTCCTTACCAAGAAGTAGTATGAAAATCCAAGATTTTCCTTAGCTAATTGCTACACATTTCAAAAATAACTGTCAGCCAGTCACAGGATAGAATCACAGATTCTCAAAGATGAAAGGAAAAAAATGTTCTTGAAGAGGAATTCCCTTTACAACATCCTTCAAGAGGTCATGTAGACTCTGCTTGAAGACTCTAAGCAATGAAGAACTCTACCTTCCAAGGCCATCCATTTTACTTTTGGTTAACTCTAATGTTTAGGAAAATTTCCTCTTATATCAAATGGAAATCTGCCTCTCTACAAGACCACCCATTGCTCTAAGTTTGGCTCTTAGAAGACAGTTCAAACAAGCCTAGCCCTCTTTCTCCATATTAAGCCTTCTTTCCCCAATCTCTATGACTGGTAACTTTTTCAACATACACAGTTGTCAGACATGGTGGTGAATGGTTGAAATCATTACTTTTGGGGAGGCTGAGCTTTGTGGGTTGCTTGAGCTCAGGAGTTCTGAGTTGCAGTAGGCTATGCCAATCAGATGTCCTCTCTTAATCTGGCACCAATATGATGTGCTTCTGGGAGCAAGAAAACTTCTGAGCTTCCTAAGAAGGCAGCAAAATGGCTCAAGGTCATAAATGGAGCAAGTTAAAGCTTATCAGTGGTAGAGCTGAGTCAGGAATGGCCATCCTGCCGGCCTGGATGAGATAGTGAGACTGTCTCAAAAAAAAAAAAAATCAAAAACCACAGTTTTAAAATATCATTTAACTTATTAACACTTTGTATTTCAAATTTGATGATATATACTTTTTGTGTATTAATTTTCCCATTTGAAAATAAATATAATGGTAAATAAATAAATAGCATATAAGTGGATGATAAATAAACATGTAAAATAAATAAATAAATGGCAACAACATTAAAAAGAAATAAATCTTGGAGTCCATTTTATCTCTTTACATTCTCTCAGTTTAATTTCTTGATTTTCAAGTCTTGCTCCGTTCATGTTTGTTTTACAATGAATATAATAGCTGTCACACCTCATTTTGATTTGGTAAGATGATGTCAAAATAGAGGTGAGTTCCCCAGATTTTGTGGCATTACAGCTGTGGACGTCTTTCTTCAACACAATAGTAAATATGATCATTACTCAGGTAATCAACAATCTGAGTATCTGAAAACTGATCATACACAAATCTATTAGCTTCTTTCCTAGTTTAATCTCCTCCTGCCAGTCCCAGACTAATCAAGATTCAGGATTTCCAGAGAGGCCATCTCAAAGCACAGATGGCTTTATGGCCTCTCTCAGGGAAGTCAGGTGCTTGGAGAAAACGATAGAATTACAGCACTTGAAAGGGGGAATAAAAGGAATCGTTGCCAAGAAATAATGAAAAATCTGTTGAGCTTGGTCTCTAAAGCAGCAGCCCGCTAAGGTTCTTTCAGGTCAAAGTTGAGGCCATGTGGCTGCATTTGGATCATCTTATACATAGACGGGACAGATGCTGCTGTGAGCACCAATACATTCTTATTGCTGGCAGTCAGAATGTAGCCCAAACCCAAAAAAGATTCTTTCAGAAAGGCAAACTCATTTTAGTTGCTGATTTCTTTTCTTGTTTAGGACAAGTTACTGTTTTTAAAAAGGCTTATAAAGTTGTTTTTTCTGTCCATCAGGTCTTTCTAAAGTAGTGCTACATTGACAACTTGGGAATCATTTGAAACGTAATGGATGGTGTCTGGATTCGACTATTTCTCATCCATGTATGAAGTCCAGAGACACTCAGTGAACTTCAAGTGGAATTTGATAACTCTACTATGTGTCAGACAATATTAGACAGTTGCATTGGGGGGCTGAGAAGTTAAGCCTTGAATTGCCAGTATGTGTCCAAGGGAGGGATTGACCCTTGAGGGATCTCTATCCACTACGCCAAGCAATTGAATATAACAGGTTATAAAAGACACAGCCGGTGCTTAATAAATGTCTGTTGATTGACTGATTATAAATTGTAAAACAGATACTGATTTCCATTAGCAGTGAAATTTTCATCATTGGAATTCTCTATATCCAAAGAAATCAAGGGTCTGCCCTCCTTTCTTAACCTCCCTCCAATTAAAAAAAAAGTATCAAGCACTGTGCTAGGATCTAGAAATAAAAAGCCAAAAATGAAAGTCACTGGTCTATGCTACCTGCCTCCTTAAAGAGAAATGAGGAGCTCAAGGTGTACTTTGAGCTGAGACATATTTTTTGGATGTGGACAATGTGGAAATTTGTTTTGTTTAATTTTGCCTGTTTCTTTCTCTTCTTCTTTCTTTTTCTCCTGTTTCAATGGTGGGGGGAGGAGGAAGGGGAGAAATAGATTTTTGTTCATTAAAAAAAGAAAGTTATTTTCCTCAAGGAACTTAGGTTCTGCTGGAATAAAACAAAGTGAAACTACAAAATAATTTCAGGACGTAATTGCTAATGACAGGGGTAGAAGAGAGCAGGAAAGATTTTCTAGCTAGACCAATGAGAATCTGACTGCCTCAAGTCTCTCCCCATTCCAACCCATTCTCCAGTCACCAAAGTAATTTTCCTAAAGCACATATCTGACTGTATCATCACCACCACACTCCACCTCCCCACACCCTACCTAGTGAGACTCCAGTAATTCCCTACTCCCTCCAGTGTCAAATAAAAAATCTTGTTTTCAAAATTCCATCTCTCTGCTCTGGGCATTTTCTCTGGACATTCCCCGTGCTTGGAATGCTCTCTCTCCACATTTCTTCCTGGCTTCCTTCAAGTCCCACCTAAAATCCTATTTTCTTCAAGAAACCTTTCTGATCCCTCTTAATCCTATTGCCTTCTCTTACTTTTTTTTAATGGTATTTTATTTTTTTCCAATTACATTTAAAGACAATTTTCAACATTCATTTTAAAAAAATGAGTTACAAACTATCTCCCTCCTTTCCTCCCTCACTACCTCCTCCCTAAGATGATAAGCAATTTATGTACTTGCAATCATGTAAAACATATTTGCATATTAGTAGGATTGTGAAAAGAAGAAACGGGTCAAAAGAAAAGAACTACGAAAAAAATTAAGGAAGTAATAATAGTATGCTTCTATCTGAATTCAGACTCCATCAGTTCTTTCTCTGGATATGGACAGCATTTTCCATAATGAGAATTGTATTAGATTATTGTTTTGATGAGAGGAGATAAGTCTATCATAGCTGATCATCAAATACTGTTGCTCTTACTGCATATAATGTTCTCCTGGTTATGCTCACTTCACTTTGCATCAGTTCTGTAAGCCTTTCCAGGTTTTTTCGTGAGCATCCTGATCATCATTTCTTATAGCACAATAGTACTCTATTACATTTATATACCACAACTTGCTCAACTATTCCTCAATTAATGGACATCCCCTCAATGTCCAATTCTTTGCCACCACTAAAAGAACTGCTATAAATATTTTTGTCCATGTAGGTCCTTTTATCCTTTTTCTGATCTCTTTGGGATACAGACCTAGTGGTGATAATACTGGATCAAAGAGTTTTATAGCCCTTCAGGCATAGTTCCAAATTGTTTTCCAGAATGGTCGGATCAGTTCATAACTCCCCCAACAGTGCATTAAGGTCCCAATTTTCCCACATACTCCCCAATATTTATCATTTTCCTTTTCTGTCATATGAGTTAATCTTATAAGTGTGAGGTGGTACCTCCAAGTAGTTTTAATTTGAATTTCTCTAATCAATAGAATTTTAGACCACTTTTTTTATATGACTATAACTAACTTTTATTTCTTCATCTGAAAACTACCTAGTCATATACATTGACTTTATCAGTTGGAAGATGATATATATTCATATAAATTTGACTCAGTTCTTTATATAGTTGAGAAATGAAACCTTTATCAGCGACACTTGCTATAAAAATTGTTTCCCAGCTTTCTGCTTCCCTTATAATCTTAGTTGCGTTGGTTTTGTTTGTGCCACCCCTTTGTAACTTAATATAATAAAAATCATTCATTTTGCATCTCATAATGCTCATCTCATTTGGTCATAAATTCTTCAATAGAGCTGACAGGTAAACTGTTCCTTGCACTCCTAATTTGCATATGGTATCACCCTTTATGTCTAAATCATGTACTCATTTAAATCTTATCTTGGTACAGTGTAAGACATTGGTCTATACCTAGTTTCTGCCATATTATTTCCAGTTCTCCCAGCATTTTTTGTCTAATAGTGAGTTCTTATCACAGAAGCTAAGGTCTTTGGGTTTATCAAACACTAGGTTACTATGGTCATGTGTCTTGTGTACCTAATCCATTCTACCCATCCACCACTCTGTTTCTGAGCCAGTACCAGATGACTTTGATGACCACCACTTAATAATATAGTTTGAGATCTGCTTGGATATAGGAGCAGGAAAAGAAACAGAGTTCATTGGTCAGGTTATTTGCATCACCGTATTCCCTACTTAGCATTCACCACTGTAGCTCTGAAGGGTTATGAGAAATGAAATTCAGTTCTACAGATTTGGCACCCTACTATCACTGGAATGTGTGAGCTTCTTCATGACTCCCCTATCACAACTTAGTAAGTCTCTACAAAAATGTTTCCCAACATTTGCCACCAGCTTAAGTTACAACCTCATGGATATAATTTATGCTTTGAAAGAATAAACTACCCTTTAACCATCAATGCTCCCTAGAGATGTGCTCTATGAGCAAAATCCTCCAGCCTGGAGAGTTGAGATTCTTGGTTTCTAAATGACAGTACTTAGAACACGGCCAGAACCATTTTTTTCTTTAAGGGATCTGGGTCACTTTTCTTCTGCTGGCTGCTCTGTTCTCTCTCTGTTGTCTCCTAAAATAAGACACACACAAGGGCTTTTCTCAATCTGGGGGTGTTTGGGGGACTTACATGTTGTTTCCTTTCCTCAGAATTAAAAAGAAAGAGCTAACAAGCAAACAATGTTTCACTTGTAGGCAATTTTCACCAGAGTTTCTGTTGGTAGAAGAGAAATCAAGATGGAAGACCTAGTCCAGAGGTGGGGAACCTGCAGCCTTGAGGTCCTGAACTAGTTCTTCCTTAAGGAAGAATGACAGAGGCAGCCATGGAAAATATGGCCAGTTTTGGAATCCAAAACTATCTTAACTAACAGTGATGATTACCTGAAGCTAATATGATGAAAACAGCTCACTTTTATATATGGCATTTTTGGGTTTGCAAAGCACTTGAATGAATGAAAGAATAAAGCATTTAGTACGTGCAAAGAACTGGGGACAGAAATAAAAAAGTAGATGGTCCCTTCTCTCAAGGAGCGCCAGTTAGAGATAACACATATGGGAAATTTCAGCTTCAGGTCCATTGGAAAAGTCATTGGGGTGCAGCAGCAAAGGAGATGATAATACCTCTTCTATAGTGTAATTTACATTGATAGAATCATATAGTTTTCAAATGAATCATTTGACAGAATCAAGGACTTTGTTTTGATGAGAGCTTTCCTTTCTGGGTCTTTAGTAAGTGTGGCTATAGCATCTACAGAAGCACTTGTCAGGCTGCACCTCTACAGTACTTTCTACCCAGGATGATGGCTGAGGGTATTGGGCTGAAAGCATTGCTATTCCAAATTTTGGGTTCAGGATCCCATCTCCATAGGGGTATGAGAGGAGATAGTAGTCAAGGAAGTAGTGGCTTCGTTTGGTTGATATATGCTCCTATCTCTTCCTCAGGGAGTTGGTTGGCAGGGGAGAATGGCTACTTCCTTTACACTATACATATATTGTCTCATTTGGTCTCCAAACAACCCCAAGTAAGGTACTATTTTATCCTCATTTTACAGATTGAAGAAACTGAAGTTCAGAGAGGTCAAAGATTGGCCCAGAATCATACAACTAGTCAATATCTCAGGTGGGATGATTAAACATATTTGCACGTATATGTATATGTCACATATATTTATGTATATATGTATATGAAAGTTCTGCACTTGGATTAAAAAAAATCAGCTTTGCAAATAAAGGATGAGTTGACAATTCTATGGGGAAAAATATGGCAGTCTTAGCAGGCTACAAGTTCAATGTTAACTCCCCCAATTCTATCTGGGGCTTGATAAAGAGAAAGAGATGTATCCTATAACATGGTAGCAACTGTCCATGAGCAGGGAGGAGGGCTAATAGATCTCTTCTATTATAATCCAGTCAGAGAACATCTGGTGTATTGTGTTTGGTTCTGGACTTTGTATTTTGGGAAAGACATTGAGAAAGCTGGAAAATAGTCATAAGAGAGAGAGTAGGAGGTTGAAGGACCTCAAAACTATGAGGATTAGAAGAAGCTATTTATAGAGAGAAAACTTAAGAGAGACTTGAAGACTGTCTTCAAATATCTGAATGCCTGACGCGAGGAAGAGGAATTAGACTTTTTCCTGTGATTTCAAAAGACAGGACCAGAAACAATGGATGAAAGTTGTAGAGGACTAGATTTAGATTCAATAAAAAGAAAAAATATATATCCCTACCAAAGCTATCCAAGAATAAAATGGACTATCCCTCATGATAATGGCTCCCTCTCACTAAAGATATTCAGGCAAAGACTGGCCAGATATCTGGTAGAGATGTTCTAGAATGAACTGCCTTTCAGGTACAGGTTGGACGGGGTGGAGAACCTGTGACCTTGAGGCCACAAAAAGGATTTGTTCTGTAAAACTTGGACTCATTCAAAAGGCCACACTTAAGGACCTAGAGGGTCACATGTGTCCTCAAGGCCCCAAGTTCTCCATCCTGGACTAAACAGTCCTTGAAATCTTTTTGCAATACTGAGATTCTGTAATGGGGTGGTAAGTGCAGGCCTTTACAACTTTGAAAAGGCCTTTCTTTGACCTCTGTCCCCTCCAGGAAAAGGAAGCCTGCCAAGAGGAATATTACAAGGTTCCAGTGATGAAATGTCTCCCAAACCAAACTCTGCATAGGGACAATGAGTGTGGAAAATTTTTCCCAAATCAAGGCTGGCCGTCTGTCCTCCCCATTACTCCACTAGATGCCAAAAGGTTATCTATAAGGAACTAGGAGAGGAAGTGCATTTGAAAACATCCCTGGAACATGTACACAACATCTTAAGGTGTTGGATCCTTTTATGAACTGTTGACAGCTTTGGGCCATTGAAGTCTTAGTGAGAGATGGGAGGAGGCTAGGAACAGGGCAAGGACTCCAGACCAAAGCAGTCAGAAGAAGTTGACCGCATTACGTGCTGTGGTCATGGCTGATGGGGAGGGGGCTGGAAAGGAGGAGGTCAGTTTCACACTTATTCCACCCCCAAACAAGAGAGAAAGCCTGAGCATTTGTAAAAGCAGCTCAACTACAGACAAGTAGCGTGGTGTTTCAAATGTTACTCTTGAAATTTAGCATCCCTTTCACTCACTCTTAGCACTGTCTTTCATTCAAGGATTTGTGCACATGGTAATTAAGTCTCAGAGCACCCCTGTGAGGAATGAAGTAGCTAAGGGTTATTAATATACACTACAGTGCACTAAGTCCATAAATTCACTTAATCAGGCTGTCTCCCAGAGAACTCATTTGAGTTTCTTAATGGCCATGACGGTTGCTTAATTGGGATAGTAATTCTGCTTAATTGGGACAAATTTAGTACCATTTTGGCCCATGCATATTTCCCTGACTCCTGCTGATTCTGTCTGTTTGTACCTCTTATGCTCCTTATCTTTTGCTTGATATGTGCGTGAACCTGGCAGCTCTTTCTCCTCCTGGTGCTGAGAAATGCTCTGGGCTGGGGCCCCCACCTCAGCCTCTCTCAGTGACGCTAGGGCCATCCTTTAGAGAGGATACATTTCAAAAGGGATATACATATTCAGTGCAGATTCCAGTGAGCCAAGAGCACTTAGAAATCCATAATGCGAAGTTTTCAAAAGAAGAAATCCAAACTAGTAGCGACTGAATCATTGCTCCCAATAACAGATAAGAAATGTAAATTAAAATTACAGATTTCTCCTCACATCCATCATCAGATTGGCAAAAGTGATAAAAGACAGGAAATAGTTGTTTGAGAAGTCTTAAGAAGAGAAGTACACTAATGTGGTGTTGGTGGTACTGTAAACCAATAACTCTATTTTGGAAAGCAATTTGGAATTATTAGCCAGTAAACATTTATTAAGTGCTTACCATGTCCCAAGCACTCTACTGAGCAACGGGAATACAAGAAAGGCAAAAGATGATCCTGTCCAAGAGGAGCTCATAATCTAATGGGAGAGTCAATATGAAAACAACTGTATCCAAAATAAACTGGAAATAATCAACAGAAGTTAGAGATCAGAATGAAGGGGGATCAGCAAAGTCTTCCTAGAAGGTAGGATTTTAGCTGAGACTTTAAAGATGCCAGGGAAGCCAGGGGATAGGGGTGATGAGGGAAAACATTCTGGGCATAGATGACAACCAGGGAGAATGCAATGAAGTGTCTTTAAATTATACCAATAAAGTAATTAGCATGTCCATACCCTTTGACCCAGAGATTCTACTACTAGGCATATACTTCAAGGAGGTTGTTGATAAGAAAAAAGTGTCCCCACAAAACATAAAAAATGTTTAGGGTAGGACTTTTGTAGTTGTAAAGAACTAAAAGTAAAGTCAATGTTAACTGATTAGAAAATGAATAAACAATTTGTGGTATATGAATGTAATGAAAAATTACTGTTCTGGCAGAAATGACAAACAGTATGAATATAGAGAAGCATGAAAAAGCTTAAAGAAACTGATCCAATGAAATAGGCAGTTACAAAAGAAAACAATATATAGACAATGTAAATGGAAAGAATAAGCAAAAATTGATCAAAACTCAATGTTGCAAAATTACAAAGAATAAACATGAGCCCAAAGAAGAGATATGAGAAAACATCCTCCTCTCTGCCCTGTGCAGGGGCAAGATATCTACAGGTAATGAATGTTTTGAGACTTTTTAGATATATTAATCTGTTTTTCTGATTTTTTTTCTCTTTTTCAGTAAAAATTTGTGTTATATGGAGAGCCTCTTTGGGAGAAGGAAAGGGAAGGACAGTTGGAGCAACTTTTGGTAATGTAAAAATAAAAGATAACAGAAATATGACAATAAAGACAGTGAGCAATGTTTGTTCCAGAAGACAAGTGAGGGAGCTCATGTTCCTTCTTGGGAGATGAGTTGATAATGCATGGAGTGACTTGACCATTTGCCAACTTTTCTGCATCTCCAGAGGAGCCTATGTTTCTTGTAGGAAGAAAGAGGAAAGAAGCATTTGTTTGCACTAGGAGCTAGTTTCAAATCCCATCTTTGTCACCTTGGACAAATGATTTCATCCATTTGGGTTTCAGTTTGCTACTCTATAAAATGAGGGAGACAGCTAGTCTGGCTTTTTCCTGCAGGGGTACGTTCAAACCCTGGTCTCTCAGTGCTTTCTGGGTCATCTCTAGTCATCCTGATGAATATCTGGTCACTGGAATCAGATGGCTCTGGAAGAGAAGTGAGGCTGGTGACCTGCACAGCCTCCCTCACTCAAAACAAAGTCACATACAAGTCATGTCATCATTTCTCTGATGGCATGGTCTTCTTCGGCAACTAAGGACAAACACAATGTTCAAACCCTAAATAGGGTCACAAGTCAGACATGAAGAGTTGGATATGACTGAATACACTATTGAACAAAGTTCTTGCGCTTGTTGGTTTTAACTTTTGTTTGTTTAAGGTTGGAGTTTTTGTTAGGTAGATTATGGCATATGTTTTATATATATATGTATCATATGTGACTGGTATAAAACAAAAGATATAAATAAAATATTTCAAAATGTTTAATTTTTTTAAATTATGGAATAAAAAAATAAGTTTCTTATCCCTGAATAATACCAAGAAGGGATGATTGCCCTACTCTTTGGGAGAGTCACTTTCTCTCTGTCTCTTCCCCCCTTACACCTTTGTTATTTTAGTGTACTCCTGAATTTTCCTCCCTCCTCTCTGATGCATCAATATAATCTCACTACGGTTCTTCTCTGGAAGCCCATATGCCCAGTTTGATTAAATTGATGCTTCTTCACTGAAGAAACCCAAGTAATTGGCTATCCTACCCTTTATGTTGGTACCCAGTTCCTTGGGTTTCTTTGGTGAAGTGATTACCTACCACCATAATGAAATGGACTAGGAAATCAACGAAGGAAGTTCACCAGTGATTCATTCACAGAAGGAACCATTCAAATTTTCAGTTATGGGACAATGGAATATTCTTCACTGAAACTGATGTTCACATGTGCCTTCTCTTCACATTTCTCTCTTTGTTTCCAGGTAATATACTTAAAATAACCACACAGCTCTGTGGTGTGTATTATTGCCCCATTTTTCCTGTTAGTTCCTAGGATCCAGTGGTGATAATAAGCCATAGACAGTCATGAAAAGGATGTATCCAAGCTGGAGATAAATGAATTAGAGCTCTGAACAACTGATAAATAGCATTTCAAGATATTCAGATTAAATTACACATTTATAACCAGGAAGGCATTTCCCTCCATACTCAGAAGTATAGAGTTACATAGAAAAGCAAAATTGTTTTCTAGAAAGTCTGTAAAAACTTCATTATCCCCTTTTCTCCATTCCATAGGCCACAAATTATGCTTTAAAAAAGTTTGAGTAACTTTCACATTAAATTGTCTATTCATTCTTTTAAGTTATGAAGGCATTTCTCTGCTTTGAAGTACTGTTTTTGGTTTCTGTTCCTTAGGGTATGACAAAATATTACATTGTCTTGAGAACTGGGTATAAAGTGGATCAGAGAAGCTGAGCAAGTGGACCTCGGGGAAATGATTTCCTAATAACAATTCCCATGTGAAAGCTCACTCAGCATTTCCCTTCTCCTCATGATTTTGTGTGTTTGTTGTGGTCTGGATCAGGGTAAATAGTAAAATAGTAGATCCAGATGTGGAATATCTCCTTTAAAGCTGATGTAGGCAGAGAAACAAATATTGGGGTAGATCTGTATGAGAAGAGAGTAGGAGTCCAATTCTAGCTGGAATGAAAGAAGATGGTGGGAGGCTCAGGACACACTCCACCCTCAGGAGTCTAACAGCCTTTTTCCTGTTCCTTTAGAAAAATGAACCTATTGATTTAAATCAGTGATTACTTTGCCAGATTTTCAGCTTCAAGTTCTTCTGTATTCAGGTCCCAATTTTCCTGGGTAGAACATTTAGGGAGGGAGGAATTTTCAGGAGTAACATTAAAATTACATTCCTCTGATAGCCTTTGCAAAAGAGCACCGAGTGTGTGTTGTTTTGTGAGAGGATGAGAACTGCATTGGAGAGTGCCCCATAGCTCATGTGCATTTGGGAATTCTACTCCATCTGATTACGCTACAAAGAAAATTCTTCTGGGTCTTCCTAAAAGAAGGCTATTCTCCATGTACAAGTATGCAATGGCACCCCCTTCTGGAAAAGATGCTGGAGCCCAAGGAAGAGAGTCAAAGAACCTTTTCTCCAAAATTTCAGAATCCCTTGGATGTTAAATTCCACACAAATGGTATTTATGCAGCTTTAGGACAGTTAGGTGACTCAGTGGATAGAGCACTGCATTCAGAGTCAGGAAGACCAGAATTCACACCCAACCTCAGACACTTATTAGCTGTGTGACCCTGGGCAAGTCACTGAACCTCTGTTTGCCTCAGTTTCCTCATCTGTAAAATTGAGATAATGATAACACCTACCTCACAAGGTTATTGGGAAGATCAAATGGAATAATTTTTGTAAAGCACCTGGCACATAGTAGGTGCTTTGTTGTTGCTGGTGGTGTTGCTGATTTTGTGTTTGTCCTTTGTTCTCAGAGAGCACCATGACATCAAGAGGATGACATGGCTTGCAGTGGACTTTGATTTGAGTGAGGAAGGGCTGTGCAAGGTCATCAGCCTAAATTTCTTCTCCTAAGCCATTTGGGTCCAGTGGTCTGATATTCATCAGGATGGCTGGAAATGGCCCAGGATGCAATGGGAGACCCTGGCCCTTTCAAGGCTAAGGTCTTATCACATTCTCACTTTGAGTGACATATACCCATTCAATGAATAGGCTTTTTTAAGTAGTTACTCAAGGGATGGACCCTTTAATCAAAAAACAAAAAGTGGGAGGGGAAGACCCTCGGGGTTCCTGGGTAAAAGAGAGAGAATATCTATTTAGTAAGTGCTATAAAGACCTTCACTGTTATATTATTACACTCAGCTGATTCAGTAGCAACCTACTGTATGTCTGGGCACAGTATCTAGTTCAATAGTTTGCACACAGGAAATGTCGAATGGTTGTTGATGGCTGGTCAGCCCATGAACACTACCCCTCTGCCCCACCATGCGTGGTATAGCTTGACCATCTGCCAACTTTTCTATAGCTCTAGAGGAGTTTATGCTACTTGTCGGAAGATTACATGGATATTTTGTATCTTGAAGTGGAAAAAACAATGGGTTTTCAGTGGGAACTAGTTTCATATTCCACTTTTGTCACCTTGGACCAATGACTTTATCCATCTGGGTTTCAGTTTGCTACTCCGTAAAATGAGGAAGTCAGCCAGCCTGGCTTTTTATTGCAGGGATATGTTCAAACCGTAAATGGGGTCACAAGTCAGACATAAAGATTTGGACACAATTGTACAACAGCAACAACAAATATTCAAATGAAGAGGCAAAGGCTTAAGTCCAAGGTCAGGACAGAGACCTTAGACCTCCATCTACCTGTCCAGACTACCACAATGTAGCCCAAGAGAGCCTGGCCCGGCTATTACTTCTCTCACTCCATTACCTATTCTTCCTGCCTTGGGGTAACTGAGATTGGAGATGGCCATGACCCTGTGAGTTCAGAAAGGTCAAGGAATTAAGCCCCCAGGAGGTTCAGAACCCCCAGCTTCCTTCCTGTAGCACCATTTTCCTATTTGTGTTATTTCCCCATTAGGACGTAAACTCTTGTCCCACTTTCGTACCTGGCTATATAATCCTATGGTTGTAAGTATTTGTAATAGTACCTGGCACTTAGTGGGCAGTCATTCATTCATCTTTTCATGGCATGAAGAATTATTACAAGAAGCAAGATGCCAGATCAGGGTTTGGTGGCCCTGGCCGTCTGGAATATTTTCATTTTTGTGAAGGACAACAGCTAAGAAGACATGATTTGGTTTTACATATTCCCTAATACACACCTGGTCTCCATAGGTATAATTGAGTGAGAAGCCAGAAAAGCCAGAGGGAAAGGAAATAGGGTGTGTTAGCCACATGACTGAAGTGATAGGGCATATGGCTCTTAAGTAGGAAAAGATACATGTAGACTGGACAAAAATGTAAACACTGATAGGGTTCAGGATATTCAGGAGGGATGGGAATTAAAAAAAAAACTCTGGAAACTTGGTGAAAAGAGAAGGGAGCTTTGATGTGGAGCAGATATTCAGCTGTAGTAGAGCTGCTGGGGTTTTTTTGTGGTTGCCAACATAATATTTTAAAGAAAAAAAGAAGAGTGTGTTCTTTGCTTAGGGGTGGTCTTTGTGGAGGGGGGCATGGTGAGTAGGGTGAGTATACCTTAAGGGTTTCAACATTCAGGCAACAAAAAATCTGTAAAAGAATCTCCAAGAGAAATGAATGATACCAGCAAGGAGAGTCACCCAATCTACCTGACTGACTTTGTGGGTATGATCGAAGGGCCACATTCTTGGTTGATGGTGTCCCCTGCCCTCTCCCTGGGAGCAGAACAGGTTGAGAAACTCTGTCTCTTGATGAATTTAGGAGATGGCTTCCCCAGCCTATCACTCTTATCTCTTTACAGCTCCCACTTCAAAGTCTGCCATTTTGTCTCTTAAAACTTGAGAAGCACCTCAAGGCAGAGGAGGTTCTGTCCAGGTACAAATAAGGAGTTGATTTGATAATGGGGTATATTGAAATGACAACAATCGATGAAGATTCAGGAGACCTGGGTTCTAACCCTAACACCCTGCAAGACAATGGACAAGTCATTCCACCTCTAAGGCCCTGTCTCCTAGTCTGCAAAATGAAGCAATTGATTTTGTTTGTTGATCATTAAAGTTTATTTGTGCTCTATGATTGTGTTATTTACAATATCTAACCTCCACTGCTTCTTCCTATGACTTTGGGCAAACTTGAAACCTGCCCATTGCCTCTGTTTCTCCATCTGTAAAATGACGATGACCATGCTAGTTTATAAAAACATCCCAAGAACTTAGAGATGAAAGCTGTTATACAACTGTGAGTTATTATCAAAGCCTCAAAGGCAATTATAACTACTTTTGCATTTAACATCTCATTTAAGGTCATAAAAGGTTCTTTGATCATTTCTACATGAGTAAAAGTTAATCGGTATAAGGGATAGAGTATTGGTCTTTGGAGTTAGGATAACATGGGTCCGAGACCCATCTCTGACACTTACTAGCTGTATGACCCTGGGCAGGTCATTTAATCACCGACTGCCTCAGTTTCCTCATCTGCAAAAGGGGAAAAATAATAGTATCTACCTCCCAGTGTTGTGAGGACCAAATGAGATGATAACTGTAAAGTACCTAGCCTGGTGCTTGGCACTGTAGTAAATGCTATGTAAATATTAGCTATTATTATGGAAGTCATAACAGTACCTACTTCCCAGAATTGTTGACTGTAAACATCTAGTGGGAAAGAACTGTATCATTTTTTTTGTCTCTATATCCCCTTTACTATATATTTTGTTTCTATATCCCCTGTGCTAGCACAGTGCCTTGCTACTTAATAAACATTGGATAAATTCAGTCTCTCTAAATCCCAATTTCCTCTTCTCTAAAATTGTAGTATAACTTCAGAGCACATTTTTGTAGTAAAAATTTTTTAGTATGAAAATTTCTCTCAAATTGTAATACTCAAAGGGATTCTTTATAGGACAAGGCTCTATTATTCATAAAAATATTCTGCAAATGTGAGTATTGCCATCTGACCTTTCCATCAGCCCTGCAGTTGAATTCTCTTATATATCTTCTCTCTCCCTGCACCCCACTAATTACAGTATGAGCTCCTTAAAAATATGGACTGTCTTAATTTTCTCTTTGTTTTCCCAATCCTTAGCTTACAGTTTGACACATATTAAATGCTAATAAATACTTTTTATTCATTCATTCATTCATTTATTCACATTATTTTCAGAATGTATGCGGTATAGCTCAAGAAAAGAATTTCTGTAAAAAAATGGAAACGCATTCCTAGAATTTTAAATATATAAAATGGTGGAGACTATAATTCTCAATAGCATTTCTATCATACTTGATAGCAATAGTAGTGGATATGTTTCTAAGAAGCTTTTGAAGTGATGTCTGTCACTATCCAAATAAATTCTGAGGCCCCTGCTCGTAAGAAGGAAATAGCCAGGGAAGCAGAGGACAGAGGAAACATCTCTGCAAAGTTTTGCACAGTCAGTTTGCCTTCAGCTGCACTTTTGTTTAAATAAGTAGGGTGTACTTACAATGAAAAACAACTTTGTTTATTTTTTGGATGTCTATAGCTGAGAGTGGCTTCAGTCAATCCCCCCTTGTACCTGTGAACCACATTCTCCCGTCCTCACAGTTAGCCCTCTCTGAAGCCTGAGCTCATTAAAGTTGTGACTGCCCCAGAGCATAGATTCCGTGGTTTCCTTTGGGTTTCCTGAAGTCACCCTTACTAGGGAGGAGAGGTTGGAAATGTAGGGAGGCAAAAAGATGCTTCCCAACCTACACTCTTAGCTCAGGCAAATGGGTTGCTGTCTGTGGTTTTCTTCCCTTGCATTGAGGGTAAGAGTCCTCATGTCCTCCTTCATCTTCCAGGTATGGTTGCACTACCCACAGAGGACACTGAGGCACTTACCATGATATTTTTCTTGCAGTGGGGAGGAGAAGCAATGACTTTGCTGAGTTCTACCTGGGACTGGCCCAGAACCTCACTGCTGAGCAATCTCACACTAGTGTGGGAGGTCCTGTTCAAAGTCAGCCAGGAAAGTTCCTATGAGTCCAGGCTACCAGGCAAGGTTTACAGAGTGGTCAGGACTCTATCTTCCTCTTCTCTCCTACTTGCTGGGGGGAAAAAATGCAAAAAATGCAACCTAGTACTGTGGAAAGAACATGGATTGTAGAGTCAGATGGACTTGAGTTCAAAACTGAGACTGATTCATGCTACATGTGTGACTTGGAATAAATTGATTGACCTGCCTGGGCATCATTTTCCTTATCTGTAAATGGGTAGTGGGGACTAGATGGCTTGTAGAGACTCTTTCAACTCTAGATCAATGATCTTATGACCTCACTTGGGGGAAATTCTGTCTAAAAGTTGGGATCTTATTTATTGTAGATTAGTATCCACAAACAGAAGAAAACTTCTGTTTCTTTGTTTCAGGAGATTAAGATCATAGAATAATTAATAAGGACTTTAGAGCTTGGCTTGTCCAAATCCACATATTTTACTGATGAAGAAACTGAGGTACAGAGAGAAAAAAGGAATTACCCAAAGTTATACAGATAGTAAGTAATAGACACAAGATTTGAACTCAGGTTCTTAGACTACACTCAGTGGTCCTTCCATTATATTATGTTACCTCTCTGTTTACAAAGGCACTACTTTTCCATTTCTCAGACTCCCAAGTAGGGGTTCTTCTTTGTATGTGACTTTAACCTCATTTTTAAATGTGCTTCAGTAAAACTCCAAATTTTTGCTTTACAAGGACACCTTTATGGTATGACAGCACCACCTCATGGGCATCAGGTCTGGCAGTGCTGCCTGGTGCCAGAATAATGAATGGACAAAACAACCAGATCCAAAACCCTGAGTCTCATGATGAAAATTTCACCAAATTGGAAGAGAAAAGATGGAAGGATAGAGGGAGAAGAAAGAAAAAAAGGACAGTCTGCAGCATCCCTACACTACATTGAGACCAACTTCCTATTGCATTGACAACTGCCAGTAGTTGTTATTCAGCTTGCAAATATTAAATTACAAGGGAACAATATGGCAGCCCTTCTTTGCTGGGCATCTATCTACTCTATATGGAAAATATAGTGTCAGCTACTTGTAGGAGTTACTTAGCTAAACAAAATCTCCTAGATCCTTTGAATTAAGAACCAAAGTCATGTCCTTTGACCCAACCATTGTAGAACTAGATTTATGCCTTAAGGATGCCATTGGTAAGAAGGAAGTCGCCATATACATTGAAATATTATCGCACCACTTTTGTGACAGCAAAGAATAGGAAACAAAGTAGACTCATTGACTGGGAATCGACCAAACTAACTGTGGTACATAAATGTAACAGAATATTAGTGTGCCATTGGAAATGACAAATATAATGAACACAGAGAGGTTTGTAGAAAGATCTATTTGAACTGAAGTAGAGCGACATAAACAGAGTCAAAAAACAGTATACACAAAGACTACAACAATGTAAGCAGAAATAATAACTACAAAAAAATCAAAAGTGAATTTGCAAAATTATAAAGGACACGTATGGCTCCAAAGAAGAAATATGAGAAGACCCATCCCTTAGAAAGTGGGAAGTTAACAAGTCTTGTGCATTGCATGTGTTTACAATTTTTTGTGATGAATAATCAGTTTAGGTATTTCTCTGTGTGTCTCTGTCTCTCTATCTCTGTCTCTCTGTTGTTCTCTCTCTCTCTCTCTCTCTCTCTCTCTCTCTCTCTCTCTCTCTCTCTCTCTCTCTCTCTCTCTCTCTTCCTCTCTCTAGTCTTGAAAAATATTACTTGTTATATGGGGTGACTCACTGGGGAAGGAAGGGGAAGTGACTTTGGGGAAAAATTTGGATATAAAAACACCAAAAGACATTAGTAAAAATTTATTTTAAAAAAGTCTACAGTAGAATCATTTAGAAAATATGCATAACTGTCTTGTGATTAAACTACATAGTGAAGTCTTTGTTTAAGATGATTGTAACTTTAATACTTGAGATTTACTGTCCTGTATTTGTGACAGAAGTTTGTAACGTACATAGCATAGACTGAGCACACCCATTAGCTGTGTTTCTTTTTTTCCCCAAGGCTAATTGTTTAATTAAGGGCTTCTCTCTGATTTGATTTAATTGAAGTGGATTGATTACTGCCAGGTAAATGAAGGAATGTTGAATTTTTGTAATTTTGTTTAATTAGCTAAGCCTCTTATTTCATACCAGAGATATAGGCTGCTTAAGGATACATTCACTTAATAATGATTAAGGCAACAGTCCTTAGCTGGTTGCTGTCCTTCGTTTTCAAAGAGGATCAAAATGACATTACTGTTAGAGTCAAAGTACAGTGTGTTTTACTGTGGCTGATCAGACCAACATGAGGTCGGAATGCTCTACCACAGGTCGGGCACAAATAGTCCGCGTGAACATTTAGGCTTGATTCTCTAAATTTGCACATCTCATGTTTCTTTGAAGCATCTTCAATGCTGTTTTGCTCATAGAGAACAGCATCTTTTTTGAAACGGGCACATCATTCTGGGCAGTCCTGTGCCAGTGTCTCGCATGTCTCATAGTCTATTCCAAAGTTCTTCAGAGGTACCTTGAGGGTGTCCTTGTATCACTTCTTCTGACCACCAAGTGAACACTTGCCCTGTGTGAGGTCTTCATGAAGCAGTCTTTTAGGGAAGTGCATGTTTGGCATTCTAACAATGGGACCAGCCCATCGCAGTTTCACTCGGAAGTAGAGTTCGAATGCTTGACAGTTTAGTTTGATAAAGGACCTCAGTGTCTGGTACCTTATTCTGCCAGGTGATCTTCAGAATCGTCCTAAGACAATTCAAATGGAAGCGATTCAGTTTCCCAGCATGACCCTGGTAGATTGTCCATATTTCAGAGGCATACAACAATAAGATCAGCACAATGGTTCCGTAGACCTTCAGTCTGGTAGTCAGTCTAACACCTTTTCTACATTTTACTTTGGAGCCTCCCAAACACTGAGCTAACTTTGGCAATGTGTATGTCAACCTCATTATCAATGTGTACAACCCTGGAAAATATACTGCCAAGGTAAGTGAGCTTATCCACAGTATACAAAACTTCTCCATTTGCTGCAACTGAAAGTTCCATATATGGATGGTGTGGTGCTGACTGGTGGAGAATCTTGATATTGTTAGACCAAAATTAGCGCAAACAGCAGAAAATCAATCCATGGTTTGCTGCATCTCAGGTTCAGAGCCTGCATCGAGTGCACAATCATCTGAAAACAAACAAAAAACATGCATGAACCCTTCCTCCACTTTAGTTGTGACTTGTAGCCTTTTCAAACTGAATGATCTACCAGTAGGTCAGAGGCTGACCTTGATGCCATACTTGTCCTCATTGAAGGTGTTTAACAACATGGTTGAAAACATGCTAAAAAGCATGGGAGCAAACACAGAGCTTTGCTTCACTCCATCATTGACTGGGAAAGCATGAGAGCATCATCCATTATCCAGAACCCAAGCAAGCATGCCATCATGAAATGATATACAATACTGATGAACCTCTCTGGGCAAGCAAGTTTGGACCTAATTTTTCATAAGCCCTCAAGACTGACAGTGCCAAAGGCCTTGATCAATCCATAAACCTTGTGCACAGATCTCTGTTCTGCTCCTGGCATTTATTCTGGAGTTGTTGGACAACAAACACTATCTTGACTACTCCTTGGCCCTTTGTGAAGCCATACTGGTTCTCATGTAGATGACCACCTTCCAGGTGAAGGATTAGTCTATTAAGGAGGACTCTGGTAAGAATCTTGCCAGCAATGATTAAGAGGGAGATGCACTCCTGTGATTGTCCTGTGACAGGACAATCTATTTCCTTCACCTTTATAGAGATGAACAATGGAGGCGTCCTTGAACTCCTGGGGGATAACCTCTTCTTGCCATATAACCTGGCAAATTTCAGTCAGCTTTTGTATGCTCAATTTTGTATTAGCTAAGCCCTTGGAATAAAAGATAAAAAATAAAAACATGATACATTTCTATATTAACTATTGTTATCCCATTTAAAGATGCTATACTAAACCACAAACAAAACTTAGAGTTATATTACTGTTCTTTAGTAATATACGTAAATTTATCAAAATCAATCATATTTTTAGAAAATCACATAGTTAGATGCACACGCAAATGAGATAATATGCGTGAACACACTTTGAAAAAGTTAAAAGGGTGAGATATTATGATGATTATTCACTAATAACTCTATTAAAAGGAGGAACAGTCAAGTTGAGACAGGGACCTCATTTCATTTGTTCAATTATCCCCATTTCATGGGCAGGGGAAACCGAAGATGAAAAACACCATAAAGTATGCACTTCATATTGAAGTGGGAAATGAGACTCTGGAGTCCTGACTTCAAAATCTCTATCTCAACTACCGGTTGTTACTGGCTGCAAGGTCCTCATGTGCCAAGAAGGTGGATTTGGGGGGGGGGGGAATGGAATGCTGCATCTTCCTTGAAATCCTCTGTGCATAATGGGGAATCTTTACCTCTGGGGAAGATCGCCTCCTTGGGCATCATCTACAGTAGGGTCAACAGCTGGGTGGCTGGAATACACCGGAGGGAGTGAGGAGTAGGAAGTGGGACAGGGACCAGAAAGGAGGGAGATACCTTAATCTCTGGGTCCAGAAAGTGAAAGTCATTCAGTCCTCCTCGGTACTTAAAGGATAGGAACAGCTGGCAATGCCTGGCCATTTATTCTGTTCTAAAGTAGAAAACCTCAAGACGAGGAGGCTTTGAAAGCTGAGACTGAATGTCCAGGAAGGGGATAATGTACACTGTACAGTGGAAGCATCTTTTAGAATGAAAGCCTGTGTCCAGTGGAGGCAGGGTTATTCTGGGGAAGGGAGGGGGTGCGGGGCGGTGAACTAAGGAGTTTGACTTCTAAGAGACGTTGCAGACCAGCTGCTTGTTTCCACCACTTACAAATCATTTATTTTGTGTTTGTCTGGTTTGTTTGTGACCAGTGTTTTCCTATCGGGTTCTCTGAGCTCCCTGAGAGCCATCCTGTGGAATCAGTTCCTTTGTTTATGGATAATGTCTCCCAAACTCCTTTTAAGTTACATTCCAGACCCCCTGCCTCACCTTGATAATAACACACCTGTTGGTATGACTCACATGGTTTGCACCCTCCTCGGCCTGTCACAAGTTTTTTCTTCAAACAGCCAGAGTACCCATCTGCCTTTGTGCTGATACTGTCTTGTCATAAAATCCTGCCGGTTCTTGTGTGCCTGCCTTCCCACCCCCACCCAGACCCCACCCCACTCTTATTTCTCCTGCCCTGGCACCTCGTCAAACCTCCGGAGCCTTTCACAAGCTCAGCGGGGCGTCTGGCAGGTGTTCCACCTTCATGCCGACTTGCACAACCTGGGGCTGGGGAGACATATAGGGCGACGACCAGGCTTGGGTCAGGTCCCACCCCTTGGCTTCAAGGCCCTGTTTAAAATTTTTATTACGTGGGAATGGGATGGCTCAGGGGGCTTGGTGTTGGGCTTGGGAGCCTTTTGGCTCTGGCTGGGGTCCAGCCCTGCTGGGTAATGGCCGGATATTATTACCCAGTCTGGGGGCCTTGTGAGGAGGGTGTGAAATAAAACAGAAAGCTCCCATCCAAATCCCAATGAACAAGTGTGGTCCCCTATGGGAAAGATTCTCACCCATGCCAGGCACAACCCAGAGGTCAAGAATGAGGCTGTTTTGGAGAACAAACCATTTTCTCTCACAAGAGTGACCTTGGTTTTGAAGAACATGAAGGGATTGGGGTGGGGTAAGAGAACTCTAGTATATCAATTACATTTTATAACCAATTTTTAAAAGAGTTGTATCTAAAATAATCCCACTACAACAGCCTAAGCCCCATTAAGAAAGGAAATTGTTCATATTTACAGTTGACATAGGAAGTCTTCTTGATAACATGACAGGTCTGGAGATGTTATCTTATATAATTTTTATTGAATGTGGTGATCCTGAACTAGTATAAATGCTCCCCCATAAATGTCTTTAACTCTGAGGTTTAACCAGTTTTAATTTCCACATGTATCTTGGCTTTTTCTGCCAGAATATTGTGCATGGTTATTATGTTCTCAAATACAGGCTTTTGAGGGAATGATTCTCCTAATTCTGACAATTTTATTAACAAACTCTACTTCTGAATTTCATGTCACAAAATATAAAATATTTGGTTGGTTGATCAATTATGAGTCTTTCCCAGTATATGATCATCTGACTAGATAGAAAACTGGAAGGTACCTAGGAGGCTATCTACTCCAATGCCTACAACATTTATTTCTGTTGTTCAGTTGTTTCAGTCATATATATGACTCTTCATGACCCCATTTGGGGTTTTCTTGGCAGAGACATTGGAGTAGTTCATCATTTCCTTCTCCATCTCATTTTACAGATGAGGAAACTGAGGCAAATGGATTAAGTGATTTACCCAACGTATAAGTGTCGGGGGTTAGATTTGAGCTCAGGTCTTCTTGACTCCTTGCCCAGCGCTCTTACCTAGCTGCCTTGTTAAATTTAATATAATTATGCTTCTTTAAAAAATTTGATATAACAGAAGTTCACAGTTTCTTATACAATCTTCTTTCTTATCACTTTTGGTACATGGAAATGTTAGTGTGATGGCTTAGTTCACAATAAAAAAGAAAATTTCAAATAAAAACGTGTTTAGAAGTCTGTCCACTTGAAGCAAATCCAATATATTTAAATCTGCATTTCCACAAAAAGATCATCTATCTAGAAGGGGTCTCAGAGAGGACCTAATCCAACTCCTTCATTTTACAGATGATGAGATTTGTGCACAGTAAAGGTAAGTAACTTGCCCAAAATCACACATGTAAGACATCAAAGGTGGGATTTGAACACAAGACCTGTGCCCAGAGAGTCAGTATTCATTCCACTGTACCATCCTTCCTCCCTGACAGATGATTTATTTTATTAAAAGATGCTTTGTTTTACTAATGGACTGATTCTACTTTTTAAAATAGCAATTTCCCATAATACATAGGGTGTAATTTGCCTAACAGAAAATGAACACTCTCAGAATTTATATCGATCTTCCGGAAATTTATATTTACATTTAAGATTATGTACACATATAAAATATAAATGCAAATATAATGTTAATATGTAATATAAGTCCATATCTTCCAGAAATTTATCTATATTAAGCTCTTTGATGGCAGGACTTTTTTCTGGTACTGTCTCTGTATTCACAAAATCTTGTTCAGTGCCTTGCTTGCAGTAAGTGTTGAATAAATACTTGCTGAATTGGTTGTCATGTGGAAATGGGAAGAGATTTGTTCTACTATGAATTAGATGTCAGAAGTTGGTGCAATGAGCAAGTTTGCAGATAATCAGATTTTGACTACACAAAAAGAATAAACTTCACAATTAACAGTTGTCCGAAAGTACAACAAGCTGCCTTGGGGGGAATTGGGTTCTCAATCACCAGAGGCTTGAAATGGAGGCTGAAGGACCACTTGCTTGAGATGTGGAAGAGGGTGTTTATTTATTCAGTTGTGGATTGGACCGGTTAACCTCTGAGTCCCTTTCCAACTCTGAAATTCTGTGAATTGTTGGAATCAAGGCACAATCTTATGGAAGCCTGGTTTAAAAAAAAACCAACACTTATTGTGTTTTCTTCTGTGGGGTACCATTAAGAGAGAAATCTGACAACTTCAAGAATATTTAGAGAACAGCTACAAAGGATGATTTAATAAATGATACAGGTAGTTCTAATGAATAGCCCAAAGAAATTGATGTTTGCCTGGAGCAGTAGCTAAGGAAGAATTAACATCATTTTTTCTCATTTTAAAAAATTTATTTATTTTACTCTGAACTTAAAAAATAAAACAAGCATTTCCATAACATAATGGAATAGAAAAAAATGATTGTATGTGAAACTGCAAATTTATTATGTACAACTTGCTATTTCTTTTAAGTATATAATAAAGTTATCATGTAACTTTGTTTTTTCCTTCTCCTCCCACCCCACCCTAGAGATGACTACCATTTCACAAAAGAGGTGTTTGTGTGTATATATATATATATATATATATATATATATATATATATATATACATGTTTGTGTATATACATATGTACATACATACACACATATATATATCATAAATTTTTAAATGAAAAAGATATTGTTTAGGTAGTGGCAAATATAATCTCAACAACATCTGGATTGTTAGGTTCAATTCTGGGTATTAAAACTTAAGAAAGACATTCTCAAGCTAGAGATCAAGTCTGGAAATTAGTCTATTTGATGAATGTTTTAAAGAACTGAGGATGTTTAGCCTGAGGACTTGCTTAGGGGCATGATAGCTGTTTTCAAGTATCTGATGAGCTGTCATGTGAAACAGGGATTAGATATTTCCCCCTGTCTGTGCCTCATTATAGAAAAGCAGAAATGGGGCAATGGGGCAGATCCCTGATCAATATGAAAATATTCTAATACTGGAATTATTCCAAGATGGAGTCAGTTGCCTAGTGAGGTAGTAATGTGTCCATTATTGAAAAATAGTGTATTTAGTAAATTGACAAAATTTCTCATGCTATCCTTATGCAGAAAATGAAGAGATCTAGGTTATAGTAAGATGGTTTCATGACTGATTGAGTGTCCTCAAATGCCCAAAGAATAGCCATTAATGGGCTGATATTTGACATATGCTGTTTAATATTTTTGTCTATAATTTGGAAGACATGTTTTTGAAATGTGTAGATGGTATGGAACTGGAATGACAAAGTTAAGATACCAAATCCTGATTAAAACAAAAGACTAAATTAGTAGTGATAAATGCAAGTTCCATTCAGGTTCAAAAAATCAGCTTCTGGATTACAGAATAGGGTGGGGGAGTACAGCTAAGTAACAAATCCTAAGAAAATGACAAGAGTTTTAGTTTCAATATGACTCCGTAGTATGAAAAAGTAGCCAGAAAAGTGAACATAATTTTAGGATAAACTGAGACATTTCATCTAGAATGAGGGAACTGATAGTCTTTGTGTCTACCTTTAGATCATGAGCTCCGTGAGGATAGGCACAATCTTCTTTCTGTATGCTCACTGCCTAGCACAATGCCTGGTACATAGTAGCCACTTAATAGATGCTTAATTGACTCCTGACTGTGTTCTCTGCTCTCATCCAACCACATACGAAGTACATAATAAGGCAACCAGAATGGTAAGGGGATTGGAGACCATGTGGATCAATAGAAAGAAATAGGAATATTTAGTTTGAAGAAAGAAAGATTAAGACCCAAGAACTGAGATTAAAGACGTGATAGTTTTTCATGTAGAAAGAAAAAAAGCTTTCTGACAATGAAAGCTGTCTTGAGAGGTCAAAGAACCTCCAAGGAGAACTTTAGGCTGAGAAGCTGACCTCTTATCAGCACTATTGTCCTTGAGATTTTTGTTCAAATATAGACCTAACTATGGTCTATATGGTCTCTCAGGCCTGTGACAATTTGCATTCTGTGAAGTATTCAAATAAGGCCTGGAGAACTATCTGTCAAATATGCTGTAGAGAGATCACCTGCTTTGGGTGGGTGGTAAGACAAGAGCAAGGTTTCTTCACCTTTTTTATATCATGAAGGTTGGGGAAGACTATGGACCCCTTCTTCTGATAATATTTGAACATGAATCAAAAAAAAAACAAACAAGGAATCAGAATGAACAGTAAAAGTTTCTGAAAATATTTACATCCAGGCTCAAAGACTCCCTGAAATCTACTCATGGACTCCCCCTACCCCACCAAAGGGGTCTGTAGTTCTCAGTCTAAGAATCTTTGGAAGGGAATAAACATTTACTCAACACTTAATAACTATGTTAAGCTCTTAACAATTATTATCTCATTTGATTCTCACAACAACCCTAGAAGGTAGATTCTATTACCCATTTTGCAGTTCAGGAAAGAGATAGACAGAGGCTAAGTAATTTGCCTTGCTAGTAATTGTCTGAGGCTGGATTTGAACTCAGATCATCCTAACTCTAGACCCAGCCCTCTATCCACTGAGCCACCTTAGTCTTAGACTAGACCATCACCTATTTCATTTATTGAATCATTTTTTGTAGCTGGCCTCTAAATCCTCTTGAAGTATCCACATCTCTCCCTCCCTCCCTCTCTCTCTCTCTCTCTCTCAATGGTACCACACAGAAGAAAACATAATAAGGATTGGTTTGTTTTTAATTCAACCATAAGAGCATGTCTTCATTCCAACGATTCACAGAATCTCAGAGTTGGAAAAGGGCTCGGAGGCTCCCCGGTCCAATCCATAACTGAGTAAGTAAACCCTCTTCCACATCTCAAACAAGTGATCATTCAGCCTACATTTCAAATATCTGAGGAGGTCCCTTTTCTAGCAGAGAGTGAACTGGACATGGAGTTCAGAAACCTGGGTTGACCCTGGCAAACCATTAAATTTTTCAGTTCCTTCATTTGCAAAACAGAGATAAAAATATTATTTCACTGCCTGTGAGACAGTGTTGTAAGGAAAGCTTGGAGCTACAAATGATTTTTTTGCATTTGAGACAAAGAGTGAAGGGGTGGAGGAGCACAGGTACAATCATACTAGGAGGGAGTCTAGCACTTGTTTATATCCACAGAAGATGGACTTGAGGAACCTGGATTCACCACAATGCATCCCTGGATGGTGGTAGACTGTGGAAGCAGCAGTTGCCATTGGAAAAAAAAGCATTTTCCCTCCTTGCCATCAGAGGAAACTCCTAATATCAGAACCCTGGGGCAAAGTCCTATTCACCTTGGACTAGTCATGACTCGAGGTAAGTGCTCTATGAACGAGCTATAATTATTAAGGTTCATTGGATAGAGTATTGGACTTGGAATCTAGAAGACTTGAGTTCAGATGCTGCCTCAGACACATACTGCCTTGTGTGACCCTGGGCGTTCTCCTCTGTAAAATGAGGATAATAGGAGTACCTACCTCCCAGGAATGCTGTCAAGATCTAAGGAGATAATGTGTGTAAAGTGTTCTGCAAACCTGAATACTCCAGATAAATTGCTATTATTGGGATCTATTCCTTCTTGAGGATGTAATATGAAGGAAAAAGTTGAAGAAGCATAGGGATCATTTAGGTCAGATGTTAAAAACTTTTTACAGTAAGAACCTTGAGGAAATAGAACACATTTCTGTTAGTAGTAGCAGAATATTCCCAGGACTTTAAGGAAAAAGACAACTCTCTTTTGGGAACAGTTTCTGTGCAATGTTCCCTGAAGCTGCTAAACCCAAACGACACCTTGAAGATCCATTGCCTCAAGAACCCCTCAAAATATACTCCCCAAAATACATTCTCTTAGCATGACAGGATTTTCATTCCCATGGCTTTTTATTGAACACCTTTCTCTAGTAGAAAAGAAAAAACTCAGATCTCTTTGAACATTAGTTGCATCTTAGTCAAACAAAACAAGGATACCATTGTGAGAACTGGACCTCTTCTCAGTTATAACTTTTATTTGCTATGTGATCTCAAGAAGATTGCCTCACTTCTCTATGCCTCAGTTTCCTCATCAATAAAATGGATATAATAATACCTACCTCATGGCTGGTTGTGAAGATTAATGAGGTAATGCTTGCCTAGTGCTTTGAGCTCCTTGGATGAAAGGTGTTATATAAACACTGGCTATTATTATTCATAATAAGATTTAATAACAATATCTATTCTTAGGATAGTGTCCAAAGTGAACAAAAGCTGGCTATACACCACAGAGAAGCTTTAAGCAAGATGTCTTACATAAGTATTTAGGAAAACAGCCTAGAATTATCATGAAAGCTTAGTATGATTTATGGCATTTTAAAAATTTTGGTATTGTGGAATGGAACTAGGATCTTAGTTTTAAAACTAGGGTCCTTGTCAAGGCATTTTTCTAAATCTTACAAATAACTACTTTTCCTATTTTTCTGTTACTTATTGTTGGAGGCCATTTTTTAACCGCAATAGATTTTCTTTATGAGGAACACTGATGTTGGTGTTCAGTGATGTTTGACTCTTTGTGACCCCATTTGGGGTTTTCTTGGCAGAGACACTGGAGTGGTTTGACATTTCCTTCTCCGGCTCATTTTACAGATGAGGAAACTGAGGCAAACAGGGTTAAGTGACTTGCTCAGGGTCACACAGCTAGTAAGTGTCTGAGGTCAGATTTGAATTCAGGAAGCCACCTAGCTATCCTTATGAGGAATGCTCCCAATTTATCAATGCTTCTCATTGATTATTTTTCTTATTCCAAAGAATATTAAAACTGATGTTATACTTTTAAAGAACATAAAGAAGTCTCTTGAGTACATTAAGTAATAGAGGACCTGGAAATAAGAAAGTAAGATCAAATGTTGGAGTGGGTTTTTTATCCCTTCTTCAGTGCATCCAGATTCTCCTAGAAGTTCCAACTTTCCTCCTCCAGTATTTCCACAAGGCCTGGAATGTAGGGAAGGAGTAGACCATTCCTCCCTATTCTCCACTGTCAGTCTTAGGAGATGAATAAAGAAACAGTTGAAGAGGAAAATTTAGTGGAATAACAGAAATGCTTTCCCCATATTCCCCTGAAATGACTTTGTATTTGCTTATTATGTGTGTACATATTGTTTGCTTCCTGTAGAATATAAGTTCCTTGAGGAGGCAACTTTTTCCTTCTTCTGCCTTTATCTCTAGTACCTAGTACAGTACCGCACTTTTTTGTTCAGTCATTTGTAGTCTTGTCCAACTTTCCATGACCTCATTTGGAGTTTTCCTGGCAAAGATACTGAAGTGGTTTGCCATTTCCTTCACCTCATTTTACAGATGAGGAAACTGAGGCAAACAGGGTTTGCCCAGGGTCATACAGCTAGTAAGTGTCCAAGACCACATTCCAACTCATGAAGATGAGTTTTCCTAACTCCAGGTCCAGCACTCTACCTACTGTACCCCTGAGTTGTTCACTAGCATACTTGGTAGGTGATGAATAAATGCTTGTTGAATTAAATTTAACAAGGGTGAGACATGGAGGGAATACAAATGAAAAAGCATTTATTAAATCCTTACTTAAGGCACTATGCTAAATTCTGAGGATATATAAACAGGCAAAAATAGCCCCTGCCCTCAAGAAATTAACATTTTAATTAGGCAGACAAGATGTAAATAATGAGGAGCATGCAAAAGTAGAGAGAGAAAATGAAAGGCAATCTCAGAGGGGAAGGCACCAGCGGTCTGAGGATTATGTGGAAGCTGGCACAGAACTATCCCTTTGCCCTGTGCACGAGCAGTTGGGGGCATGAAAAGTCCCTTGCAAAAAGTGGAATTTGAGCTAGTCTTGAAGGAAGTCAAATTAATAAGCATTTATTAAGTATCTGCTGTATACCAACTTCTAGGGATTGAAGTACTGATGTGGGTCCTAAAACAGTCCTTATTCAAACATAAATTTCTAGCCCCAAGGAGCCAAATTTCTGGAGAATTAACCTCATCAGAGGATGCCTCTTCTATCTGGTGGTCCTCTGACATTCTGAAACATTGTGATGCTGAGTAGCCTGTAGGTTTATTTCTTCACACTAGCCGTGGTCCTTTTAAATATATAACTCCCATGACTTTCTCTAAAAATGAACTCTCCCCCTCCACCCTTGTATATACCAATGCTTTTAAAAAAGATTTTTGTTCATCATCTGTTCATTTTTCTGTATGTTTCTAATATTCATCCTTGTTGACTAGGATATATGGGGAAGGTAGCGTTGTATGTTACACCTGTCTTTTTAAAGAATGGGTGAGACTGAGTTTAAGTGAACCCTGCCATTCTTGAGGGGAGAGAAAAGCAAAGAAGGACAATATACAGCTTGAGGAATATAGGGGAGCTGGGAGAGAACTATCCTTTTGCCATGGTCATAGAGGAAGGAGTGATGGTATGTGAGCTTCGGTTAGTTTTAATACCAGCTGGGGAGCTATGGCCATTTCCCAAAATGCCTGACTGACTCCCTGATTGATCTCTCAGTTGCTAGTAGCAGTTGGTGAAAGGCTGGAGGGACAGGAACAACTGCCTTTGTTTGCTACATGCCCTCTAGACCTCAGTTTCCTCTGCTGTAAAATAAAGAGATTGGACCTCATGTCCCCTGAACTTCCTTTTAGCTTTCAATCTATGGTCTTTTTTTCCTTGGGATGATACCACATCATTGGTGCTGTCTAAAATTGCAAACTCCCAGAGATTGGACTAATTAAATCTTTATATAATATATAATTCTCAGATGAGGTTTGAAGGTTCGAGGATGCCACCACAATTTCTGAGCAGACAGCATTGGGTATATTCTGAAGGTAGAGATGTACAGGTTTAAAGAGACTAGGATGGTTAAGCAGAAGAACGTAAAGAAAATGTTTAAGCAGAATTGGTGGTTGAGCAGAAGGAGAATAGACACTAGGGTATTAAAACTGAAAGGAGGTCTGTGAAATTTAGGTAGCTACAAAAGAGTCTTTTTGTCCCAAAATCACTGGGCCAAAGTTTTCAGAGCAGGAAGTGAAACTGACCAGACACTAAATAAAATAGATGTGCCCTGTTCTCTCTCTGCTGTTCAAGGCTTAAGGCCTTGGACTGAGTGCCTTGATTAGGAAAGAGCAACTCAAGCCTCCATGGTCAAAAAAAAAAAAATGGAGACAGATTTGTTTGTGATTTCAAATCCTTGCAGGAGTTCTTAACCTGGAGTCTGTGAACTTGTGTGTATATATGGTTTTTTGTTTTTTTTTAAAAAGCATTTTGCTGACTGTATTTCAGTAAAATTACATTTCTTTGCAAACTTCATCATTTTATTTTATGTATTTTTAAAAACTTATTCTAAGGTGTCCATAGGTTACACCAGATTCCCAAAGGGGTCCATGAACACACATACAAAAAAAAAATTTAAAAAAACAAAGATCTATCTGGAATATCCTTTAAAATCTCTTCACATTTGTATTGTGTTTAATATGTCTTATTAAGCACTGATTAAACACTCTCCGCATGCTTACTATAACCAATCAATAAGCATTTATTAAGTGCCTACTGCATACTCCTGAATTCAGAGGATACAAATACAGAGAAACAAAACAACCCTTCCTGGTAAGGAATTTATATTCTAACGGAGGAAACAAGTATTGCGTATGCGTATACAGCGTAAAAGATCAAGAGAAAAAACACAAATGACCAAGCACCAATACATACAGAACCTTAGAAAAAAAAATCCGTACAAAAACAAGAGGAAAAACATATTTGAAACTATTGATAATTAATAAACCAGGCAGCAATTACTATGCACAGAGATGGGGCCTTACTGTTCTCCAAAGCCATAGTTCGTTTAAAATACCCTGTAATTTATGAGCAATATTTAATACTTCAGTGACCATAAACCTCACTGTTTTATTACCACTGTTTAGCATACCTTTGATGTGCTGGCTGGCACTACACAATCCAAAACAAATTACTTTCAGGAAGCTGGATATTCTATAAATGCAGGGAAGCAATAAATAACACACAAGAGGAATATTTTCTGTGGGTTCTGACATGCCACAATCCCTCTCTCCGTGACACTGGCTTCTCAGGCAGCACCTCAGACCTGAGGGGTTGTTTTCACCTGGGAGTACCCAAGCACACATGCCAGGCCATTTGGGAGTGCTGAAACCTCAGCTGCCACTAATCTCATTCTTGTTTTTTTTTTCTGGTTGTTTGCTTTCTTTCCTTTCTCAGACCTGTGGCAGAGGCACATGTGAAGCAACTGAAGACACTTTGGCCAAACCTGGACTTCTTTCTCCTTAATAGGCTGCAGATGTTCAAGAAACAAAAACTCTCATTCATTTTTTTGAAATTCTTTCTTCTTTTCTGATTTTGAGATGAGTGTGAAGATATAAAAGAACAGTGGGCCAAGGAGCAATTGTAGATGAAGAGGATTTAGAAGACAAACAGCAGTCTGTGATCTGTTGGAAAGAATTCAAATCCTGCCTCTGTTGCACATTGCCTAAGTGGCTTTGGGCAAGTCCCTTAATCAACCTGTGGTTCAGTTTCCTCATCAGTAAAATGAAGGGGTTGGACTAGATCAGTAGTGGGTATCCTGTGACCTTCTAGGTCCTTGGAAGTGACCTTTAGACTGAGTCCAGTTTTTGAAGAACAAATCCTTTTATAGAGAGGACCTAGAGGGCCACATGTAGCCTTGAGGCCTTAGGTTCCCCACTCCTGGACCAGATGGTTCCTCTCAGATTTTTGCCTTGGTCCTGATCAATACTGAGAGGACAAAGAGGCAAGAGTTGCTAAACTCCACTGGGGATAAAGATCTTGATACTTTTTTGAGGGTTTATTTAACCCCAGGTAAAAATTAAATAAGCTTAAAAAAACTGCTTAAAAAGTGAAGCAAACATCTCAATATTTTGTAATTTGAGAAAGGAGGCATGAAACAGGATTAAAAGGTCAGATGAGATGATTCATTGGCTTGTACTGACTAAATTCCTCAAGCTAAATCCAACCAAAAATAATGAGACAATCTTTCTGTTTTCATTTGAGACATTCAAATATTTTACATCAACTTGCTCTTTTAGTATAAACCCATTTCTCTTATCCTCACTTTACAGGTATGAAGACTGAGAGTTAGAGTTAAGAAGGCGTTTTCCCAAGATCTCATTGAGAAACTCTCTTCTAACTCCCAAAGAAAGGTTCTGTCCATCTCATATTCCTACCTTTCTCAGTGTGTTAGTGCTTAATAAATGTTTTCTCCTTTCTGCACTTAACTTTGGGCTAAAGAGACAGAAACTCCAGAACTTAGAGAAAAGTATAGTCTCTTCCTTCCTATCCCCTACCAATGAAACCCTGAGCCACATTTGGGGGGTGTGGGGGGGCTGGTTAGATTCACTGAAGATTGCACGACTTTGTTGCTACCAGCAAGAATCACCATCATCTTACTGAGATCATAGCCACAGCCACAAAAGTACCATGTGGGGCTCAGGTCATCACTTCCATTTGATCATGGTACAAAGAAGCTAGGCTACTTAGCAGAATCCACCCTCTGGAGATTCCTTGGGTAGGCACTGGCTGAAATTCAAATTAGGATCCTCATTGTCCTGACATAGCAGTCCAAGCTCCTTTAGAATTGATGTGTAGAGAGGCTCTTCGTTTGACAAGAGCATCAGGGTGGCGGGAGCAGCACCCTGAACACTAGAGGACCTACTCCACTCTTTGCCTGATGGGCTTTTTGCATCATATTTCTGTTCCTCAGCTACTAGTCCTTCCCCCCAATATTGCTTGAGATTAATTTGATTAATCATATATATGTATATATGTACATAATAATGATAGCTAGAATTTAAATTGTGCTGTAATGTTTACAAAGTACTTGATATGTGTAATTCCATTTGATCTTTACAACAACCCTGTAAGATATTATTATCACCATTTTACAAACGAGGAGACTGAGGTCGAGAGAGTGACTTCTCCAGCATCAAAAGTCAATATGGATTTAAACTCATGTCTTCCTGACTCCAAGTTCAGTGTGCATGCTTTTATGTGTGTGTGTATGTGTGTGTGTGTGTGTGTGTACATTTCCCTCCACATCACTCCCACAGAATGTAAGTTCTCTGAGTCAGGGTTTGATTTTTTTTGTGTCTTTAGAGCCTATCACAATACATGCCACATAGTAGGTGCTTAATAAATGCATATTGATTAATTGGTGGTACGTCTTCCAAACTTGGCAAATCCTTGCCAAGGATGGAAGGCACAAAGCTCATTCCCCTATCTCTCGTGATGCCCTATTGACTCGCATTTTTATGTCTCTTACGTATTCTCAGATATTTTAGGGGGAACCATTTGCCCCCAGTCACTACATGGTTTCTACCCACTGCACCCTGTAAGGCTCTCAGGGTCACCCAGACTTCAGCAGTGCACATTTGGAATACAGCAGCTACTTCTGGGTGAGGTTGGCAAGAACATTACAGGGCTCACTCCCCAATTCTTCTACATATAAGGTGGGATGACTCAAATGTCTGTCTCTACTCTCCAATTTCCTTTTCCCTTACTTAACAACAAGGATCTCCCCTTCCATTCAACTCCATATGCCTCATCCTGAAGGAAGGCTCAGTAGCCAAGAGTTTCAGAACAGGGAAATCAGAGGTTCACACCATCTCTTCCAGTCACCAGCTGTGCTGGAGAGCCAATGAAAAATGTCTTCTGATGGCAATCATTGCCAAGGGAAATGCTTCAAGGGTGGGTTGCATCTGTCTTCCATAAAAGGGGAGAATATGTCTATAACAAAGAGTTCTTAAAAGATGTTGGGTAATCACGTCAATACTGTTGCCAGCTACTCTTTCACTTGGTTGCTCTTTAGGGACAAGGAATACATTCCATCATATTCCCCCAGACAGCTAGAATGTAGAGTGATTGGAAGGAGGGCTAATTTACATGAATTGTCCTCTTATCTAGAAGCCATATTTACAAGGGAAATAAAATATCAAAGATGAATTCTATTTACACAATAGCTGCCATGCCAAGTGAATGAAGAACAGTGTTTAACTGGGTTTTATAAATAAAGGAGCAACAATATCTACATGAAACAGATAAATGAAAATAAATTAACCGAGATACAAACTTTGTCCTTTAAATGGCTTAGTTGAGTTTGGAAATAATGAAAGACCTCACTTTGAGAAATTCTGGTCTTTGAACATTTTTACTTGCACAGCAATGAAATTAGGAGTTGGTCTTCTATAACGGAATCTTATTTGTTATGGTTGTTTATTCAAGATTAACTGAAGGATTCCTTTAGGAGATGATTTACTTCACAGAATGCATAGAACATGAGTCAGAGCCATCCCATGCTATACATATATACATACACACATAAAAATATACATATATGTGTGTGTATATACCTAGTCTATGGTACATTAAATTCAAGTTCCCCAAACTCAACGCATTCTCTCCTCCCTTCTTTCTCTTCCTTCCCTCCCTTTCTTTTTTTTCTTCCTTCTTATAGCCCATGAATACTCAATGGATCTGTGGATACATTTCAGGAAGTCCATGAAATTAGATGGGAAAAAACTACAACTTCATTTTCACTAATCTCTAACTGAAATTTAATATCTCCTTAAATTGGGATTTAAAAAAAATCTAAGAAGGGGTCCATAGCTTTCACAGACTGATGCCAAAGGGGTCTATGACACAAAAAAAGTTAAGAAGCTTTAGATTAGACGATCATTATGGTCCTTTCCAACTCTTAATCTATATCTCTATGACACACCTTTTCTGTAAAGTGAAACACAGTACTCTCTGTCGAAGGGCTCTTGTTTTTTGGAGGGCTGATAGAAACTCCATCCAAATTCAGCACTTCCAAGTCCTGTCTCCAGCTGCAGTACATCTTGAATGACATCAGTTTGGCTTCATTTCCACCCAGTTCCTTCCTTTTGAGAACTTTCTCTTGGATCTACTCTTTTAAAACTAGGACAGCTAGGGTGATATGATGTATAGACTGCTAGACTTAAGTGAAGAAGATCAGAATGTGAATCTCACCTCAAATGTTTATTAGTTATGTCTCAAGAAGAGTCTCAGTTTCCTCATCTATGAAAGAAAGGAGTTAGATGACTTCTAAGATCCCTTCCAGTTCTATTTCAAGGAACCTATAAAAACCCTGTTCAAAAGATGCCACAGGACAGGCAGAGATAAGATAGCAGAGAAAAGGCAGGGACTCACCTGAGCTCTCCCCAGACACCTCTGAGCATTTTAAAATAGTACCTCAAAATAAATTCTGGAGAGGCAGGACCCCATAAAAGAAAGATGAAACAATTTTCCATCCAACACAACTTAGAAGGTTGGCAGAAAACTTCTGTAGCACCTGAGAGAGAGTGACCACACAGCACAGACTGAGCCCCAGAAAACCCAGAATAGGCCTTGGGAGTCATTGAATCAGCAGTGGCAGCAGCTGCTTCCAGAGATCTCAGCCCACAAAAGGTAAGGGGGTTGAACAACTGGACAGAAGAAGATTAAAGAAGTCTCTTTGCTATCACTGAGGCAGACCTCTGTTGTTTTGCCCATACTGTGATCTGGGTTACAGTCCTGGGTAGCAGTCCCAGGATAAGGAGGAGCACTAGCACACCAGAGATTTTAGCCACAGTGGAGTGGAGACCCTCATCACAGTTCCAGGGCAGAAAAGAGTATCTGTGGCCATTCACAGACCAGAGAACAGGCCAAGAGAATAGTAAACAAATCTCTCCCTACATCATATCACCTTGGAATAATCAAAAACTTAAACCCCTAAAGCTTGGGACAGTGTGCCCTCCAACCTGGAAACAGAGTCTCACTTTAGCAAAGAGTTAAAAGTCAAGAAATAGGAAGTGAATAAACAACAGAAAAAGATTCTGACTATAAAAAGATACTATAGAGACAAAGAAGATGAAAACACACACTCAGAAGAAGACAACAGTCAAAATTCCTGCATCCAAAGCCTCAAAGAAAATATGAATTGGTCTCAGGCCATAAAAATGCTCAAAAAGGATTTTTAAAATTAACTAAGAGAGGTAGAGGAAAAATTGGAAAAAGAGATGAGAGTGATGCAAGAAAATCACAAAAAAAGAGTCAACAACTTGATAAAGTAGATAGAAAAAAAAATACTGAAGAAATAACACCTTAAAAAACAGAGGAGGCCAAATGATAAAAAGAGGCACAAAAATCCAATGAAAAGAAGAATGCCTTGAAAAGTAGAATTAGATGAATGAAAAGAGGCACAAAAAGAAACAATTCAAATATCATGGAGTCACAGTCAAGATAACACAAGATTAACAGCTTCTAGATTAAAGGATCAGAAGGCTTGAAGCATGATATTCCAGAAGGCAAAGAAGCTAGAATTACAATGAAGAATCACCTACCCAGAAAAACTGAGGATAATCCTTCAGGGGGAAAAATGGAACTTCCATGAAACGGAAGACTTTCAAGTATTCTTGATGAAAAGACTAGAGTTGAATAGAAAATTTGACTTTCAAATACAAAACCCAAAAGGAAGCATAAAAAAGGTAAATAGAAAAGAGAAATCATAAGGGACTTAATAAGGTTAAACTGTTTACATTCCTAAATGGGAAGAAGGTATTTGTAATTCATAAGTAACTCATTATTCTAATGAAGGAGTATGTATCGACAGCAGGCGTGAGTATAAGCTGAATATGAAAGGGTGATATCTAAAAAAAAATAAAATTAAGGAATGAGAAAGAGGAATATGCTGGGGAAAAGGCAAAGGGAGAAGCAGAATGGTGTAAATTATCTCACTTTATAAAGACAAGAAAAAACTTTTAGAGTGGATGGGGAGATGGGAGAGATGGCAAGGAGTACTGTGAACCTTACGCTTATAAGAATTGGCTCAGAGAGGGAATAACATTCACATTCAGTTGGGTATAGATTTCATACTCATTTGGGTATAGAAATCTATTTACCCTAAAGGAAAGTAGGAGGAGATGGGGATAAGAGAAGTAAGGGGGGCAGAGTGATTGAACAGAGAATGTGTAGGGAGCAAAACACTTTTGAGGAAGGACTGGGTGAAAAAAGAGAGAGAGAGAGAGAGAGAATAGAATAAATAGGAGGCAAGTAGGATGGAGAGAAATACAGTTAGCAATCATAACTGTTAAAACATTTTTGAAGCAAGTTTTTTCTGATAAAGGCCTCATTTCTCAGATATATACAGAACTGCATCAATTTTATAAAATAAGGACTATTCCCCAATTGATAAATGATCAAAAGATATGAACAGTCAGTTTTTCAGATGAAGCAATCAAATCTCTCTATAGCCATATGAAAAAATGTTCTAGCTCACTATTGATTGGAGAAGTGCAAATTACAACAATTCTGAGGTACTACCTCATGCCTATTAGACCAGCTAAAAGGACAGAAAAGGAAAATGACAAATATTGAGGGGATGCTGGAAAAAATGAGATACTAATGCACTCTTGGTGGACTTGTGAACTGATTCAAACATTAGGTAGAGCAATTTGAAACTATGCCCAAAAGACTATAAAACCTACATACCTTTTGAGCCAACAATATCACTATTAGGCCTATATCCCAAAAGAGATTTTAAAAAAACGGAAAGGATCTTTATGTACAAAAATATTTATAGCATCTCTATTCTAGTGGCAAAGAATTGGAAATTGAAAGAATGCCCATTAATTGGGGAATCGCTGAACAAATCATGGTATATGATTGTGATAGAATTGTACTATGAGAAATGATGGGGGGGGGAACCAAGATGGCAGAGTAGAAAGACTGACGTATGCTAGCTCCGAACCCACAGCCCATAAATTTTCTGTAAAAATAACTCCCCACAAATTCTGGAGCAGTGGAACCAGCACAGAAACACATTGGAAGAGATTTCCGTTCCAGAGAGCCCTGGAAAGCCATCCCCAGGGGTCCATCGCACACCAGACAGCGGAGCCCACCCCTGCCCTGTCCTGGAATCTCTGGCAGCCACAAAGGTCCCTCTGCCCACAGGTGCTACAGGTCAGTGAGAGAGACTTCTGGGCTGGCCGAGAGGGGAGCAGGGTGTCTCCGTGACTCAGGCTCCTTCGGGAGGCAGTGACAGAGGCAGAGGCAGCGGGCGGCCAGGTACTCCTGGAGCAGGCAGGAGCTCAGGGCCATTACCAAAGGTCTCCACATAAACCCCCTGTGGGAACTGAGCCTGGGAGGCGACGCTGCCCCCACCCCAGCACCAGAACTTAAGCTCACATTGAATAGCAGCCATGCCCACCATGGAAGGCCCTGAGGCTGGGGAGCAGCATTTGAATCTCAGACCCCAAGCACTAGCTGGGCAGATCTAGGCGGGGGTGGAGAGGAATCTCAGAAGTCAAGTAACTGGCTGGGAAAATGCCCAGAAAAGGGAAGAAAAATAAAACCATAGAAAGCTACTTTCTTGGGGGACAGATGTTTCTTCCTCCTTTCATTTCTGATGAAGAAGTACAATGCTTACCATCAGGGAAAGACATGGAGGTCAGGGCCTCTCTATCCCAGACATCCAAGGTGGATGTCTGGTGGGCTCAGGCCATGGAAGAGCTCAAAAAGGATTTTGAAAATCAAGTTAGACAGGTGGAGGAAAAACTGGGAAGAGGAATGAGAGAGATGCAAGAAAAGCATGAAAAACGGGTCAATACCTTGCTAAAGGAGACCCAAAAAAATGCTGAAGAAAATAACACCTTGAAAAATAGGCTCACTCAATTGGCAAAAGAGGTTCAAAAAGCCAATGAGCAGAAGAATGTTTTCAAAAGCAGAATTAGCCAAATGGAAAAAGAGGTTCAAAAGCTCACTGAACAGAAATGATGAACAGCATACTCTCAGAAAAACCTGGAAAGACCTGCATCAACTGATGCGAAGTGAAAAGGGTAGAACCAGGAGAACACTGTGCACAATAACAGCAATATTGTAAGATAATCAACTGTGATTATCTAATTTCAGCAATACAATGATCCAAGACAACCCGAAAGGACTTATGATAAAAAATCTTTATCCATTTCCAGAGAAAGAAATAATGGAGTCTGAAAACCGATTGAAGCATATTTTTTACTTTATTTTTCTTGGGGCTTTTTTGGTCTATGTTTTCTTTTACAACATGAGTAATAGGGACATATGTTTTTCATGACTTCACAGGAATAATCTATATCAAATTGCTTGCCTTCTCAATGAGGGAGAGTGGGAAGGAAGGAGAGAATTTGGAATTCAAAATTTTAAAAAATTAATGTTAAAAATTGTTTTTACATGTAATAGGGGGATAATAAAACCCTAAATAATTTTAAAAAGAAAAATGGTACAGTGGAATCCTGGTAAGTTAACTGACTCTTTAGTCATATCCACTTGCACGATGCACCATAGCTGTTCTCTCAAATTCTACCATCACTAGCACTCCACAGAATTACATCATTTGGGCTGGTGGCGAATATTCATTCCACAATTGTGTGGACTACCTGGTTTAGACCTGAATGACCCATTTTACAAAGTCTTTGGAAACTTGAATTGGTTCTTGATCCAATTTGGAATGTTATCCTGGACTGGAACCAAAGCCTTTTGAACTTTCCAAGATACTTCATTTTTGGATATGATGTATTTGGTATGGTATAATAGATATGCCATTCTCTCTCTCTCTCTCTCTCTCTCTCTCTCTCTCTCTCTCTCTCTCTCTCTCTCTCTCTCTCTCTCTCTCTCTCTCTCCCCTCTCCTCTCTGTCTCTCTGTGTCTCTATCTCTTTCTGTCTCTCTCTCTTTCTTCCTCTCTCCTCCCCCTACCTCCCCTCACCCCCCTCTTTTCCTTCCAACACAATATTTTGGTATGGAAATAGATATACTAAGATACTACCACAGATTTCTCTGACCCTGATCCAAGCCCATGGATCTGAACATTGGATTGGAAACTCAACAAGAAGAGGCTTTCTTGGAAGATTTCGAGGGCTTCCAGTTTCCAGTCAGCCTGGAAAGAGTATCAGGAAAAACTTTTGTGTGATGTGGAGGCTTCTGCTGCCAGTCCTCGGCTTTCCCTTCCCACAGGGCTGAGGCTCACAAACGTTGCTTTCATGAAAGTTAACTAAACAAATTGGAGTTTCAGAAGCTGGAGTAGGGTTTGAATTGGGGTAAAGGTTTGGGCTCCTCCTTGTTTCATTTGAAAAGATTTCTTCCCCACCCCCCCCAACTAATCCTACATTTAGCCACTAACTGCAAACAGTTCATGCCAGGGTCTGTTGATGTGAAGCAGCTGGGGGAAAGGGGACCTTGGTGAACAATACCATCTTGGGCTCCAGAGGGCTGAGCACACTCAGAACAATCTGTTTTCTGGGCTGGGGATAGCTGGGAGGTAATTCCATTTCTTGTCTCTCTTTCTCTTCCTTCTCTCTCTCACTTTCTTTCTTTCTTCCTTCCTTCCTCTCTTTCTTCCTTTCTGGAAGCTCTTATGTCACTTTATTAACCCCTCTTTTCCATATACTCCATTTATAAGGCTGGATTTTTAGGCAAAGGAATCAGTGTGGGAGAACCTGGTGTTTGGTGATTCTGGTACAAAGCATCGGGTTGTTAGATTTGAAGGGCAGGAGAGGAAAGTGATTTCTCTACCACAGCATGTCAGTCAGTTAACAAGCAGTTATTAAGTTCCTACCATGTGCCAGATATGGTGCTAAGTACTGAAGCTGCAAAGAAAGACAAAAAGCAGTCTTCACTCCCAAGGAGCTTGCATTTAATGACAGAGTTTTGTTGTTCAGATGTGTCTGACTCTCTGTGACTCCACCTGGGGTCTTCTTGGCAAAGATACTAGAGCTGCTTGCCATTTCCTTTTCTGGTTCATTTTGCAGATTAGGAAACTGAGGCAAAGAGGGCTAAATGATTTGCCCAGGGTCATGCAACTACTAAGTATTTGAGGTTAGATTTGAACTCATGAAGATAAACCCTCCTAACTCCAGGTCTGGAACTCTATCTACTAGATGTTTAGTGAGAGACAGAGACAGAGACACAGAGAGAAAGAAAAAAGGAAGGAAAGAAGAAAGAGAGAAAGAAAGAAAGAAGAAAGAAAGGAAGGAAGGAAGGAAGGAAGGAGGGAAGGAAGGAAGGAAGGAAGGAAGGAAGGAAGGAAGGAAGGAAGGAAGGAAGGAAGGAAGGAAGGAAGGAAGGAAGGAAGGAAGGAAGAATGAGAAACAAGCAGGCAACTATGGGAACAAGCTATATACACAATAAATTGGAGAAAATCAATAGAAGAGATTGGGAAAAGCTTTTTGTAGGAGGTGGAGTATTAATTGGTACCTGAAGGAAGCCAGCAGAAGCCAGGAGGTAGAGAAGAGAAGCGAGAGAATCCCAGGGATGGGGGAAGAGTCCGTGAAAATGTTCCAAGCTGCTAGATGTCTGCCTGAACTATGAGCATAAAAACCAAAATTCATCAGCAGCGGGGAATTGGAAGGACCTTAGACTCATTGTCATAAGACCTAGGATCTAGGTCTATTGTGTTATCTGAGTTTGAATCTGAGGATGGTAGAGTGATTAAGGAAGCTGAGAGATCTTCCATAGGAGGCTTTTCCTTATGCTTCCCCCAATCCCTCTATTGCCCTCCCTTCAAAACCATCTCCTACCTCCTTTGTACATGCTCCTGTCTATATGCCTTCTCCCCCAAGCACCAGGTGGCTGACGTTATTTTTGCTTTTGCTTTTTTTTTTTTTTACAAACTTAGTATCTTTTGATTGACTAACATTCCCTTCTCTCCTCTGACACTGCCACCATCTTGGTACAGGTAGGCACTCCTTGCCTCACATCTTGAGTACTGGAATGTAGCCTCTGAGCACGTTCTCCCTGCCTCAGATCTCCTACCCTCCAGTCCATTCTTCACTCAATTGTCAAAGTCATCTTCCTAAAATGTAGATCGGACCATATCACCACTTCCTTCTCTCTACTCCCCCACTCAAAAATTCCAGTGGCTTCCTATTATGTCCAGCATCTAATATAAAATCCTCCTTTTGGGCTTTTAAAGTCCTTCATAATCTGGCCTCTTTTTTACCTTTCCCTATTTCAAAACCCATCCTATCCCACAGTGTACTCTGTGATCCAGTGACACTGATCTCCTTGCTCTTTCTCACCCATGATATTTGCCTCCCCAGTTCCTACTATCTTCATCAGCTGTCCCCCCATGTCTAGACCCCTCTCTTTCCTTGTCTCTGCCTCCTGACCTCCCTGGCTTCCCTCAAACGTCAGCTAAGATTCCCCATTCTACAAGAAACATTTCCCTGTACTTCATAATGCTACTATCCTTCCTCTGACACTATTCCCATTCAAATTGTCCACCACCCCACCTCACTTTACAGATGACAAAAGTGCTTTCTCTTTCCCTCTGACCCACCTCTAAATTTTTCACTACCCCAATCTTACTTAGCAAATGAGGAACCTGAGGTGCAGAAAGATTAGGTAACTTGCTTGAGGTCATACAGAAGCAAAGTCCAGTCCCAGATCATCGTTCAGTCATATTCAACTGGTCATGACCGTATGAACCCTACTGTCCATGGGGTTTTCTTGGCACAGATATTGGAATGGCTTTCCATTTCTTTCTACGGTGAATTAAGGCCAAGAATGTATGACTCTGGCCAAGGTGCTAAACGTCTATCTGCCTTGTTTCCTCATCTGCAAAATAGAGATAATAATAGTAACTACCTCTCAGTAATGTTGTAAGAATAAAACAAGGTAATATATGTATGGCTGCTTTTGGATGTCCCTAAATGGTAATTTAAGAGCAATCACATTGCTTTGGGGCAATATACAAAGTTTCAAAAGATGACTACACAAGCATTATGATTACGATTATCAGGACATACACACACATACACACACACACACACACACACACACACACACACACACATATATATATATATATATATACTCATGGTCTTAAGAAGATCATCTACTGAAGCATGGGTTGGGATCACAACCTACATAGGTAGAGGGAAGCCCTACACAAATGATATCCTGGATATCTGAAGAGAAAAGTTATTATTTTTATCACTTCAACTGTATTCAAGCCTAAGATCCAATCTAGCTACATTAAGTCTTGGCATGCTCAAAAGACTAAATAGATTTTTGAATGGTAAAGCCTATAAGAAGGGATAGACTCACCACTACATTATTGATCAGAGGCTAGAATAGTGTTACCTTGTCCAAATCTTTGCTTCCTGTCTGAATGGAAGAAGTGATTTGATGAGAAAAACTCTGTAAAGGATCACCTATGGGAGCCTTGTACATAGACTAAAAGGGAGATGAGTGTTTGTAAGTTACCATTGATAAGTCATTCAAAAAGCACCCACAACACATCAACTCTCTTGGAAAGAGAATTTAGAGTAAATCTTAGGTCACCCATGACTTGAATGGAATAGAATCAACAGTATTTTTTTAAATGAGTTCATTGTTCTTCTCTTTTGTTCTGATTCTTCTTTCACAACATGGCTAATGTGGAAATATGTTTAATATGATCATACCCATATCAGATTACATGCCATCTTAGAAAGAAGGGGAAAATTTAGAATTCAAAATCTTCAAAAGTGAATGTTGAAAGCTAAAAGTAAATAAATAAAATTTTAAAAAAATAACATTACAAAAACTAATTTTTAAAAAAAATTAACTCATTATAATCCAAAAGTGTTGAGGGCATCATTCTGATGACCTTAAAAGGTAAAAGAAATAGACTGAGTAGGTTCCACACGGGAAAGAGCTAATTGACTGCAAAACTTTCTAGTCAGTGGCAAAGGTCCTAAATGAGTTTTTTTCAGCCTTTATCCTTTTGTAGATTTGTGTCATAGAACCAAAGATTTAGAGTTAGAAGGGCCATCCAGTTGAACCCTTTCATTTTGCAGATAAGGAAACTGAGACCCAAACAATAATAGTATTTATGTAGTACTTTAAGGTTTTCAAAGTATTTTATGTGGATTATGGAGGAAAGTGACAGGTAGTAAGTAGTAGAACCAGGATGCCAACTCACTTCCCTTGGACTCCAAATTTGGTACTGTTTTCTTTACACTACATTTTCTCCCAGTCTAGTAGGTTTCCACAATTGGTCTATGATACACCTGCATTATCTATCTGAACACACTGAACCATGTTGGCTACTTTAGGATCATACTTCAACAGCTGAATGTGACTCCGGATGTTTATATAATTGTATGTTAATGAATTTTTGCATGATGGGAAGATCTTTTCCATCCATTAATAGGCCTAAATGACCTACCTAAGTCACATGGAAGCTTTAGTGATGCGAATGTGTGGTGGGAGGAGTTTGTTGATTATGAAGGATGGAACAGAGTTGAAAGAAAGCTAATCACAGCAATTAGAGCTGAGGGAGAGAGAAGAAACAGGCAGGGAGCTGAAAGTGTTTGTTTGTGGAAAGTATCTAGCAGGGGAAAGACTCAGGAATGGTGGTGCCCTCTGCATTGTTATTGTGTACAGATTTCTTTGTTGCTATGGTGGATTTGGCTTTCTGGTGTTGGGATTCAGCTTTCTGGAGGTTAAACAAATGTTTTGGTTCTGTTTTCCATGTGGAGAGTTATATTTTGCAATTCAGAGTTACACTGGCATATTCATAGCCACTGTAGGTGCTATGAATATCACTTTGGTGCCACAATAATCCAGTCCCCTCATTTTACAGATGAAAAAATAGACCCATGGAGGTTCGAAGGTCAGAGAGATAGTAATTGTCAGACATGGATTTGGATTTAGAACTTCCAGCTCCAGAGTCAGCACTTTTGAGGCAGTGAGATGGCCCAGTGGATAGAATGCTAAGCCTGAAGTCAGGAAGAAGTCAGTTCAAATCCCACTTCATATATTCACTAATTGTGTGACCTTGGACAAGTCATTTAACCTTGGTCTCCCTCAGTCTCCTCAACTGTAAAATGAAGATCTTAATAGCACCTACTTTCCATGGTTATTGTGAGGATTAAATGAGATAATATTTGTGAAAGTGCTTAGCACAGTGCATTAATTTATTTAATGCTTAGTAAATGCTTATTTCCCTCCTTCTCTCCTTTCCTTTCCAATGTATCATTCTAAGCCCCTACTTTTTTTTTGTTTTTTTTTAATATAAATTTATTTAACTTTTTACATTCATTTTCACAAAATTTTGGGTTCCAATTTTTCTCCCCTTTTCTCCCCTCCCCTCACCCCAATACACCAAGCATTCTAATTTTCCCTATCACCAATCTGCCCTCTCTTCTATCATCCCTCCCTTCTCTTGTCCCCTTCTCCTCTTTTGTCCTGTAGGGTCAGATGACTTTGTATTCCCCATTAACTGTATTTCTTGTTTCCTAGTAGCAAGAACAATACTAAACAGTTGTTCCTAAAACTTTGAGTTCCAAATTCTCCCCATCCCTCCCTCCCCACCCGTTCCCTTTGGGAAGGTGGGCAATCAATATAGGCCATATCTGTGTAGTTTTGCAAATGACTTCCATAATAGTCGTGTTGTGTAAGACTAACTCTATTTCCTTCCATCCTATCCTGCCCCCCATTGTTTCTATTCTGTCTTTTGATCCTGTCCCTCCCTGAGTGTTGACTTCAATTGTTCCCTCCTCCCATTTCCCTCCCTTCCATCATCCCCCCCACCCTGATTATCTCCTTCTCCCCCACTTTCCTATATTGTAAGATAGGTTTTCATACCAAAATGAGTTTGCATTTTATTCCTTCCTTTAGTTGAATGTGATGAGGGTAAACTTCGTGTTTTTTTTCCCAGCTCTCCTCTTTTTCCCTTCACTAAAAAGTCTCCTGCTTGCCTCTTGAATGAGATATAATTTACCCCATTCCATTTCACCCTCTCTCCTCCTACTACATTTCTCTCTCACCATTTACCTGAATTTCTTTTAAGATATGGTCCCATCCTACTCAATTCACTCTGTGCTCTCTGTATGTGCGTGCATGTGTGTATATTTGTGTGCACACACGTGTGTACATGTGTGTGTGCATGTGGGCGTGTGTGTGTGTGTGTGTGGTCCCACCAACTACCCAGATACTGAAAAGTTTTAAGAGTTACAAATATTGTCTTTCCATGTAGGAATGTAAACAGTTCACCTTTGGTAAGTCCCTTATGACTTCTCTTTGCTTTTTACTTTTTCATGCTTCTTCTCATTCTTGTGTTTGAAAGTCAAATTTTCTTTTCAGCTCTGGTCTTTTCATCAAGAATGCCTGAAAGTCCTCTGTTTCATTGAAAGACTATATTTTCCCCCTGAAGTATTACACTCAGTTTTGCTGGGTAGGTGATTCTTGGTTTGAGTCCTAGTTCCTTTGACTTCTGGAATATCCTATTCCATGCCCTTTGATCCCTTAATGTAGAAGCTGCTAGATCTTGGGTTATCCTGATTGTATTTCCATAATACTGGAGTTGTTTCTTTCTAGCTGCTTGCAATATTTTCTCCTTGACCTGGGAATTCTCGAATTTGGCCACAATGTTCCTAGGAAGTTTCTCTTTTTGGATCTCTTTCAGGTGGTGATTGACGGATTCCTTCAATACTTATTTTGCCCTCTGGTTCTAGAATATCAGGGCAGTTTTCCTTGATAATTTCATGAAAGATGATGTCTAGGCTCTTTTTTGGATCATGACTTTCAGGTAGTCCCATAATTTTTAAATTGTCTCTCCTGGATCTATTTTCCAGGTCAGTTGTTTTTCCAATGAGATATTTCACATTCTCTTCCATTTTTTCATTCTTTTGGTTTTGTTTGGTGATTTCTTGGTTTCTCGTAAGTTAGCCTCCATCTGTTCCATTCTAATTTTGAGGGAACTATTAAATTCAGTGAGCTTTTGAACCTCTTTTTCCATTTGGCTAATTGTGCTTTTGAAAGCATTCTTCTCCTCATTGGCTTTTTGAACCTCTTTTGCCAATTGAGTGAGCCTATTTTTCAAGGTGTTATTTTCTTCAGCATTTTTTTGGGTCTCCTTTAGCAAGGTATTGACCCGTTTTTCATGCTTTTCTTGCATCTCTCTCATTGCTCTTCCCAGTTTTTCCTCCACCTGTCTAACTTGATTTTCAAAATCCTTTTTGAGCTCTTTCATGGCCTGAGTCCACCAGACATCCCCCTGGGATGTCTGGGATACAGAGGCCCTGACCTCCACGTCTTTCCCTGATGGTAAGCATTGTTCCTTGTCATCAGAAATGAAAGGCGGGAACATCTGTTCCCCAAGAAAATAGCTTTCTATGGTCTTATTTTTCTTCCCTTTTCTGGGCATTTTCCCAGTCAGTGACTTGACTTCTAAGATACCTCTCCACCCCCGCCTAGATCTGCCCAGCTAGTGCTTGGGGTCTGAGATTCAAATGCTGCTCCCCAGCCTCAGGGCTTTCAGTGGCAGGCATGGCTGCTATTCAACGTGAGTGTAAATTCTGGTGCTGGGGTGGGGGCAGGGCCACCTCCCATCCTCAGTTCTCTCAGGGGGTTTATGCGGAGATTTTCAATAATGGAGCAGAGCTCCTGCCTGCCCCGGGAGCCCGGATCTGCTGCTATCCCTGTCTCCGTCACTGCTTCCTGAGGGGGCCCAAGTCACAGAAACACCCCGCTCCCCTCTTGGTCAACCCAGACGTCTCTCTCATTGACCTGTAGCACCTGTGGGTGGAGGGACCTTCGCGGTCACCTGAGATTCCATCCCTGAAGCCTGCTCGGATCTCCTCCTCTCGGGCAGCACGGGCAGGGCTGGGCAGGGGTGGGCTCTGCTGTCCGGTGCGCGACGGACCCCTGGGGACAGCTTTCCAGGGCTCTCTGGAATGGAAATCTCCTCTACTGCATTTCTGCATGGCTTGCACTGCTCCAGAATTTGTGGGGAGTTCTTTTTACAGAAAATTTATGGGCTGTGGGTTTGGAGCTAGCATACGTGAGTCTTTCTACTTTGCCATCTTGGCTCCTCCCTCTAAGCCCCTACTTTTCCAGTTTCCATAGACTAGACTATGATTCCTTGACAGAAGGAATCAGTTATCCTCCTTGTTTGTACCCTAAGACTGAGATACTCTATACACTGTGTTCTGAATACTTGTAATACTCCACAGATCCTAGTACACTACCACAATAATAGTAGTATTCATCCCTATCTTCCTGTCACTGGAATTATTGAAAGATGCTTTCAATAAGTCAACAGGCGATGAACTGCTATCCCAACATAAAAGAGAAATAGAGGTTGACCAGAATGGTCCACTGGTACTTTTGCAATGTTGGGAGAAATCAAGGAAGAGCATCACCTCTTGTGGTGAATTTTGAAGGGTTTAGAAAATGACAGGGGTCCTTAACCTGCGAATTGTGAACTTTAAAATATATATATGCATACATATATATATATATATATATATATATATATATATATATATAGAGAGAGAGAGAGAGAGAGAGAGAGAGAGAGAGAGAGAGAGAGAGAGAGAGAGAGACAAATATGACTGGCTGGCTTTGTAATATGGACCAGTATAGTTGTTATCTATTACAGAGATACCAATTGTACTATTGTAATACAACTGTTTTGGAATTTAGAACATTTAGAATACTATTGTAATTGATCCCAATATACTTAGTTGGCTTGGTAATCCTGTTATTTTTCTTTTATGTATTTAAAAACATCATTCCAAGAAGGGGATCATCACTTGGCTGCCAAAGATGTCCATGATACAAAAAAATTTAAGAACCTTTGTGAAAAACTAACACGGGCAGACATAGGTCATCACAACCTCCATTGGTGGGGGAGGTAGTCCTAAAGTGATGATTTCATAGATCTATTTGAGAAATTTGTACTTTGTATTCATATGATTCTTTTAGCACAATGCCATAGAAAAGGTGCTGTGATTTAGAGTCAGAACTAAATAGGCAGGTAATGCATTTATTAAGCAGTATGTCCTATTTACTGGACTAAAGGGGAGGGATACAAATATAAGCAAGTGAAATAGTTTCTGCTTTTGAAGAACTTCCATTCTTTTTTTTTGTTAGGTGAAAATTTCTTTTTAAAAATATTTCTTTTTTTAGTTTTCAATATTCACTTTTATAAGATTTTGAGTTCCAAATTTTTTCTACCTGCCTTCTTCCCTCCCCTCCCCAAGACAGTTATATACGTACAATCATATTAAACATATTTCCACATTAGTCATGTTCTGAAAAAAAAGAATCAGGACAAAAGAGAAAATCCAAGAGAAAGAAAAAAGAACCAAAAAAAGTGAAAATAGTATGCTCTGATCTACAATCATCTTTCTTTGGATGTGGATAGCATTTTCCATCATGATTCTTTGTAGATTGTCTTAGATCATTGTATAGCTGAGAAGAGTTAAGTCTATCTAAGTCAGTCATCAAACACTGTTGCTGTTACTGTGTACAGCATTCTCCTGGTTCTGCTCACTTCACTCAGCAAACATTCATGTATGTCTTTCCAGGTTTTTCTGAAATCCACCCTGTTCATCATTTCTTATAGAACAATAGGATTCCATTACATTCATATATATCACAACTTGTTCAACCATTCCCCAGTTGATGGACATCCCCTCAATTTCCAGTTCTTTGCCACCACAAAAAGAAGTGCTATAAATATTTTTGTACATGTGGGTCTTTTTCCCTTTTATATGTTCTCTTTTGGATATATTCCTAATTGTAGTATTGCTAGATCAAAGGATATGTATAGCCCTTTGTGTATAGTTCCAAATTGGAAGAGCTTACATTCTAATGGGAGAAGAAAACACATAAAGGAGAACTAGAAAATACATGGTCCCCCCAGAAGACATGGCATAGAGTTGACTAAGATGTGATTCAGAAGCTTGATTCCTGGCAAGATAAAACAATACCTCACCAATCAGAGTCAAGTCACTCAGGGATGGAGTTCAAGATTGTGTTGAGGGGAGAGGAGAGGATAAGGGTGATTGTGAGCAATGATGCCACCCTCTGTAGTAAACTCTGGAGAACACATAGACCAGAATCATGCAGACTGGGTAAGCAGGGATGAATTTTAATCTACATTGCTGGGAAGAACTCCAGAATCAATGAGATCACAGATCCATTCATGTAATTTGTAGTTTATATTCCTATGGTACTTTCAGCATATTGCAGTGTAAATAATGCCAGATCAGGAGTCAGAGAACATAGGTTCAAATCCTAGGCCTGATACTTATTGTACATAAGGAGTCTCCACACAATTTTTTAAGCTTACAACTGAATGGAGATTTTGGGGACACACTACAGTTAAAGATAGATATTTAATATTACTTCTCTTGGACCTAGTTTTGTCACCTGCACATGGAAGAATGTTAAACTAAATGGATTTGAGGTCTAACTCTAGGTATCAACTGTAAATCTATGACCTCATAGAAACTCTGGCATGTTGGTAGGGCAAGTCCAAGTGTTATCTATTTTTCGCTTGGAGAAACTGTGGATGAGGTAGAGTGATTAGAGCATGGTGTGCCCAAGGTCACACATCTAAGACAGGGTTGGAACCCTGGTCTCCTATTGCCAATGTCTATGGGCATTTAAAAATGATTAGTTGAATTTGATGCCCATTTATCATTATAACTGGAAGACACATATATTGGGTGAATGTTTTTAGGCACAAATTAGGAAAGACACAAATTGTGAGAAAGCCCATGATGAGAAAAGTTCAAATTTGTTTCTCTTTCTCAAAGTTGGATTTACACTCACCCAACAATGCCATTACTTTTCTATGATGTTAAACCACTGAATGGAGCGTTCAGGGACAGGACAATTAGAAATTTAGGGTCTGATAATATAGTGAATGGTTACTCTGGGTATGGGGGTAATGCTATTGATGACTTCCCTTTCTTGATTTGAAAAAGTTTGAGATAGACTCTGCAGCTGATGTCCTTGAGGACATGTGAACAAACATATGGTTTAGAGCAGAGGTTGCTAAACTTATTTGGCCTACTGCCCCCTTTTCAAAAAAATTACTCAGCACCCCCTGAAAATCTACTTTATTTAATCCTTTAATTTTTTTCCCAAAATTTGCATCACTTAATATAGAATTTTTTTTAAGAAATGATGCGTCTTAAATTTAATAATTTGTTGTAAATTTGTGAGGTTTTCCTACGTTTAAATTTTGGTGACATAACATTGTGTCTTGTAACCATACAATATTGTATTGTAAACATGTCACTATGTATACTGGAATTCCCAGCAATGCACAACACACTCCCCTGCCAACACTTGCTTGTTAAGACCTGTCAGTGGACTTGACCACCAACTGGTTATAACTTTCATTTTGTGTGTTTATTTGGAAAATAATGTAATAACTATGACTCTAACTCCATTACACAACAGATGAAACATGTAACTTTGTACATGTACAAACATGTACAAAGGGCTTTTCAAATTTTTCTTCTCTTCTCTTCTTATGCTTCCACCACTCTCTTATTTTTCAATTTTTTTTCACTCTCTTATTTTTATTCAATGCCCCCTAATTGCATCCAAAGCTACTACCTCTCCCTCCTGAATCATTCCAGCACCCCAGGTCGAGTTATTGCCCACTTTGGAAGCCTATGGTTTAGAGGTAGAAAATACATTTGAGTCCATAGAGTCCAATTCTTTCATTCATAGAAGAGAAACCTGAGATCTTGTGACTGAGTTCATCTCTGTTCCCATTTCACCACGCTGTCTCCTCTCATCCAACCCAACTTCCTTTCTTTTGGAGTCTGATTTCCACTTGAAACTTCACAAATTCTAGTAGCTGGTAATATAACCCTGAATAAATTGCTTCATTTTCTGGGTCTCAGCAACCTCATGCATAAAAGGAAGAATTGGAGATGGAAGGTCTCTAGGGTCCTTAGCAGCCCAGAAACTGTCATTGATTCTACATCCAGACAAAGCTCAAAGGGAGCCTATGGAGACAACCACTTACAACAAATGCCACTGATGTTTACCTATGAGTAGAGAGCTGCATCTGTTTCTTCTATAAGAAAGGCAAAGAAAAGAGCCAGTATCCTGGCAAAAGACATCATTTCTGAAAAACCACCTAGGAACTTAAGGAAAGTGGAATTCTAGCTTACAGTCAGTCTATGTGTGGGCTATGCAGCTTGGCTGGCTGAGTTAATTCATTCACACACTCTGCATCTTGTGATGTGAGGAGTGTGTGTGTGTGTGCATGTCATTGGAATGAGGGCCCCATTTTAAAAGAGTAGGGGTGGGATACTGGTTTGGCTATTTCCCATATACTTTACCAGACATAGTTTTGGAAACACTAATTTCCCCAACCTTGTAACACAATGAAAACCAAAACAAGCAAAAACAGCAGCAAAAGTGTGTGTATGGTGAAAGAAGAGATGCAAATTACAGCAATCAAAGAACCCAGAGAACAAATGGAAGAAGAGATAATGCCAGGACTCACAATAACATTGGTTTGTCTCAAAGCTATGTTCAGCTCAGTCTTCCTGAGTTTCTATTACATGAAGGTCTCACACTATGGGAGGTAGTGGCAGCTTGTAATGCAGGGTTGGAGAGAAATAAATGCAGATGAGGCTGATTTGTTCCCCAAATAGGATCAGGGACATTTTATTTTCCTTGTACCAAGGGAAGAGAAACAAAGACGCTTGTATTAAGTGCCTACAATATGCCGGGCATGCTTGTGCTAAGCACTTTACAAATATTATCTCACTTGATTCCTGTAACCATCCTGGGAAGGAGGTACTGTAACTATTCCCATTTTATAGTTGAGTAAGCACAGGCAGATAGAGATTAAGTGATTTGCCCAAGGTCACACAGGTAGTAAGTATCTGAGACTAGATATGACCTTGCTTCCTCCTGACTCCAGATTCAGCACTCTATCCATTGAGCACTTAGCAGTTCATAGTAAGGCCAGACTCTATTTGTAAGAGTTCTGTCTCTAACTTCTTTGAATACTTGTCTCAGCTATTTTGGTCTGTGTGGCTTTGACAACCACAAAGCTAACTATCATAGTTTGGAATTGGAAAGGACCCCAGAGACCAGCTTGAATAGCCCCATCATCTGAGGGACTTGAGTCCTGGGGAAATGGTATTTTGCTCAAGGTCACGAGTAATCAGTGGCATCTCTGCAGAACAGTTCCCACCTCATTTGGGGGAAATGTGCTCCCATACTTCGCATATAAATTAATTCAGTCAATTGTCTTTGATTTGCTTTATGATTCTTGGCTAATAAACTTCACAAGGACATAGCATTTTCTTCTTAAATGAAGATTTAAAATTCAGTTGTCATCTTGAATGTCAATGCCCAATGAAGTTCCATACATACATCATGAATGGACCCTATTATATAGAGCAGATTTTTTAAAAAGTGATTAATAATCTAGACCTAGAGTCCTAGATAGGAAGCTAAATTGTTAGGGGTCTTATCACAGAGGATCTCTGCACTAACTTTGAAACAACTGACTTTCCAGAACTTGTATATTAAGAAGCCAGAAATCTCTGGGCACTCTGCATCTGAAAAAACTGGGTAAATGTGCTCTAGATTGATCTAAGGTTAACTTAGAGGAGTCACATGGCAGACAGTAAGCAAAGAACCCAAACTAATGCCTGCATATTTACCCAAATTTACCGAGCAGCTGAGTTAAATAGAAATAAGATGGAAGGAAAATAGATGTATTCACTGGAGTACTAATTAACACTAAAGACAGTTGCCTGAATACCCCACACACTTTATCAATAGAGTAAAAAGAGGCTTAAATGCAGTCCCACAAGTCTAAACAGAATTGTACATGAAATACTAAGAAAATCCATCAATATAAGGTTTAATGAGCCCACTTCTTCCCCTTTCTCCTGCCTCCCAAGGGCTAGAGATCAGACTTCTGAAAATCCATGTCAGAAGGAGCAAAAGGTTTTCACTGGGCGAGTAAACCTCATATCCCCCCTCCCCTCACAGCCCTGACTTCTTATATAGAATCAACTTCATTCATCTGTTGTCCATGTCTAGGACTCCCATTCTGAGTCCTGGTCAAAAAGAGGAAAGGAACCTAAACAGAACAGCATGGAACTATAATCATTTTCCCAAGTGTTCTCCAGGTCCTTGATGTGTCTAGGAACCTAGCTTTTTTTTTTTTTTAACTAAGAGGGAGATCCAAGTTTGGGCCATAGTTTGGGCTAGAATTATAATCTATATTATATCTCCAAAGTGGGGTCTCAGTTCTCCAGGACCATTGAATATCAGGAAATATTGCATGTGTTCACTTCTTTCCCCTGTTTCCTGATTTCCCCTTAATAGTATAATAGGGGTTGCATAGAGAATCCACAGTCATTCCCTTCCTTCTTCTGGCCAACTGCATAATTTCCTTGATGAAGTGCAATGGAGGAGGTCATAGGACTTGAGAAATGTGAGGAACTGGGGAGTTAAGGGAGAATCTATATGAATGTTCTCAAGTAAAAAGGTAGGAATTGAACTGGAAAGGATTTGATGCTAAACTTTTTAGAGGAGATCTCTTCTGCCTTATTCCAGTGAAATAATTAAAGCAGGGTCTCAGTGGGCTCGAGTTGAGTCAGTAAAGGTAGAGGGAGCTCAGAAATAGAGATTCCCCTGACATTCTCCAATGAGTCATACTTACCCAAGTATTCATGGGTACCTTACCACCCTGTCCTAATCATATATAATAAATACAGAGGGCTTTCCAAAACAGAACTTATTTCTTAAATGTCTGCATTATGGGAGGTTTTTTAATGTATATAGGAGAAAAGATCAATGGTCTAAGGAGTAAAGAGACCTGAATTCTAGAGTCAGATCTGCTATCGGTATAACTATATGCCCTTGGGTAAGTCATGTTTACTCCTTGAGTCTCAATTTCCTCATCTATAAAATAAGAGATTCCTAAAATGGAGTTCAGAGCAGCTGGGTGGCACAGTGGATAAAGTACTGAGCCTGAAGTCAGGAAGAATCATCTTCCTGAGTTCAAATCTGGCCTTAGCCACTTACTAGCTGCTTGACCTTGGGTAAATCACTTAACCCTGCGTGCCTCAGTTTCCTCATCTATAAAATGAGTTGGAAAAGGAAGTGGCAAACCACTCAGCTATCTATGCCAAGAAAACCCCAACTAGGGTCACAGAGAGTTGGACATGACTGAACAATTGCTTCATTCATCTGCATTCTCAGCAGCTAGCACCAAGCCTGGTACACAGTTCTTGTAGATTGACAGATTGATTGATCTGAAGTCCCTTCCAACTCTAGTTCTCCAATTCTGTGAATTCCATTATCTTTTATATTTGACATAGAAGATATCTATTTGGAACCCATTAGCTAAAGTTTATAACATTCAATACTGTTTTTTTCCTTCTTATTTTTATCAAAACCACTATAAACAAGGATTCTTTGTCATCTCAGCATTACTACCATCCATTGAATAGAGTCCCCTGGGAAGTGGAGAGGTGGGGAACAGGTTTTCTGAAGTATTTTTTGGGGGGACAGAAATTTCTATTTTGTTTTTGACTGTAGATATGAATCCAAAAATGACTGAGTTGAACCCAAGACTAACAGCAGATAGATTTAAAAGAAGGGACCTTAGAAAGTGAGAGGTGATAAATACTTCATTTGTCCAGATAAGACACTATTCTCCTTATTCTCCCCTCACCCCTTCTCCTTTCCTCCCCACCATACTGTGATGCAGCCCAGTATGGGCTGAATGTTTGCAACAGGGCTAACTGCTTCCTCCCGTGTGAGAACAGATCTGAATGGGAGCATTCGGCCACCAGCTGGTATATCATTATATCATTCTTGCTTTGCTCTGACTCCTGGTTTCCAAGCATTCTGGAACTGGTCCAGGGCCAGCCTTATCTTATTTGTTCTTTATGGATGACCTTCCAGGATTGGTCCAAGTTTAATGTAGTCATCACATTAAAATAGAATTATCTCTGCTTTGAAGTCTAGCTTGCAGACTTGTTTGCTCCTTTTTAAGATAGGGCCACCCACCCTGGACAAGACTGTCACGGAATAGAAAGCCGGGGCAGGCTGCAGGTCCTGGGAGACCAGAACAAGACAAGAATATGTCACAAATCCAGACTTCTATAAAATTGAGGGGGAGTGGGGTTACCAAAGCAGGCAAACCAGAGCAAACATTCCCTTCCAAAAATTTATCACATGCACACACTGCCTTGTGCCCACACTAATTTGGGAGAGAACTTAATCCTGTGATTTCATCTGCATAGGCAGCTCTTGTGTGAAGGAATTCCCTCTACCAAATTCTGGTTGACACCTTCTTGAAAATTTAGCCCATTTCCAAGAACAAGAGAGTTTACATGATTTGCCCAGGGTCACATGGTCATAATGCATCCAAAGTGAGATTTGAACGCAACTCTGGCTTTGAAATTGCCTTTCTATCAGCTTCTCCGCAATGCCTCTCTCCCATAAAAGGTGACGTCTATACAGGCAGTCCCCAAAGTTTTTTATAGTTTTAAACTTGTAGCTATCCACTCTGTAAAACATTTTATAGTTTGCAGAACTCCTTTATCTCACATTGACCCTGTGAGGAAGGTGCCACAGGTGCTATTGTCCAAATTTTACCATTGCTAGTATCACTTAATAGCCTCAGACACTGATTAGTTGTGTGACCCTAGGCAAGTCACTTAGCCCTTTTGCCTCAGTTTCCTCATCTGTAAAATGAGCTGGAGAAGGGAATGGCAAACTACTCCAATGTCTTTGTTAAGAAAACCCCAAATGGGGTCATGAAGAGTCAGACATGACTGAAAACAACTGAACAACAAACAAGAAATCTTGCTTGCTTCTATCACTGAAATTCATTGGACCTCAGTTTCTTCATGTGCGAAATGAGAGATTTGGATTGCATGGTCCCAAAGACCCCTTTGAGGTTCCAAGTCATCTCATGACTGCTACACCTCAGTTTCTCCATGTTTAAAGTGAGGGAGTTAGATTAGATCCTAAAATCCTTCCAGATCTGAGCATATGAGTCTAAGAGATGAGCAAACTGACCTAGAGAATTTAAGGGGATCCCTCAACTGGTAAAAAGGTAGAATTTGAACCCTGATTCCAAACTCAGCTCCCTTTTCCCATATACCACACAAATAAGTTAATAATATTAACAATAACAGCTCATATTTCTCTAGTACTATGTGCCTATAAAACATTTCCCATACCTTACATAGGAGGCAGGACAGCAGAGTAGAAAATATGCTAGCAAGAACTGGTTCAAATACCAGCACTGCCAGCTGTGTGACCTTCGAAAAGTTACTTGTCCTCTTTGGGCCTCAGTTTCCCCATCTAAATAACCTCTAATGTTAGTAGTGCTGAATAATAGATAATAGACTCTCCAAAAAAAAAGCATGCATGACATGCTTTTAAGTGAAGCTACATTTTAGCTGCCACTGTCTCAAACTTAGAAGTTATCAACAAACAATAACTCCATCTTTGATTTGTCTGCAGATTTCTGAGCCAGTGAAAATTTAAAAATCAGCCCTCCTTAGAAGCATGTCCCTGCTTTCTCATTCAGGGAAGGGATCTGTAGGTCCCTTTCAATTCTAAGTCTATGACCTTATTATCTTAACAACCCTTTAAGTTTGGTGGAACTGTAGAGGTGGGGGTGGGGTGAGGTTTCAATTTCTACAATTAGACATCCTCCAGAAAATTTGAGTCCAAATAATATCTTAAATGAACACAGGAAATTTGCCATTTAAAGAACTTATAATACATCATTTTATAAAGTGGAAAATCCTTTTGAAATCTAAATAATCAATCCTTCATCTGTCTGGTTAAATACTTGTAGATTTTTTTTCTAGATCCGTTTCTTTTTTTTTTTTAATTTTCAAAATCAAGGAATACCTCTGCTTGAGCTCTACTCTCAAAACAACACAAAAAAAGGTGTTAATAGCTGTGAAGGCACTGAATGGGGAGGAGGAGTTCTCCTAGGAGCTGGCTAAGGCCAAATCCAGGGGAGGCTGTGGAAATGCTGGAGAAGGCTTTCTTCCTCTCCCCACTTGGGGACATACACTTCTATGTATAGGGACAGAATTAAACTGTTTGTCACGAAGCTCAGGGAAAACATCTTCTCAATTGCCCCAACAGCAATGATTCCCTGAAAACAAAATCTCAAGAAATTTCAAGTACTGGTGCTACTGGCCATTCATAATGCTTTGTTCTTAATAAATAAGTAATTAATTAATGAAAAAATAAGTGAATGAACGAATATGTAAGTAAATAAATAAATGAATCATTGAATAAATAAATGAATGAATAGCTCAAGTCTTTATAAGGATTTTTTAAAACAACCAAGTAATTATTTCCTTCTGCACAGGATATTGTCTTCTTTTTTCCAAAATTTACCTTCAAGTGGAAATTTTAAAAGGGTCTGTATGTTCCATTCATTAATTTAAAAATGGGAACCTTTAGATTCTTAATTATTTTCCTCCAAAATTTCATAGCTGAAGAAACAACACAGTATAGTAGATAGAAAGTCAATCTTAGAATTGGGAAGGTCTGAGTTCCAGTTCTGCCTCTGACCTGTTCCTGTCTAGGCAAACTGGATAAGCCACTTAATTGGAGTGTCCTCAAGCAAGGTTCTGAGACTGTAATGTACAACCCAGTGGCTGATTGGTGGAGGGAGTTTCCCCACAGGGAGCTGTCCATATCAGTAAAAATCACAGAAACGGAAGGAAGAAAGAGGAAAAGGAAAAAAACCCAAACTGTTCAGCTAGGATTATACTAGTGTATTCTTGAATCTGAGCAAAACTTAATGCTCCCCACTTGGTGCCTCCCTGACTGGAGCCAACAGAACACATTTGTTAAATCTAGGAACAACTAGCCCCAAAGAGAGTATGCTTTATTGTCAGCAAAGTGAGATATAGAGAGGAAGGAAGGAAGGAAGGAAGGAAGGAAGGAAGGAAGGAAGGAAGGAAGGAAGGAAGGAAGGAAGGAAGGAAGGAAGGAAGATAAAAAGGAAAGAAAGAAGGAAGGAGAGAGGGAAGTAGGAAAGGAGGGAGGGAGGAGGGAAGGAGGGGGAAAGGATGGAGAGGGAGAGGGAGGGGGAGGAAGTCTTTATTAAGTGCCTAATTGTACTAGGTATGGTACTTTAGATACTTTCTTTCTTGATCCTCACAAAACTCTGGGAAGTATGTGCTATTATTATCCCCATTTTACAGTTGAAAACACTGAGGCAGAAGTTAAGTGATTTGCCCAGGTAAGGTCACACAGCTAGTATCTGAAATGGAATTTGAACTTCCTGACTCTAGGAACAGCTATGTCTACTTCACCACCTGGTTGCCTATGAGGCTTAGAAAGTCAGACAAATTAAATATTTCTGGCACATTGAACTTCCCTTCTCCATTATACAATGGAGTTTTAATGCCAACTGAACTCCACAATCCTGACTTTTATCAGTCATTAAGTCCTAAGGCTTGACTTGCTGGCTCCCCTCACTAACTCCTCACTCCCTCAAGATTTGGGGTTATTGACACCTAGCTTTCCCTACAGTTTCCTCTTCTCACCTGGTCTGCTCCTTGGAAAGAGAACATATGATTTATTTACCTTAGAGTTTTTTTTTAAGGGTTCCGCTATTAATTTCTATAAGAGTTGTAATTCTACAACTTGAGATCTGTTAACTTGTTTGCTTTTTAATCTTGAAAATTGTGTTTCAACATAATTGGTTTCTTTCATAATCCCATGTGTTTTATTTAATGCATTTATAAGCATTCTGAGAAGGGGTTCATAGATTTTACCAGACCACCAAAGGAGTCCATGGCACAAAAAAAATGTTAAGAGCTTCTGCTCTACAAAGAAATACACAGGGGGATCAAAATGACAAAAGGCAAAACAATGCATTTATGGAAGTCTTAATAGTGAAAGCATGCTGTACTTCATGCAAAGTTTCAGAGAATCAGGCCTAAACCATTCTTAGCTCCCCGCTCCTCCCTAACTGAACTCCTTCTTTCAGGTCTTATTCTTGGCAGTCAACTAGCCTAGTCCCATCTGGAAAGTAAGTTAGGTTCCTTATAGGTTTCCAGACAAAGTATATTTAGTTTAGTAGGACTGAATGGGGTTTAAGTCCTTCTAGAATTCACTTTCTCTCTATAGATATCAAGGTGCAGGTGCCCCAGGCTCATGGAAGAAATATTGTGCCTTGTAAAGAACTCATAGTCACCTCCTTCAACTTCCATCTCAATTGATGGAGATGGACATTTCTTTACCTTCTGGAGCCTTGGACTCAAAAAAGCAAAAAAGAACTTCACCTATAGAGTCTCAAAAGATTCTTCCTTTGGGTTTTAGACCTTTTTCCCTGACCCAGAAGTCATCTCTTTCACCATTCTGTAGATACAATGGTTTTGGTTTCTCTATCTCTCTCTCTGTCTCTCTGTCTCTTTCGGTCTCTCTCTGTCTCTGTCTCTCTCTCTGTCTCTCTCTTTGTCTCTCTCTCTGTCTCTGTCTCCCTCTCTGTCTCTCTGTCTCTCTGTTTCTCTCTCTCTGTCTCTCTCTCTCTGTCTGTCTCTCTCTCTCATCTTTAACTTAATGAGTTTGCCTGAAGTAAAATCACTACCCAACTAGAATAGCTGTATCTGCACTTTAGCTAAATTGTTTTTCCTTATTTTTTCCTTATTGCCTTTGAAAGGCATTTATGCCCCCTCTTTTCTGGCAGGTATATATTTAGAATCATGAGTACTCTGATAAAGAATCAGTACATGTTGGGTAAGGGAATGGATATATTCAAAGGCATCAAGAGAAAATGAGAGAAAAACAGAAATACTCCAAAAGGCCAAGTCCAAATCATAATCAGAGTTACCATAGGACATCCTCAAGAAAATTGACTAAGTTAAGTGGGTCAGTTGGTGACTACTTAGAGTTCAAATCTAAGGGATTATTAAAAGGATTACTTCAGAACAAGCTGGATCTCTGATGTTTTCAGCAAAGTTACTCCCTTCACTGATGACTTAGGTATGCAACTTCTAATTCTTGTTCATGTCCTCCATGAAGGAGGTGAGGCATCCAACATACTGGGAGTATTCTTCTAGATTTCCTGACATTACATGTGTAAAGAATTAATCAGAGGAGATCCCAGACTAATCGGATAAGCATATCTAGAGGAAGATATTTAGTACTTTGAACTACTCATACTTTTCTCCCATTAGAATGTGCACATGTTCATTGGCACCTTGTTAAAAAGACAAAAGACAAAGCCTTATTAAGTCCCAGTGATGGAGCTTCCCCAAGACGAATTGGTTGGTTTAGAACTAGTCCTGGTTACATCAGAGGCAGCGACTTTTAATGTTTGAGGTTGTCTCCAAGATGATTTGGTTTGCTTGGACCTAGAAGAAAATGAACTCTATTAGGAGAAACCATTCTTTTGCTGGCTTATAAAAATAATAAGTTAGACCCATTCAGTCTTTTGTTTGTTTGTTTTTACTTTTCCCCCAATGCTTTTCCTCTAAAATATGGAAGTTGATGGAGAAGGAGGCAGGGGGGAATGATAGAAACTTCCCCCTTCCTTCCTCATGAAAGGCTGCCATGGGACAGAACTACTTGAAAACTGCATGTACTCATCAACAGTTTTCTCTTCATTTGGCTCAAGAAAAGAGTTTCTGAGAGTAAACTTTCCCAGTTCAAAAGATGGAAGCAACAAGAGTAGTAGTGTTGGAGATACTGGTGGTAGATATTGGAGATATTGGAGAAATACAAAGAAATTATGTGTGCCTGTCCACATGGCCCAAAAGGGAATTTCCTATGTAGATTAAGAGGAATTTTTAAAAACCCTAAGTATTGTGAACCTAGAATCTAGCCAGCCATCCTTACCAAATGCCAACCAACTGCTCCCCACAGACCAGGTAGGGAGAGACTGGGGTCAGCATTTGATTTGCTAGGCAAGTCAAGCCACGATTATCATCTTGATTACCATCTCTACTTGGACGTTGATAGAGATGGCCAGTACCCTAAATGCAAAATCTTTTGGAGTAGCAATGATTGCATTCTAGTGCCTTCAGTTATCATCCTGAGAAGCAACTCCTTTCAACTGCTCCTGCAGATGCTAAAACCACAGCTACTGAAGACCCAGAAAAGAAAGTTCTGGTCACCAAAGTCTTTGGCACTGTCCAATGTCTCAGCATCAGAAAACAATATGATTTTATTAGTGGAAATGACATCATGGGAAAGGCATTACCATATGCTTTGCCGCTGCATCCTAAAGATCATGAGACTTTTCCATCTGACATACAGCTGAAACCTTCCATATCTTTTGTCTCCCTCATTAGAATGGGAAGTCCTTGAGAGAAGATTGTCTTACTTCTCTGTTCGTACCTTCAGCACTTATCACAGTGTTTTGTACATAGGAAATAGCTTAAAAAATACTTACACATTCATTAATTTATTTCTATTGTCATTAAAAAGGTGGGACATTATTTTAGGTAGGTGTTTGAGGGCTTTAAAAATACTGTGCAATGTCAATCCAGACCATGTAGTTTTGATGGGGAGTCTGTCCAAATGTGTTTGTCTTCTTTGAGGGGAGACAGATGATTCAGAACCCAAGGTGGCATCTGTTGCTCTCCTTCCAGATTCATCCTTAATGTTCTCTGAATAAAACCTTTCTCTTACTTTTAAACCTCCTTAAATAATATATTTCTCTAATAAACCTCCTTTCCCCTCTACTTTCTGTTTCATGAAGCAATATTGCTTATAGTCTTATCCTCCTCTATAAGCTATCACAAATAAGTTTATATTTCAGACCATTGTTACTCACAGATGTCATATCTTTCCTCATGATATAAAGCAGTGCTTATTAGCTGAGGCTATTTCTAGGTTCTGCTGGTCTCCTTGTTATGACAACTGATTTTCATTGGTTAAACTTCCTTAGGATACAGTAACAGTTTGTGTTGGTATGTTACTTTTTATAGTTCCCATTTTTCCATATCAATAATTTGTTTGAGTAATTCAGCCTGGAAATGACTCAATTCCATACTTTAGCTCTAGAATTTGTCTTCTTTTTACCTAGCTTGATATCAATTTTTGACTTTTACCTTAAAAAGTCAGTGTTCTAACTATGAACAGACAGCTGATTCAGAAGATTTTCCTATGTCACGAACAAGTCATTTCCTATCTTTTAAAACATAACTAATTCAATTTTTAGTGATATTATATTTCTCGCCATATTCAGGACCACCAAGTTCCCTCTTGAAGACATTATTCATTATACATAAACATAAGCCTTTAATGAGCCTTTGGCTCATCTTTCTTATTCATGAAACATGCTTGTTTTTTCACATGTTTTATCGCCCTCTCCTTTGCTGACCCTTGTACCAAAGTTACAAATTATTAGACCATGTTCATCTTATTTGGAAGGTCTTGTTCTCTTTTTATAATCTTTTCACAATTTCTTTTCCTCTTTATCCTCTGCAATAGGTTTTAGCCCTTAAGCTACAATTATCTTCATGGTCATTTCTTTTTTGTAAATGCTTATTACTACAATAAGAAATGAACATATGCTCTACCAAATAATGTTTTGTCTTCCCTTTGGGACACACCATAGAAACAACTCTACCATCTCTCTTCTTTCAAGGAAAATCTACAAACTACCTTATCATTGGATTGCGACTTCCTTTTGTCTTCTAGATTGTCAAGATTCAACTTTGTAGAATATCTACTCAATGGTCACTAAACAAGGATCTCATATTAGAAGCGTCAACTGAGTTCTCATTTACAGTTGGTTTAAAAACTGATTCTAACCATTCTCTGTCCCATTCTCTCCTCACTCTCCACCAATCTTCCCCACTTTGCCATTTCCAGTATACCACAGAAGTGGAAAGGAAATATGCAGGACTGAGGACAACTTGGTAATTTTCTCCTTTTTTTCATGGTTGGTGACAAATCATAGAGGGTCTTCAATGCCAGACTGAGGCAATGAGGAGTCTGTAAAAGTGTTAAAGCTGAAGAGTGACATGGTCATCTCTGGGCCTTAAAAAAAATTATTTAGGCAATTATTTAGGTAAAATTATGTAAACAATTAGGCAAGGACTGATTAGAGAGGGGAGGGCTTTGAGGCAGAGAGTACAAGTAGGAAATTTTTATAATATCCTCAGACAGAAGTAATGAGGGACTGAACTAAGATGATGGCTATGTATATGGAGGATGGGAATGAACCTCTATGCATTAAGACTGATAAATCATAGTTCTTGTCACTTTTTGTAGGGCAGTGGTTTTCTAGAACACCAATCCACAATTTTTTAAAAGTGTCTTGGGTATAAAGGAAATAATATGAGAATATTCCTTTACTAATAAGGGAGAATTATATTCTTGCAGACAGTCACTGTAGGTGCTTAATATTTTTTTTTAATAGAAAGAGCTATAGTTTGGGGAAGTCAGGTAATCTAGATTATAATTCTATCTCTGCTGCCACTAAATAGATGTATGACCTTGTACAAATTATGTCAACTCTGAGCCTCAATTTTCTCATTTGTAAACTGTGGAAAATTAAACTAGTTAGTTCCTGAGGTCATTTTCAGACAATATTCTCTGAAGCTAACAGAGTGAGTGTCGTGAACTCCATGTAAAGGTGAGAGTTTCATTTGCAACAAGTTTTTTTTTTTCTCTTTTAAAGATTCATGGTTTTATTTTAACTATTCCCATACACAAGCAATTTTATTTTCCCCCCATGGAGAAACCATTGCATATATTTGATATATTTCTGTGTGAGAATTTAATTTTTTGCAACCTGCTGTGTTTTCCAGGCCCTTTAACTAATAGGCTTTTATCACCTTATGATTACCTAATTTTCTCCTAATTGCTTTATGACAATATAATTTATTTTGATTACTCCTACCATGCAGTTTTGCTTTCTAATCAAAGACTTTATAAGTTTGTTTTTCACTACTACATAGCAGTTGACTTAGCCATCCCTTTCTCTCTCCAGAGCAGACAAAATTGCAACAAAAGAAAGAAGGCTACCCACAGAATTATTTAGCTTGGCGGGAAAGTGGATAAATTGTTGGATTGAGGGGTGAGGGAAGAAGGAAGCTTTGAGTTCAAATCCTACTTCTGAGATTAACTATGCAACCCTGAACAAGTCATTTAACTTTCCTCAGCCTCAGTGTCCTCATCCATAAAATGGGGTTAATAATAACAGCTACCTCAGGATTATTATGAGGGTCTGACAAGATAATATGCTGAAAATGTTTTGCTAATCTAAAGGTGGAATATATGTACTAGCTGTACTTATTATTTTCTCAGTGCATGGGAGAATTTCCATTCATTCATTGAAGAAATATTTATTAAATTCCATGTTCAAGGCATTCTGCTATGTATGAGGGATATAAAAAAGAATAAAACACAGTTTTTTATCTTATGGAGCTTACAGTCAAGTAGGGACTATGAATGAACACAAACAATTTCAACACAAAGTCAATTACCTAAATATCTCAACAGGAGTATGAAGGAAGGAAGGGATGGAGAGAGAAAGGAAGGAAGGAAGGAAGGAAGGAAGGAAGGAAGGAAGGAAGGAAGGAAGGAAGGAAGGAAGGAAGGAAGTAGGGAGGGAGGGAGGGAAATAAGCATCTTTTAAACTCCTACTACATGCCAAGCACTGTGCTAAGCACTTTATAAATACTAACTCATTTATTTTTTTAATATATAATTTCTTTATTTTTAGGTTTCAATGTTTACTTCCATGGGAATTTAAATTCCAAATTTTCTCCCTATCTATCTCCCCCACCCAAGGACAGTATGCATTCCATCCACCCCTTCCATGAGTCTCTTCTCCTTTTTATCACTCCCCCTTCTCCCACCCCCTCCCCTCTATTTTCCTGTAAGGTAAAATAGATTTCTATATCCCATCACCTATACATCTTATTTCCCAATTACATGCAAAACAATTTTTCAACACTCATTATTAAAGTTTTGAGTTCCATATTCTCTCCCTTCCTCCTTCCTCTTCCCACCCTTATTGAGAAAGAAAACAATTTGATATAGCTCATACATGTGTAGCCATGCAAACCACTTCCATAACAGTCACGTTGTGAAAGACTAACCATATTTCCCTCTGTCCTATCCTGCCCTCCATTTATTCCATTCTCTCCCTTGATATGTTCCCCCACAATACTGTTTACTTCTGATTATCCTTTTCCCCAATTTGCCATCCCTTCTACTGCCTTTCCTTTCCTATTCCCTTCGCCTCCCCCACCTTCCTGAAGGGTAAAATAGATTTCCATACCCAATTCAGTGCGTGTTATTCCTTCCTTCAGTCAAATTCCATGAGAACAAGGTTCACTCATTCCTTTTCATCTTCCCTACTCTCCAATGTAAAAGCTCTTTCTTACTTCTTTTATGTGAGATGACCTGCTACATTCTGCCTTTCCCTTTTTATTTCTCCCAGTCCATTTCTCTCAACAGTAATTTTTTTTCATTTAATCCTCACAATAACTCTGGGAATTAGGTGCTATTCTCATCCCAATTTCACACTTGAGAAAACTGAGGCTGCTTATTTATGATAGGGGAGAGGTAAGGAATCATGCGTGGTTTCATGGAGAAGATTGATACCTAAACTGGGCTGTGCAAGAGGGACTAGGCAGAGATGTAAGGGGAAAAATTCCAGGGACACGTAATAATAGAGCAAAGCCAGAGAGAGGCAGTAAGTGGGGAGTGTTTTCAGGGAGGAAAAAGTAGTCTTGTAATGGCTTGAATATACAATAGGTGGATAAAGACATTCTCTTTCCAGTCTAGTTTCATATTACTCCCCTTCATGCATTCACTACCTTCCAGACAAAATAAGTTATTGACTTTCCCTGAAATGGATATTCTATACCCACCCCCTTCCCAAATTTGTATGAAATCTCCACTGCCTGGAATTCACTCCCTCTCCCCATGGCTACCTCAGAATATTTCAGATCCTTCAGGGCTCTTCTTTGGTATTGCCTACTCCAGGAACCTTCTTTGATCTCCTTAGTTGTTAGTGTACTTTACCTCCACAAATTGCATTGAGTTTCCTTCCATGTTGTGTACATATTGTTCCAGGGAATCCTGTGGTAACTAAGTGGAGCCCTGGGTAGCATGCTGGTCCTTGAGTCTGGAAGACCTAGTTTCAGACACATTAACTAAGTGACCATGAGGAGATCATTAACCTTTGTTTGCCTTGGTTTCCTCATCTGTAAAATGGGAATAGTAATATCACCTCCCTCCCAGTATTGTTATGAGGACCAGAAAAGATAATATTTGTAAAGTACTTAGCAAGTTCCTGGTTCACTTTTTTACAAAAAAATAAATTTTTAGTATTTTTAATATTTAGTATTTTATTTTTCCCCAGTTACAGGTAAAAACAATTTTTAACAATTATTTCTAAAACTGAATTCCAAATCTCTCCCTTCTTCCCTCCCCATACTCCCCTCATTGAGAAGGCAAGCAGTTCAATATTGGTTATACATATGTAGTCATACAAAACATATCCACAGTAGTCATGTTGTGAAAGAAAACATAGACCATCAAAAAAAATCCTCAAGGAAAATAGAATTTTTAAAAGTATGCTTCAATCTGTATTCAGATTCTATCAGTTCTTTCTCTGGGGATGATGGACAGAATTTTTCATCCTAAGACCTTTAAAGTTGTCTTGCATGGTTGTATTATTGAAAATAGCTTAGTTATTCACAGTTAATCATCTTACAGTATTGCTGTTACTTTATACACAGTACATTTCACTTTACATCATCTCATACAAGTCTTTCCAGGTTTTTCTGAGAGTTTCCTGCTCATTATTTCTTATAGCATAATAATGTTCCTTCAAAATTATGCATCACATCTTATTCAGCCATGCCCCAGTTGGTGGACATTCCCTCAATTTCCAATTCTTTGCCACCTGAAGAGTTGCTGTAAATATTTTTGTTACCATATCATCTGGGCTCCTTCTATTATTGAATTCTTCCCTGAATCTTCCTTTTGGGAAGGGCTTAGACCGTCCCTTCATTTTTTCTGGGCTTTACTACCATGACTCCTTCCTTCCACCCTCACAGCCCTTTTCTCCCTTGGGTGAATTTTTCCTAGAATCTCCATTTTCTAGAATCCTCATTCTCAGACGGAACTACTATGTTTCTTTCAAAGGAATTCCCCCATCCTCTCTTTAGTTCTTCTTCAATGTGTTGCGTTTCCACTATTAGAAGGTAAGCTTCTGGAGGTCAGGGTCTTTCTCTTTGTTTGTGATTTGTATGTCTAGTGCTTGGCACATAGAAAGCACTTAGTAAATGCTTACTGTCTGACTAACACCATGCTGCGTCTCAGAAGAAACATTATAGAATTCAAAATGATAGAACTCAATGTCTATTATCTTTAATTGGATGTGGAACACAAGAGAGAAGAAAAAGCCAAAGATAATTTTAAGGAGTCACACCTGGATGATTATGAATGTATTAGTTCTGTTAATAGAAAAAAATAAAAAGTGTCTTTCTCCATCAGTTTGCATTTCTGGGACAGACAGCACAATAATTTGAGTTCAAAGTTGAGGAGGAGGGAAATGGGCAAGGACTGCCTTTGAGAGATTGTAAAGCTCTTTTAATGAGCCTGAGCTTCCCCTGTAAACAAATAATACTAATATTCTAGACACTGAGATACAGAATACAAAGTCTCTGGAGAACTTAAAATATATAGAAAGAGGGTAATGGACAGGCCCAAGGTAGGATTGAACAGATCGTTTCATATAACCAGTGAGGGACAGGCAGAACAGCAGTAAAAGATGTCATCAAGGAAACATATGACAAGAAGAGAGGATAGATGAGACACATGTCAAGGGTGAAGAATGGCAGGTGGACAGTCAGGGTGCTTCATGGATACTTTCATGATATTAGAAGTTAAAGGAGGCTTCCAGGCCATTATGTGCACACTCTAAGACACACAAATGGGAGAATATGGATGAAGGTCTCAAAGGATGAGCAGAAACAGATAACTCAGATTATTTGAGAGTATAAAAGGAAAAAGAAAAAAACACATCTAGGGGGATGTGGGGGGTTCAGTTTTAGACAGGTTGAATTTTAAGATACCAGATGGATACCAAAATAGAAATATCTTAAAGGCAGTCAGAAATGCTTGTGTGGAGCTTGGGAGAAAGATTAAGGCATCAACCACATAGGAATAACAGTTTAAGCCACTGAAGTACATACATAAGGCTGCTAAGAGAGAGGACAGGGGAGAATCATAATCAGAAAGAACATTTGAGGCAGGAGAAGCAAAAGTAACCAGGGCAGAAAATGTCAGGGGCTACATGACAACTACATAGTCAAGTGCAAAGCCAAGGTTGCAAAGTCTCCAGATGGGCTGCAAGTAAGAATGAGAAGCCAGACAATAAGAATTTATTAGTTAGTCATCAAGTATTTTTTACAAAGAAAAGCAAAAGCAGTCCTTGCCCTCAAGGAGCTTACATTTTAATGGGGGGACACCATGCAAAAAAAATAGTATATACATGATATAGAAAGAGTTAGGAAAGTCATTTCAGAGACTAGTTGCTTAAGAAACTAGGAAAGTGCTCTTGTAGAAGGTCAGATTTTAGCTTAGTCTTGAAAGGAACTAAGGAAACCAGAAGGTAAAGGTGAGGAGTGGGAGCATTCCACACATGGGGGACAACTAGTACAAATGTACAGAGTTGGAAGATGGTTGCTTATGAGCAATACCAAGGAGGCCAGTGTGGTTGGATCATAGAGTACGCAGAGGGGAATAAAGTGCAAGAATATGGAAAAGGCAGGCAAGGGACAGATTATAAAAGGATTTACTGACTAGGATATTGACATCATCAGACATGTTTTGAGAAGCTCATTTTGGTAATTGAATGAACTATAGGTTAGAGAGGGGAGACACGTGAGGCAGGAAGACCAATTATAAAGTTATGATGAGGGGACAGAGACAAGATGGCAGAGACAAGATCACCTAAGCTCTAAGACAAACTCCTTCAGATATCCCTGAAAAGAGAATCTGAACAAATTTTACAGTGGCAGAAAACAATAGGAGACAACGTACGGCAGATTTCCAGCTCAGGATTACCTGGAGGTCAATAGGAAGGCTCTGTTGCGCAGGGCTAGAGGAATGCACAGCCCACAGGCTATAATGGCACAGACCTCACCATGGCAAAGCCAAGCAGGAAGGCCTGGACAGTCTGAAGCGGCATCTCAAACATGTTAGTTCAGGACGGTAATCCAGTGAAACTTAGCAAGAGAGAAGCATAGAATCCCAGGTAATGGCAACAACAGCTCCTGAGACTACTGGCCCTCAGATTAAATGTCTGTAAGTCACCTACTTGAACTTCCAGGAGCCAAGATGGCAGAGTGATTGGCAAATGCTATCCCGCTCCTCTTGTTGCTCTTTAAAAACCCTGAGAATATTTTCCCAGGAAAAATCCTGGAACAGTGGGAGCAACAGAAGGGATAAACAATCTCTTAGCCTATGAGGCCAGGAAAATTGCAAATGTGAGTGGGGGGGTGTCCCTCTTGCTGCAGCTGAAGGGGACCAGTACAGGAACAGAGCTGTCCCAGACATCCCCACCTCAGTGAACTGGGAGGAGATCCTGAACCCAGGGGGGTGGAGCCCACAACTGCCAACATCAGGACCCCAGGTGTGCCTCAGCACAGCCAAGGGAATCAGAAAGACACTAGCATAGATGGGGTTCACCAGCCACTGAGCTTGCCTATGTTCTAGCTCAGCAGAGGAGACCTCCTGCAGCCAGACCATACCTCCCCCACACAATGCAGCAAGCTCTAGGGTAATTCCAGGGAAACTCAAAAAGACTTCACTTGGTCTCTGCTTTGGCATGCCAGCCAGCTCAGCACCAAGTAAGCTGCAGCACTTTAGCTTCTAGATGAAAGAACCAGAGGTCACAATACACAGAGCCTCAAGTTTTAACTTGGACAGAGACCCTTGTGCCTCAGAAGCAGAGATCCTCTTTGAAAGCCAGGAAAAGGGCAATCATCATGAGTAAGAAGCAAAGTAGAAAAGAAAAGACCGTAGAATCTTTCTATGTGGACAAGAACCAAAACACTAATACCAAAGAGGCCAGCATTTGAGACTGTACTCCCATCTGAAACTTCAGAAGGGAATATGAACTGATTTCAAGCCCAAAATGCATTCTTAAAAGAGTTCAAGGAAGACTTTAAAAGCTGAACTAGAGAAGTAGAAGACAAACTGACCAATGATTTTTAAAATATGAGAAAAGAAATCAAGAAAGAATTTAAAAGTAAAATTGGACAAATGGAAAAGGAAGTACAAAAACTAACTGGAGAAAATAACTCCCTAAAAGGAAAAATTGGACAGATGGAAAAGGAGTTGCAAAAGTTTCCTGAAGAAAACAATCTGTTAAAAATTAGAATTGAGATGGGTGGAGCCAAGATGATGGAGTGAGAATAATGACTCACCTAAGCTTTTGGACAAACTCCTTCAGATACCTCTGAAAGGAGAATCTGATCAAATTTTGGAGGCATAGAATCCAGTGGGAGACAGACTGTGGCAGATTCGGAGCCCAGGATGGACTGGAAGGTCCACAGGAAGGATGTGTTCCATGGGGGTGAGCCCATAGCACACAGTGCAGCATGTCCAGTGCAGTGGAGCAGGAGGTACCCAGGAAACCTGAGACAGCAGCAGACAGAACCAGCAGAGCGGCAGCCAAGGGTGGGAGACCAGCAGAGCCAAATGAGTGGTAGCCACTGAGAGCCAGATATCAGCACAGCAGCTCCTGAGACGTTCAGCCCTCAGATTAAACATTGGTAAATCACCTCTTTGAACTTCCAGGAGCCAGGATGGTGGAATGATCAGTAAATGCTCTCTCCTCCCACCTTGATGACCTTGAAAGAACCATAAAATATTTCCTCAGAAAAATCCTGGATCAGTGGAAACAGCAGAGGGGGCAAATAGTCTCATAACACCTGAGGCTAGGAAAATAGCTAAGGGGGAATCCTCCTACTGTGGTGGCAGCAAATCTGAAGGACAGAGGACCCAGGGCAGAGGAAACTCACACTAGAACCCAGGCAAGTCTCAGTACTAGGAGAGGAGCCCCAGGAGGGGAGGGAACTTGCACTAGCATCTAAGCATGCCTCAGCACTCCAAGGGAAACAGGAAGACAATAGGGCAGCTAGGATCACCATCCCCTGAGCTTGCCTTTGCCTCAGATCAGCTGAGGAGATCTCCCATGACCAGACCACCACTTCTCCACACTTAACAAGCTAACCCCAGGGCTGATCAGGGAAACATAAAACAAAAACCTGATCTTAGCTTTTTCACACAACGAATGAGTGAACTTCAGTTCAGCACCAAGTTCTGCAGCTTCTAACTGAAAGAACCAGAAGCCACAACACACAATCACCATCACAAACAAAAAAAAAAGCAAAATAAGCATGAAAAAACCATAGAATTTTTCTCTTGGGATAAGGACCAAAACACAAATACCAAAGAGGTCAGTACTGAGACTGTGCTTCCATCTGAAACTTCAGAAGGGACTATGAACTGCTCACATGCACAAACAGCCCTCCTGGAGCAGCTGAGGAAGGAAATAGAAGAAAAACTGGCCAATGATTTTAAAATTATAAAAAAAAATTCACTGATGAGAACATCTCTTTGAAAAGAAAAATTGAACAAATGGAAAAGGAAATACAAAAATTAACTGGAGAAAATAACTCCTTAAAAGGAAAAATTGGACAGATGGAAAAGGAGATGCAAAAGTTAACTGAAAAAAATAATTTGATAAAGATTAGAATTGGGCAAGGAGAAACTAATGACTCAAAGAGACAGCAAGAATCAGTCAAACAAAATCCAAAGAATGAAAAGATAGAAGAAAATGTAAAATATCTAATTGGGAAAACAACTGACCTGGAGAATAGATCCAGGAGAGAAAATTTAAGAATTACTGGCCTGCCAGAAAGTCATGATGATGAAAAGAGTCTGGACAATATCTTCCAGGATATCATCAAGGAAAACTGCCCAGAAGTGTTAGATCCAGAGGGCAAAATAGTCATCTTAAGAATCCACCATTCACCTCCCGAAAGGGATCCCAAATGGAAAACAGCAAGAAATACTGTTGCCAAATTCCAGAACTATCAAGTGAAGGAGAAAATACTGCAGGCAGTCAGAAATAAACCATTCAAATATCGAGGAGCTACAGTCAGGATCACATAGGATCTTGTAGCTTCTACATTAAAAGATCAAAGGAATTGAAATTCAATATTCCATAAGGCAAAGGAGCTGGGACTACAACCAAGGATCAACTACCCAGCAAAGTTCAACATAATATTTCAGGCAAAGAGATGGTTATTCAACAAAGTAAGGGATTTCCAGACCTTCCTGACAAATAGGTCAGAACTCAATAGAAAAAATCGATCTGAAAATGCAGGTTTCAAGAGAGGCATAAAAATGTAAGCAGGAAAAAAGAAAAACTTGTTACTCAAGTTGGGCAAACTGTTTACCTCCCTATAAGGGAAGATGACACTTGTTAATCCTGAGAATTGTACACCTATAATGAAACATAAAAAGGATATACATAGAGGGAACAGGTATGAAGTAAATGATGTGATAATAAAAATATGATTTAAGCATGCAAAGGGATTGTAACAGGACATGTGAAAAGGAAGAAGCAGAAAATAGTAAATTACATGACAGGAAGAAGTACAAAATTACAGCAGAGAGAAAGAGGGGAGAGAGATGAGCATTGTTTGAGTGGTACTCTCATCTGGTTTGGTTCAAGTAGGGAGCAATAAATTGAATTAAACATATAAATCTAACTAGCTCTATAGGCAGTAGGAGGGGAAGGGAGAAGAAAGAGGGGGGAAGATAAAGGGAGGGAAGAAGTAGTAATGGTAAAGCGGAGTAAAGGGGAGAGGGGCTGAAAGAATGAAGGAAAACCTGCAGGAGGTGGTAGTGAAAAGTAAAACCTCTATTGAGGAGGGGAAGGGAGATGGGAAAACTAAAAGCACAAATGGTGGGAAAGAGGATGGAGGGGAAGACACAGATTGTAGTCAAAACTGTGCATGTGAATGGAATGAACTCTCCCATAAAATGGAGATGGACAGCAGAATGAACTAAAAGCCATAATCTAACAATATGTTGTTTACAAGAAACACATTTGAAATGGGGGGATACACACAGGATAAAGGTCAAAGGATGAAGCAGAATATATTGTGCTTCAGCTGATGTAATAAAAGCAGAAGTAGCAATCCTAATCTCAGATAAAGCAAAAGCAGAAAGAGATTTAATCAAAAGAGATAAGGATGGAAACTATATGCTGCTAAAAGGCACCATAGACAATGAAGCAATATCATTACTAAACATGTATGCTCCAAGTGGTATAGCATCCAAATTCTTAGAGGCAAGGTTGGGAGAGTTGAAGGAAGAAATTGACAGCAAAACTATACTAGTGGGGGACCTCAACCTCCCCCTCTCTGAACTTGATAAATCTAACCTCAAAATAAATAAGAAAGAGGTTAAGGAGGTAAATAAAACTCTGGCTAAGGTAGATATGATAGATCTCTGGAGAAAAGTGAATGGTAATAGAAAAGAATATACCCTTTTCTCAGTGGTACATGGCACATTTACAAAAATTGACCATGTACTAGGACATAAAAACTTCACAATCCAGTGCAGAAAGGCAGAGATAATCAATGCATCCTTCTCTGATCATAATGCAATAAAAATTATATGTAATAAAAGGCCATGGAAAGGTAAACCAAAGATCAATTGGAAACTAAATAATCAAATCCTAAAGAAGGAGTGGGTTAAAGAAGAAATCACAGACAGAGCCAAGATGGTGAAGTAGAAAGACACACATACAGAGGCTGCCTGCACACAGCCCATAACACACCTGTGGAGAGGGACTCTCAATTTTGGAACAGCAGAAGTGGAGAACAACCTAGTGGAGGAGATTTCCAGCCCAGGGTGACCTGAAAGACCCACAGGAAACATCAGTTGCACCAGACACAGAGCAAAGCTCAGAGCTCAGAGCCTAGCCCAGCCTTGGCCGTGTGTGCAGGGCTCATGAACAGCCCTCCCGGGCAGAATCTCCAGTCACAAAATCCCCAGTCCCAGCAGCAGAAGGTCTGCAGATCCCTCAACCCACAGGTGCCAAAGGTCAGTGACAGGCTTTATTCAGCTGGCCAGTAAGGGAGAAGGGCCTTCACATCAGGCAGGCAGCAGGAGTTCTCAGGGAAACCCCTACAGCAGTCTGAGAGCATAGCGGGATCTTAAAACCCCTGGGGGCACTGAATTGCTGAGTCTTACCTCAGCCCTGTGTAGATGCCCTGAGGCAGCTGGTCTTTGTCTCGCACTGAATGGAGGCCCTGCCCCCAAAGCTTGACTGAATTCCACTCCCTCAGTGCTAGCTTGGTGGAACTGGAGGTCAGGTGTCTATGGTGGAGAGGAAACACTGTTAAGACTCTGGGCACAAAAATCCTTCCCTGCACCCAGACAAATACACACTTGATTGTGCCATCTTGGAGGAATTGATATCTTACAGGTCCCCAAAGTATGCCCTACTCTTGACAAAGGACCCAAAAGTCAAGTTAACTGGTTGGGGAAATGCCCAAAAAAGGGGGAAAAAATAAGACTATAGAAGGTTACTTTCTTAGTGAACACATATCTCCTCCCATCCTTTCAGATGAGGAAGAACAGTGCTCACCATCTGGGAAAGACATAAAAGTCAAGACTTCTGCATTCCAAACATCCAAAACAAATATTCAATGGGCTCAGATCATGGAAGAGCTCAAAAAGGATTTTGAAAATCAAGTTAGACAGGTGGAGGAAAAGCTGGGAAGAGAAATGAGAGAGATGCAAGAAAAGCATGAAAAATGGGTCAATACCTTGGTAAAGGAGAACCCAAAAAATGCTGAAGAAAATAACACCTTGAAAAATAGGCTCACTCAATTGGCAAAAGAGGTTCAAAAAGCCAATGAGGAGAAGAATACTTTCAAAAACAGAAGTAGCCAAATGGAAAAAGAGGTTCAAAAGCTCACTGAAGAGAATAGTTCTCTCAAAATTAGAATGGAACAGATGGAGGCTAATGACTTTCTGAGAAACCAAGAAATCACAAAACAAAACCAAAAGAATGAAAAAATGGAAGAGAATGTGAAATATCTCATGGGAAAAACAACTGACCTGGAAAATAGATCCAGGAGAGACAATCTAAAAATTATGGGACTACCTGAAAGCCATGATCAAAAACAGAGTCTAGATATCATCTTTCATGAAATTATCAAGGAAAACTGCCCTGAGATTCTAGAACCAGAGGGCAAAATAAGTATTGAAGGAATCCATCGATCACCACCTGAAAGAGATCCAAAAAGAGAAACTCCTAGGGATATTGTGGCCAAATTCCAGAATTCCCAGGTCAAGGAGAAAATCTTGCAAGCAGCTAGAAAGAAACAATTCCAGTATTGTGGAAATGCAATCAGGATAACACAAGATCTAGCAGCTTCTACATTAAGGGATCGAAGGGTGTGGAATAGGATATTCCAGAAGTCAAAGGAACTAGGACTGAAACCAAGAATCACCTACCCAGCAAAACTGAGTATAATACTTCAAGGGAAAACATGGTCTTTCAATGAAACAGAGGACTTTCAAGCATTCTTGATGAAAAGACCAGAGCTGAAAAGAAAATTTGACTTTCAAATACAAGAATGAGAAGAAGCATGAAAAAGTAAACAGCAAAGAGAGGTCATAAGGGACTTACCAAAAGTGAACTGTTTACATACCTACATGGAAAGACAATATTTGTAACTCTCAAAACTTTTCAGCATCTGGGTAGTTGGTGGGACCACACACACACATACACACGTACACGCACACACATGCATGCACATACAGAGACAGAGAGCACAGAGTGAATTGAATAGGATGGGACCATATCTTAAAAGAAATTAAGGTAAATGGTGAGAGAGAAATGTAGTGGGAGGAGAGAGGGTGAAATGGAATGGGGTAAATTACATCTCATTCAAGAGGCAAGCAGGAGACTTTTTAGTGGAGGGAAAAAGAGGAGAGCTGAGAAAAAAACAAGAAGCTTACCCTCATCACATTCGACTAAAGGAAGGAATAAAATGCATACTCATTTTGGTATGAAAACCTATCTTACAATACAGGAAAGTGGGGGAGAAGGAGATAAGCAAGGTGGGAGGGATGATGGAAGGGAGGGCAATGGGAGGAGGGAGCAATTTGAAGTCAAAACTTGGGGAGGGACAGGATCAAAAGACAGAATAGAAACAATGGGGGGCAGGATAGGATGGAGGGAAATACAGTTAGTCTTACACAACACAACTATTATCCAAGTCATTTGCAAAACTACACAGATATGGCCTATATTGAATTGCCTGCCTTCCCAAAGGGAATGGGTGGGGAGGGAGGGATGGAGAGAATTTGGAACTCAAAGTATTAGGAACAACTGTTTAGTATTGTTGTTGCTACTGGGAAATAAGAAATACAGTTAATGGGGAATAGAAAGTCATCTGGCCCTACAGGACAAAAGAGAAGATGGGGACAAGAGAAGGGAGGGATGATAGAAGAGAGGGCAGATTGGTGATAGGGAAAATTAGAATGCTTGGTGTATTGGGGTGGGGAGAGGGGATGAAAGGGGAGAAAATTTGGAACCCAAAATTTTGTGAAAATGAATGTAAAATGTTAAATAAATAAATTTATATTAAAACAGAGAAAGAGACGATCAATGAATTGGGCATGCAACTGAAAAAGCTAGAAAAAGAACAAATTTAAAATCCCCAAACAAATACCAAATTAGAAATATTGAAAACCAAAAGAGAGATTAATAAAATTGAAATTATGAGAACCATGCAATGATCAAATAAAACTAAGTGTTGGTTTGTGAAAAACCAACAAAATTGATAAACCTTTGGTCAATTTGATTTTAGAAAAAGAAAGATGAAAACCAAACCACCAATATCAAAAATGAAAAGGGTTAACTCACTTCCAATGAGGAGGAAATTAAAACAATGATTAGAAATTACTTTGCCCAACTTTATGCCCATAAATTTGACAATCTAAATGAGATGGATGAATATTTAAGAAAAATAGAAATTGCCCAGATTAACAGAAGAGAAAGTTGAATACTTAAATAAGCCCATCTCAGAATAAGAAATTGAACAGTGCATCAATGAACTCCCTAGTAAAAAGTCTCCAGGTCTAGATGGAGTTACAAGTGAATTCTGTCAAACATTTAAAGAACAGTTAACTCCAATACTATATAGACTATTTGGGAAATGGATAATTTTGATTGCATTAAATTGACGAGTTTTTGCACAAACAAATTCGATGCGACCAAGATTCAGAGAGAAGCAGGAAAGTGAGAAACAATTTTTGCAACTAGTGTCTGTGATAAAGGGTTCATTTCTAAAATATATAGAGAACTGTGTCAAATGTACAAGAATACAAATCATTCCCCAACTGCCAAGTGTTCAAAGGATATGAACAGGCATTTTACAGAGGAAGAAATTAAAGATATCTACAGTTTTATGAAAAAAATACTCTAAATCACTATTGATTAGAGAGATGCAAATCAAAATAGCCCTGAGGTGCCACATCACACCCAGCATATTGACTAACATGACAGAACAGGAAGATGATAAATATTGGAGAAGATGTGGGAGAGTTGGAACACCAATTCATTGTTGGTGGAGCTGTGAGCTGATCTAACCATACTGAAGAACAATTTGAAACTATGCCAAAGGGCTACAGAAATGTGCATCCCCTTTGACCCAGCAATATTGCTTCTCAGACTGTATCTCACAGACGTTATAAAAATGGGAAAGTGTGCCCCATGTACAAAAATACTTACAGCAGCTCTCTTTGTGATGGCTAAGAACTGGAAATTGAGGGGATGCCCATCAAGTGGGCAATGGCTAAACAAATTGTGGTATGTGAATGTAATGGAATACTATTGTGTTATAAGAAATGATGAATAGGAAGACTTCAGAGAGGCCTAGAAGGACTTATATGAACTGATGCTGAGTAAAAGGAGCAGAATCAGGAGAACTTTGTACACAGCAACAACCACAGCGTGTGAGGAATTTTTCTGGTAGACTTAGTCCTTTACAGCAACGCAAGGACCTACAAAATTCCCAATGGACTCTTGAGGAAAATGCCTTCCACATTAAGTGAAAGAACTATTGAATTGGATCACAGAATGAAGCAGGCCATTTTCTCTTGTATTATGCTTTCTTTTGTTTTGTTTTTTCATGATTTCTCTCATTCATTTTAATTCTTCTACGCAACATGACTAAGGTGAAAATATATTTAATAAGAATGTATGTGTAGAATCTATATAAGATGCACACTGTCTTGAGGAGGGAGGGGGTATGGAAATGGGAAAGAGAGGGAGGGAGGGTGAAAAATCTAAAATATATGGAAGTGATTGTAGAAAACTGAAAACAAATTAATTAATAAAAAGACAAAGTTATGGCAATTACATACACATACATACTTATGTCTGTATATACATACACACATTTATACACACGCATATGTAATTAAATTGTGTATATTTTTATATATCCTCTTACCCCACCTTTCTAATCTCTTCCAAATCTTGTCATTCTACTTTGTAACATTCTATATAATACTACATGACTATATTAAAAAAATTGTTATACATTTTGCATATAATACATACAAAATATATATTATACATTATTATATAATGATGTTTAGCATATAATGCTATGAGGTAGAAATGACAATATTAATTTTATATATACATAATATATATAAAATACTTTGTATATATAATATTGAATGACAGTGGGATAGGAATGACTAGGAAAATATGAAAAGATTTCTTTGCTACAGGGAGGGCCTATTTGAAATTCATAATATGAATTTTTAGTGGACTGAGTCAGTATAGGTTTCATTATCATTCAGCAGCACAGAAATAAGAAAGAAGACAATATATAGTGGGAGTCATCCAGATTGGGTATGGCAAGACATGATAGGAAATAGGATAAGGGGACAAGGGATTTGAATATAGAGGATAGTGTCTACTGGAAGTGATTCACCAAATGGTCAAGTTAGGGAAAAGAGGACGGTGTGGTCAGTACAGGAGTGATGACGTGGGAAAGAACTGAGGGATTGAGGTCATTGTCATTACAAAAAAATGAGATTAAGGATCATAAGGCAGAAAGAAAGATAAAAGGGCATGAGATAAAGGAACTTTATGAACTACAGCTAGATGGCACACAGGGGATTGACCATTAGACCTGGAATCAGAAAGACCTGAGTTCAAAACCCATCTCAGACAATTACTAGCTATGTGATCCTGCCTGGGGAACTCCCTTTTCAACCTCTGTCTACCTCAGTTTCCTCAACTGTAAAATGGGAATCATAATATCACCTATTTCCCAGGGTTATTTTAATGATCAAATAAGATATTTGTAAAGTACTTTGCAAGCCTTAAATCTCTATACAAATGCTAAACACTATCATTATTATTATATAAAATGGTCAGTCACTTATCAGTCACTTTTGATTGATGGCAAGACCAAAGGTGTGACCATTCTGTATATAACTGAGGTGGAGTAAAGGATATCATCTAGAACTAGGAAATTTCTAAAGGAGCATCAATATGTGTGTTGAAGTTCTCTAGAATGGGACCAGAAGTTGAGGAAGAGGGAAAATTCTAAGTCACACATTGATTTCATTGATGAAGGAAGAACACGTTGGTTGTTGTAGATAATGGCTACCATGAACTTGATCAAGTGACAAATTTGTATAAAGAACTCCAAGTACCCTTTGGTAACCTCACCGGCCTGCAAATACCTTTTCCCACTGTCCTCTCTTTCTCTTCTCTTCTCCTTTTCTAGCATTTAAGGTAATATCTTAGGAGAAAAAAAATGATGAGCATCCCATAGTCTATGTCTATGTGTGTGTGTGTTTGTGTGTGTATTTTGTCTTTCGTTGCCGAAGAGGACCATGCCATCAGAGAAATGATGACATGACTTGCACTTGACTTTGTTTTGAGTGAGGGAGGGCTGTGAAAGTCACCAGCCTCACTTCTCCTCCAGAGCCATCTGAATCCAGTGACCTGATATTCCTCAGGATGACTGGAGATGACCCAGGATGAGGCAGTTTGGGTTAAGTGACTTGCCCACTAACCATCTTGTTTTTTAAACTAAGTTCCAACAACCCATTACTAAATGCTTTTCAAAGTAACCTGTTGTTTAATTGAATTCAGCTATTTGGGTTTTTATTTTTCAGACTTTTCTTATGTATGTAGATAAAAAAGCTGATAGAGTATTAGACCTGGAGTCAGGAAAAATCAAATTCAAATCTGGCCTCAGATACTCTCTGTGTGACCTTCAGGCAAGTCACTTAACCTCTGTCTGCCCTCAGTTCCCTCATCTGTAAAATGGGGATAATGTAGCTCCTATCTCCCAGAGTTGTGAGGAGATATGGGATAATATTTGCAGAGTGCTTTGCAAACCTTAAAGCACTATATAAATGTGAGTTTTTAATATTGTTGCAGCTAATATCATTAAGGCAAGAGAGTTTATCCAGTATTTTTAAAATATGTCCACAAAAATTTATTGAAATGGTGTGTTTCAAGAATCTTATCTGGATCATAGTAAGTTGTAGGATAATTGATAACGACAGGCTTTGGAGTCAAGTCCTGTGTTCAAGTGCTATTGGCATGTCACCAGATCTCTCAGTTGTCTAGGGAACTCTCTGAGACCACAAGTTATGGAGATGATATTGATCTGCATTGGTAGAAGGAACTTCCTCCCCTGGGAGTCCCAAACGTAGATATGGCCCCTATCTTATTTGGTTCATAAGATCTTATTTTTGGAACTGAAAGGGACCTTAGAGGCCGCTGAGATCAACCTTCTCACTTTTTTTACAGAAGGGGAAGCTAAGGGTCAGAGAGATAAGTAACTTGTTCAGAGTCACACAGCTATGATTGATGAGTCCCTGGAACCAGCATATCATGAGAAAGCACAGCCACATTACTTACCCTATAGCCTGCTCCACCTTCACATCATTTGGGTACCCTCCTTTGCTCTGTACCCCCTTTCTATCTCCCCGTTATGTCTCCTATAAGAGTAGCAACTGTCTTATTTTCTTGTTTCTGTACCTCCAGTGCCTAGCACAGAGTCTGATACATAGTAAGGCTTTAAAAATTCCCTGCATCTCTAAATTTCTAATAGGAAAGTTGAACTCTAAGTCTTCTGACTCTGAACCCAGTGTCCCATCCACTACACCATGCCAGAAAATTACTTTTCCAAAACAACTTCTTCCTTCAACCACTTGAGAAAACCAGAACTTTACTGAGAAAACCAGAACTTTACTGTATATCGATACTATAAAGTATTGTTTTGGAAAGTCTGTTTGCAAAACTGTCAGGTCATGTACCAGCACCAAGCGGCCGCTGGTCAGGTTGAATCAGAAATGAGTCAGACTAGAAACCTACTAGAACTTGAAGGCAGCCTAAGAAGCAAACAGAAGTAGACCTAAGTTGGACAACTGAACAAGTCATTGGATCGTACTCTAACATGGCAGGGGATATGGTAGGTAAAGGTCAGAAAAGAGTTCTGACTACAGACATTGGAAGCCAGTCACCCAGGACAGGGACCTGTATACAAGTATGAGCAAAGGAACAGAGTCCTGCCTCAGTGCTAGCAAAGAGACTCCTGTAATCAATCTCCTGACCTATTGTTCAACGCCCCCCCTTACCATCCGTTGGCTAAGAGTTCTAGAAACAGCTCCTACTCCTTGTTTACTAGGGTCCAGTCTCTGCTGGCCTGTCCTGCTTTGGATTATTCTCCACTCTCACCCAGGTGTGACAGACCTTTCCTGCTGACCCTTTAAGCTGTCTTCAGCTGGATCAGGGCTCCATTCTTAGAAAAATCAGCAAAAGTCTTTATCCAAGGAGAAAAAGGTGGTTTGCCTTCCAAGATAAAGACCTGGGCTTTGGGGACTCATGTCCTGAAACCCAGTCCTAGAACGGAGGGGCACAAGACAGAAACTTAACCAAAATAGCCAAAGATAAATCCAGTTACTAGAATGCATTCATATCTTAAGGGTAAAACCAAGCACAACAGTGGTTGGGTGCTGAGTTGTCCAGGCTATAATTTTAGCGTTCTTTTATTTCCTCTTATTAGAAATTAGATTGGTTCTATGGATGAAAGTAAGGACTAGGAAGCCCCAGATAGAAGCATTAAGGGGAAAAGAACCAGGCTGGTCATTCTATCACACTAGAATCACAATGTTCTGTGACAGGGAACCTACACATATAGGAAATTAAATATTCCTGCTTAGGGATGAAGTTATTTTATTTTTCATAGCCTCAGTTTCCCCAGATGCAAAGTAAGATATTATAGGGAAAAATATTTTCAAAGCATGGACCCTTGCCATTTAACTTAAACTTTGCTCATTTTTCCAATATATTGCTTGACTTTCTTTGAAAGTAGGGCTCTGCTTCCATGATAGAGGGCACACTGTGCCAAGCTTCAGGGGTTTTGTGCAGCTGTTTCCAGAGATACTTCTAGGGACCTATAAGTTTTCAGTTCTTCCAAGATGGTATGGTCTAAGGAGAGATGATTTTCCTCTGCTCCTGGCCTGTAGTTTGATCTGTGAGTGACCACAAGCACTCTTTTCTGCCCTGGGACTATGAAGAGGGTCCCTGTTGCACTGTAGCTGCAAACTCTGGCATGTGAGTGCTCCTCCTTTCCCTGAGAATGCCACCCAGGACTGGGACCTGTATACAAATATGGGCAAAGCAACAGAGTCCTGCCTCAGTGCTAGCAAAGAAACCCCTGTAATCTCCTGACCCACTGTTCAACCCCACCTTACCATCTGTGGGTTGAGAGCTCTAGAAGCAGCTCCTGCTCCTTGCTTTGCTGTCCACTGGCCTGTCCTACATTAGATTGTTCTCCACTCTCACCCAAGTGTGACAGACCTTTCCTACTGACCCTTTGTCTTTGTCTGGAAAAATTATTTCACCCCCTCCTTTTGTGGGTTCTGCTTCTCCAAGAATTGTTTTATGTTATTATTTAAAGGTGTTCGGAAGGACTTGGGGGAGAACTCAGACGAGTCACTGACTTTTCTCCACCATCTTAGCTTCACACATTGGACAGAGTAAGAAGAATACAAAAGTTTATTTTAAATTTAGGCTTCAAAAGCACACTAAGCACGTTTTATATCTAATCACTGAGAAAAATCTGGTGAGTTCTTGTTTTTCCTTAGTAATCTGTTGTTACACATGAAATAAATTAGTATTATTGCCAAAAAAATTTGAAATTTTTATTTCATATGAAATTATCCAATATTGGGTTCCTAGCTTGTACATCTGTGGTTGAGAAAAAACAAAGCCAAAGACCACATTAAAAGAAAAATACAATTATCAGAATCAGGTTCCTAGAGGAAATTCTTGCTAATATCAGCCAGAAATTATAAATAATGCAAAGAGGAAGCCTTGAGAAACTCACATTTACAGCCATAGGTGCAGATTGGAAGCAGTAAAGTGGGTTCCCTAGTTTGCCACGCTAGAATGGGCTGGTATAATGAGACTGTCTGCAGCCCACAGCTGTAGGTTGGCTGCTCCAATCCCAGGTACCCACAAGTCACTGCTTCCCCTTCTTTCCCTTCCTACAGGCAACCTCCAATTTGAGAATAAGAATCAAATAGAAAACGATTAATGAGGTAGCCATGAAAGAACCTGTGACCAGGACCCAGCATTTTTCCAAAGCTAGTGATTTCTTACTTTCAAAATGAAATAAAAATCAGAATAATTAAAAGTCTCATATTTCATACATTGGTTTTCTATAAGAGTCTGGAGAACACAAAGATGCATTTGACAGGATAGCTTTACCCAGAGTCAATCCCACTGATTTACTTTAAAGGGCATTTCCTTTCATCTTTAAAGGACACCATAAATTTCCAATGCATTTCAAAATAAAATTATTTTTGTTACCAAGCTTCCTGTTTTATTATAGTTTGGTGGATGAACTGCTACTGTCATTGCTATATATTCCCTTCTTGTCCCTCCCAATTAGATCCATTTCTCTTTAATTTCACTCTCCTTCCCTCCCTGAATATAGTATTTGGGACAATCCTAAATCTTTAAAGCTACATGAAGTGACTCAAATTGTCCAATAAGGTGGTACTTAACATTTTAATTTCCTGAGGCAAGTTCAATATCCCTTCCTTGAAACAGGGACAAGAAGGTTTTTAGGAGCTTAGAAGCAGCAAATACCAATTATCAATGGAAAATTAAATACCCTAATTAAAGAGGTATACACTTTCATCTAAAATAAGTCAAAAATATGGCGGGATATAGAAAAAAAGGTAAAGCAAAGCTCTATAATTATAATAAATTGGATTTATTACACAGTAGCTAGTTCAGTCTACCTATCAAAGATGAATGCAAGTTACTGGTGTCTTTGGAGATTACACTTAGTTATGGTAAAGTTCCAATCTGGACGTGTAAATAAAGATCCTTGAGAAAACTGGACATGTAGCCGGTTGCATTTGGGGCTGATAGTTTTACACATTTTATAAACATTTGAAAGACATCAGTCAAACATTTAATAAGTTTTAATTGTTTTTTTCTGTTTCTTATATCACCATAGTTATTCCAATAATCCTTCCCTCTTCCTCTCCCACAGAGTCATCCCATATGACAAATAATATTTTTCAGAAAGGAAAAAAAAAATCAACACAATTGATAGATACATCAACAAAGTCCAAAAATATGTAAAATGTATAATACTTGTGGATCTATCCTTTCCATGAAGGAATAGGTTGAAATATCTTCTTATATCTCTTCATTTGTGTCCTACTTGATCTTGATAATTTTTTAATCTTTACTTTTGATTTTTTTCATGTCATTCTTTCCATTTAGATTGTAGGGTGTGTGTGTGCATGTACATGTAAACTGATTATTCCACTCTACATCAGTTCACTGTATAGATCTTTTCTCTGTATTAATCAAACTCGTTATTTCTTTTAACCCAGTAATATTCAACAATTCATATACAAATTGTTTAGTCATTTTCCAACTGATAGGCACTTATTTTGTTTACAAGTCTTAGCTATCACAAAAAGTGGCACTATAAATATTTTGGAGTATATAGGGACTTTCTTCTTATGGATGACTTCTTTGGTGAGTGAGCCCAGTATTGAATTCTCTGGATCAAAGGATATGGACATTTTAGTTATTTTATTTGCATAATTCCTAATTGCTTTCCAAAATGGTTCTACCATTTCACAGCTCCACCAGCACTGTATCTACTTTCCACAACTCTTCCAATATTGACTTGCCATTTTTGCCAATTTGCAGGGTACTAAAAATATGTATGGCATCCACTATCATATATATCCTTACTCAGGAAAATGGGTGTCATTCTCAAAAATATACAGATTTCTACAAAATACAATCACAGACAGTTTATGGTCATACACATCTCCTGTATCACTTTGTTTCTTGAATATGCATTAATGACTGAGTACAGTGAACATTTTGTTTATTCTAAGAATAAATATGAATTTTTGTGTTATTCCTTGAAAATATGTACATTCCAACCTGTTTATTTTTACGAATATAATATGGCACATTGAGTACTTAGGCATATCTATAGAACCTGTTTGACTTTAGATATATCAATTCATCTATTTTTTTTATTGTCTTCACCTATAAAATGGTATAGTTGAACTGAATCATGATCTCTAAGGTTCTCTCCAACGCTAAAATTGTATTTCTGGTCTGTGTGGAAATGACCATTCTTGGGACTTTGCTAGCAGTCTTTATTTTTTATATATCTTTATTTCATTAAATAGTTCCCAATTGCATATAAAAAATGTAATAGTCATTTGAAAGAATTTTGAATTCCAAATTATCTCCCTCCTTCCCCTTCATCCCTCCTTGAAAAGGCAACCAATTTGATATACATTATACTTGTGAAATAATCCAAACCATATTTCCATATTAGCCATGCTGCAAAAGAAAACACAGACCAAAAAGATAGAACAAGAAAAATAAAGAAAATTTTAAAAAGGAAGCTTCAATCTTTATTCAGAATTCATCAGTTCTCCCTCTGGAGATGGATAGCATTTTTCATCATGGGTCCTTTGGAACTGTCTTGGATCATTGCATTGATCAGAGTTTTCACAGCCAATCATGCTTACAATATTGCTAGTCTAGTAACCTTTCTTGAGCAAAAGTACGTGGGAAAGTTTTGCTTTTTTGCTTTTGTTATTGTTGTTTTAAGGAAGAAAGGGAAGACTATCTTCCACTAATTTAAACAGACCTATACCAAAGCTAGAAAAGTATGAAGAGTGAAGTGCTACAGGACTGGTTTTGTGAGCATAAGATGAATGTGTCAAGGTTAAGACTTTCTATTAATCCCAGAGCTGCAGCAAAAAGGTTACTGCTAATAAAATCCTGCCATTCCAGTTTATTCACTGGTTCACACTTGACTAAAGGAAGGAGGATCATAGCCTGGAGACCAATTACAAATCACTCTTCTGATTCTCATAATCCTTTGGTTCCCATTTCTGATCAAAATAAAGATTGTTTTAGACCATAAAAAGGAAAGAACCAATAAATAGTATCAGATTTCTTGTTTAAAAGAAAGGTCCAGTTAGAACTGTTACTTAAAACCAACCTCTCAGATCAAAACTCAGATCTCAGATATAAAGCTAGTGAGCTTTAAAAAATGTTTATTTTTATATTTTTACATACATTTATTATCCCTTTCTCACTGCTTTCCCACTGAGCAATAAAAAAGGGAAGGGTTTCATAATAAATATATATAGTCCAGCAAATCAAATTCCCACATTGATCATATCAAAAGTGAATGTCTCATTGCACATTTGAAGTCCCTCAGTTCTCTGCCACTTGTTGAGTAATGTGTTTCATTTCCAGTTCTCTAAAGTCTGGTTTATCTTTGTGTTGATCAGAGTTTTAAAGTCTTTGAAAATGTTTTTTTTTTATTAAAGGTTATCATTTTATAAATTGTTTTCCTGGTTCTTCTCCCTTTAATCTGCATTATTTCACAAAGGTATTTCCAGTTTTCTGTGAAATCTCTATTTCTTATTCTACAATCATTTATTTAGTCATTCCCTCCTTAAGCACTATCTTGGTTTTTAGTTTTGGGTTACTATGAATTTAGCTGCTGTAAATATTTTTGTACATATAGGTCTCAGACCACTTAAAACACTTCAGGAGTTGTCTCTCCACCCAAGACTAGAAAGGCCAAAGGTGGTATTGTAGAAAGACTGGGATCTCAGCACTTGAAATGTCAAAAGGGAAGACTTGCCCTTGGAGTCTAGCCAAAAAGATGGTGCCCAGGCAAGGGTCTATATGTGGTTAAGCTAATACCATCTCTAGTGCCTGCCACAGAATGGAAGCTTGGCTCACATCATGGTGATGGTATGCTGACTTTATCTGGTGCTTATCAAGTGTCTTCTGTCATTCAGCACCAATTACAGGAACAATGATGACTGATACCAGGTTAAGCAACTGGGGGTTTGTAAGGCAAGGATCTGGGGCTCTGATGATTATGCCATTGATGATAAGAGGTGAACTCCAATTTTAGCTTAGTGCTAAAGTATGAGCTGAGGGCTCTGAAAGTCACATGCTATTCTCAGACAGGCAGACTGGTATGGTTGTTTATCTTATCAGATCAGCCACTACCGTGCTCTGTAGCAAGCCACACCTGCCCTTCAACGGGGGATAGGCTCTAGCATGAGATGGAAACTGGGTCTTTATCTGGGGAAGGCACACAAAATGTCACTGAGCTCCTTTCAGTGGGGCCCACACCTTAACCACCCACAGGGGCAGCAATGGGGACTCAAGTCTTACGTGCTTCCGAGAGCACTTGAGAAGACTTACAGGTTAAATAGGGCTAAAAGATATTTAAGAATGAAGCAAATGTGAGTCTATCTAAGAAACTGAGTGAAGTAAAGGAATACTGACTTTGCAATCAGAGGACCTGGTTTCAAATACTACCTATGATACCACTTCTATGAGTTTGGGCAAGTCATTTAACCTCTGCCAGTCTCAGTTTCCTCTTCAGCAAAAATGAGGAATTAGATGATCTCTGGGGTTCCTTCTTGCTCCGGATATGTGAATTTAGCATTGTCTTTGGCCCTCACTCCCACCCATCTCACTTTTCATATCTAATCAGTTCTATTAAATCTACTTCTGAAATATAATCAGTATCTGTCCTTTCCTCTTTATTCTCATGGCTACTGCCCTAATACAGACTCTCAATACCATTTACCTTTACTATTGAGACAGCCTTCTAAATTATCTTTCTTCGTCTTCTCTCTCCCAACATCAATCTGTCCTTCATAGTGGTGTCAGAAAGCTCCTCCTTACAGATACATCATCATCAGTGTCTTCCAATTGCCACTTCCTTGAGTAAAGTTCAGAGTCCTTGGCCTGGAATTCAAGGTCCCCCATCATGGTACCAGACTACATTTCTATACTTATCTTGAAGTCAGCCGAGACTACTTAATATCCCCTAATCACATGGGGATCAGGTCACCAGGTATTTATTGAATCAGAGACTAGGACAGACATCTTTGTCCCTGGGCCCTGATGTTTCTCCCATTTTCCTGTTGTCTGCAGTAATAAGCCATCAATGCAGATATGTGACACCAACATTTCCATTCTGTCCTAACAGACTCCTAGAAGGTGAGGGGCCTCAGCCGGCTTTCTTCCCTCAAACTATGGCTGGCAAACTCCCACTTCTTGTTTTCTTTATTCCTGTGATAGATTTGCTATCTATCAAGATGAAAAATATTTGCCTTATGCTCTTATCCCTACCGACCTCAATATGTACCTATTCTCTCATTCCATGATACCCTTTAAAATTGGTTCTATTATTAACAAATGTCTTTTCACTCATTTTACAGCCTTCAGTTTCTACTGTTCATACAAATGTGACTCTTGAGAAGATACCACATCCTCAGCCACAGTTTCCAGTAAAGACTCCTTTTCTCATAGCCCCTGAGACACTGAGCCAGGAGGAAAAGCTGGCATGATCTCAACTCTCCCTTGCCTCTCTCAGGCCCTTCCACTATTATCCTACGTCTTCAAATTACCTCCATTAACATTTACTCCAGTCAATTACATAGTTCTATCCAAATCCTTGCTGCTGTGGTCATTCTCTTCTTATCCAACGTCACTGATCCTGCTGAAGTTTTCCTAGATCTCTGTCTATTTTCATGACCTCTACTTTCTCACAACTCACACACATCTCAACTATTTACAATCTGACTTCTGATGCCATCACTTTTTCCTAGATTACAAATGATCTCTGAACTGCTTAATGGAAAAAACTTTCCTCAGTTCTTATCCAAACTGAATCCTCCGCAGCTTTTTACACTATCAAACATCCTCTGATGACTCTTTCTTCTCTTGGCTTCAATAGTGCTTAAAATTCCCCTCATTCTTCTCTTATATGTGTGACTACTTCTTTTCGGGAGCCTTTGATTGTGCTTAAGGAAACATGGCTGTCTGCAGAAGATGCCGCATCCCTGGTCCTTTGCTGATTCATCATTGAGCTTCTTCAGTACGAAGTCCTGGATGTACACACACACACACACACACACACACACACACACACACATACACACACACACACACATTTATATATGCTGTCTTAATCATCTCATTCTTACCATGGGTTCAATTATCATCTCCTAACAAAGGGCTCCCTGCCTAAATTGTACATATAGACACGATGTGTTTCCTAAATTCCAGTATTTGATGACCAGTTACCTGCTGAATTTTTGCACTTAGATCTGTATGTTAATCTCAACATGTCAGAAATGGAATAGCTTATCTCACTGTCCCCTTTCCCTAAACCTCCATCAGACTTCCTTATTTCTATCAAGGGCATTACTATCCTCCCAGGCATAGATATGTAGTTGGTATTTTAGAGCCTTCTATCCACCTCGCCCAAGGCTAGAGTAAAGACATCATGACTTATAAATGACAAGGAAATGAACAGTTCAGGAGATAGATGATATTGAAATATCAAGATAGACCTAAATGATATATGTATGAAGATATAGACATAGATATGAATATAGAAATAGACATGACATTGTTGTAGAGGATAAAGATATAGATACACATTAATGATCCTGAATACGAGAAGAGTAGAAAATTGGTTATAGCTAAGGCTTCCTGCGAGTGATTGAAAGAAAGACTGTCTAGTGGGACACAAAGGAAGCCCCAGCTAGACAACAAGGCTTCTGTGCTTTCCTAGTCACATGATTTCAGTCTTTCTGAACCAACTTAGACTATTTCCTAGAAGGCTCCTTTAATCATGTAGAAACTCATGTTTGTTGGCAACCAACACCACTTTAGATGAGTGAATTGGCCACTTGAATTGGCCATATCCCATTTAAGTGAACTACACAGAGAGCTTAGACAAAAAGCTTGGATTCAGCAAGGAATTCAGCAGTGGGGAAGATGGGAAGATTCCCTCCTGTCTGTGCCTTTATTGTTGTACCCTCTAGAGCCAAGAGGTGATATGCAGGATGACAGATTGCCTTATTTTTTTAAAGGACTTCAACAATTAAATCTTTTTATATGCAGGAGGGTCCAGGATGGATCCTCCTTTTATTGAACTCCTCTCTACAATAAATGTTATTGAACTCCTCTCTATTATAGAGAGACTGAGGCATATTTGACTTCTTAGTATTTTGGTTTCCAATTCTATTTCCCTTGGTATACTCTTATGATCCCCAAACTATCCTCTTCAGAATTCTAAACTCTTCTCTAGTTGGACTCTTTCCTTCTTTATGTTTGTATGTCTAGTTCCTACCTTGCTTACCTAGCAAGTGGTTGGCACTTAATAAAGGCTTACTGATTGAATGATTTGACTGCCAACCCCCAGGAACACCTTCCTCTATCTTGAATCTTGTGGCTTTCCTTCAATATCAGTCAGTCAATAAGCATTTATTATGCACCTATTCCATGCTAAGCCTAGAGATATAAAGAATGATGAAAGACAATTCCTGCTCTTGAGAAGTTCACAATCCAATAATGGGGAAATTCAATAATGTGGCAAACAACAAGCAAATTACTGTACAAACAAAATATATACAGGATAACTTGAAGATAGTCAACAGAGGGAAGGAACTAGCTTTAAGGGAGATCAGAAAAGGCTTTGGACAGAAGATAGGATGTTAGCTGGGATTTGATGGAAGCCAAGGAAGTCAAAAAGTAGAGAAATATGGAGGGAGAGCATCTCTCAAATTCACAATGATTCCTTAAGTACTCTTACATATCATAAAAATCACAAGTCTAGATCTTTAAAGGACCTCAAGAAGTCATCTAGTCCAACCCACTCATTTTACAGACTGGGGCACAGGATAGTAAGTCATTTCCTCAAAGTCACATAGGAAGTGTTAAAGACAAAATTTAAACCCAGGATCCTCTGATTTGTCCTCTGATTTGTCGTTCCTTAGAACTTTTGAGATTGACAGCTATATCTTTAGAAGTACATTCTGATGAACTGTTTTCTCTTGCACACTTTAGAGACAATTATAATGTTTTGGAGGCTAAGTTGTACAGTAGCTGAGGGCAAGCAGGTACAACTCTTTTCTGCTTTTACTATTAACATGCAGGCTCCATGAGTGGTTCAATCTAAGGAATTTCTCCGTCGGTGAGTTTGATCCAGTATAGATTTAGTCTTACTTCCTCCTTTGAGGAAGGGGAGACATTTTGGTGTTGTTACAACCCAGGACAGAACTTCCATAGGAAAGTAGGGCTGGGATGTAACAAAGACCACTGTGATCCACTCTCTGTGCCCTCCTCCCCAAAACAGCACCCACACAGAAAACTTATTTCCTGAGTTCTTGCCACCACTTCTCTGAATAAGTTTCTTTTTTTAAGTATAGTTTATTTTTTGTTTTTCAAATGCTTTTTTTATTAATCTGTCCTTCCTACTATCTATGCGCAAAGTTGGGCAAATTTTTTTAAAAAACTGAAAAATAACCACTCTTCCAATATATCTGCATGGTCCAGTAAATGTACTCCAAAATATATGTCTCTGCATTTTGAATTCATCACTTCTCTCTGGCAGGAGGTGAATGGCAAGTTTCATCATCATTCTTTTGGACCTAAAATTTATCTTTGAGCTAATCAGAGTTCAAGTCTTTAAATGTTGTTTTTCTTAATAAATATTGTTTTTACAATGTTCCCTAGTTCTGTTCATTTTACTCTGAATCAGTTCATAAAAGTCTTCCTTCTCAATAGCTTTCTTCTGTCACCATCTCAGGGAATTGGTATTCCCTCTGTGAAGACCATTGCCCTGGGTTTCTCTCTCCTCTGGCACTGATTCTTCACCTCCCTGATATCATGGTATGCTTCGAGAATGAAGGACAAACGACAAACAGTAGATGATATAAAATATTTGGGAGTCTACCTACCAAGACAAAACCAAGAACTATATGAACATATTTACAAAACACTTTTCACACAGATAAAGTCAGATCCAAACAATTGGGAAAATATAAATTGCTCATGGATGGGCCAAGCTAATGTAATCAAAATGACAATTCTATCTAAATTGATTTATTAATTCAGTGCCATATCAAAATACCAAAAATATTTTATAGAGCTAGAAAAAATGATAAAATTCATCTGGAAGAACAAAAGTTTCAGAATTTCAAGAGAATTAATGGCAGTGGGAGGAAAGGGGAAATGCAAAGGCAGGGAGAGTAGCCACACCAGATATAAAACCATATTATAAAGCAGCAACCATCAAAACTATTTGCTACTGGATAAAAACTGGAGTGGTGGATCAGTGGAATAGGTTAGGTACACAAGACACAGTAGTAAATTACTATAATGATCTACTATTTGATAAACCCAAACACTCTAGTTTCTGGGATAAGAACTCAATATTTGACAAAAACTATTGGGAAAAACTGGAAAATAGTATGGCAGCAAGATTTCATACTCTATACCAAGATAAGGTCAAAATGTGTACATGATTTATATGTAGAGAGTGATGCCTTAAGCAAATTAGAAGAGCAAGGAATAGTTTAACTGTCAGATCTATAGAGAAGGGAAGAATTTATGACCAAACAAGAGACAGAAGATATTATGAAATGCCAAATGAAAATTTTGATTACATTAAATCAAAAATGTTTTTCACAAACAAGACTAATGCAACAAAGATTAGAATGAAAGCAGAAAACTGGGAAACAATTTTCACAATGAACATTTTTGATGAAGACCTCATTTCTAAAATATGAAGAGAATGGAATGAAATTTATAAGAATATGTCATTCCCCAACTAATAAATGGACAAAAGATAAAAACAGACAATTTTCAAATGAAGTAATTAAAGCTATCTAAAATCATAAAAAAACCTTTAAATCACTATTAATACAAGTTGAAGTAATACAAGTTATTTGTATTGAGAATATACAAGTTAAAGTAGCTCTGAGGTACTCCCTCGTGTCTATCAGATTGGTTAATATGACAGAAAAGGAAAATGATAAATGTTGTAGAAGATGTGGGAAAATTGGAACACTAATGCATTGTTGATGGAGTTGTGAACTAATCCAACCTTTTTGGAAATAAATCAGAGACTATGTGCATACCCTTTGATTCAGCAATACCATTACTAGCTCTGTGTCCCAAAAAAATTATTAAAAAAAGAAAGGAAAAAAGGACCCACATGTACGAAAATATTTATGACAGCTCTATCTGTGGTGGCAAAAAATTGGAAATTGTGGGGATGCCCACCAATTGAAGAATGGTTAAACAAGTTGTGGTATATGAATGAAATAGAATGCTATTGTTCTATAAGAAATTATGAGCAGGCAAATTTCAGAAAAACCTGGACTTACATGAACTGATACTGAGTGATAACATTGTACGCAGGAAAGCAATATTGTATGGTGATCAACAATGATAGACTTAGCTCTTCTCAGAAGTACAATGATCTGAGGCAATGCTAAAAGACACATGATGGAAAATGCTATCCACATCCAGAGAAAGAACTATGGAATCTGAATGCAGATCAAAGCATATTATTTTCACATATTTTTGTTTTTTCTTTCGAATGTTTTTTTCATTTTGTTCTGATTCTTCTTTCACATAACTAATGTGGAAATATGTTTAACATGATTATACATGGATAAACTGTATCAGATTGCTTGCTGTCTTGAGGAGTAGGGAAGTAAGGGAAGAAGAGAGAAAATTTTAGAACTCAAAATCTTGCAAAAATGAGTGTTGAAAGCTGTCTTTACATATAATTAGGAGAAGAAAAGTAAAATACTATTAAGGTGGCAGGGAGAGGTGGGAGAAGCTCAAGGTTTCCCACTGCATTCAGTGCACCAGTTGTCCTGACATATATCTTACCACTGGAGGAGAGAGTGAGGCTGATGACTTTGCACTGCCCTGCCTCACTAAAATTCAATTCACTTGCAAGTCAAGACATCACCTTTCTGATGTCATTGGTTCTTTTTGAGAACCAAGGACGAACAACAACAAACAATTCAAAAACCACAATTCATCACCCCATCTTTCCACACCCCATGCTTCCCTTTAACCAGAGGACATAACAATTCAAATCAAATGGCTTGAATTATAGAGACCATGAAGATAAATAACCAAGAAAAATATCACCCCAATATACCTAGCATAGGAGCACAATCCAGACAATTCATATGCACAATCATAAATTCCAGGTAGGACTATAGACATGCCCATCTCTCAAGGTCATCTCTCTAGATTCCCATAAAATTGCTGATGTCATTTGCTGAGCTATTTTTTCTGATGAGCTGCTATCCAAGTCTCCACTGAGTGGCTATTGCCATCTGCCACTTCTCTGTTGAATTTGCCAGTTAGATTGCTTCTCCACAAGTTTCTACTGCCATCTACTGCTTCTACCTTGAATTGCATCAAATAGATGTCTTTTTTTTTTTTTTTGCAGGCAGTAGTTTCCATTTTTTTATGAGACTGTCCATAGCCTCAGAAGTATTTCAGTTCTTTTGTGAGTCAGACACATGGTCGTAACCAGCCAGTATGGAAAGAATCTCTCTAGACAAATAAGAATGTTTTGTTTTCTACTGACCACATAACCCTCTTTGTGGGAACTCTCCAAGTCCCCTTTATATTTGAGTTGTAGCAAGTGAATTCCTTTCATTTCTCTTCATGCCACCAGGAAAATAGCCCCAGGATCACAGACATTCCCTTAAGACTTCACAACCACACTAGAGGACAGTTAGAGAAGTGGGTCACTGTTCTTGAAGTCACACTCAACCCCCTGAACTCCCTTTAGGTAACAGGAGATAATGCCCTGAAGTCACATCTCTCAGACTACATGAACCTATACAGAAAATAAAGGATTTATTTACTTGAGGAAAGCAGAGAAGGCAAGGAGAGAACATAGCAGCAAGAATCATTCCAATAGGAGCCAAGACGGCAGAGTAGAAAGATTCACATATGCTAGCTCAGAGCCACAGCCCATAAATTACCTGTAAAGAGGAACTCCAAACAAATTCTGGAGCAGTGGAAGCTGTGCAGCAATGGAGTGGAGGAGATTTGTGTTCCAGAGAGCCCTGAAAAACCATTATCAAAGGTCTGTCATGCACTGACCTGGAGCGGAGCCCAGCTCTGCCTAGGCCACGCAGCCCAAGAGGAGCAGATCCGAGCAGGCTTCAGAGACGGTATCTCTGGCAGCTGTGAAGGTCCCTCCACCCATAGGCGCTACAGGTCAGTGAGAGACCCTATCTGGTCAGCCGAGAGGACAGCGGGGTGTCTCCATAACTCAGGCCCCCTTGGGAGGAAGCGGCGGGGGAGGCAGCGGACAGGGGCTCCCAAAGCAGAAAGGACCTCAGGTCCATTATCGAAGGTCTCCCCATAAACCACCTAAGGGAACTGAGGCTGGGCAGCAGCCCTGCCCCAACCTGAGAACCTGAACTTAATCCCACTGAATAGCAGCCCCACCCCCCGCTGAAAGCCCTAAGGCTGGGAAGCAGCATTTGAATCTCAGACCCCAAGCACTAGCTGGGCGGATCTAAGCGGGGGTGGAGAGGAATCTCAGAAGTCAAGTAACTGGCTGGGAAAATGCCCAGAAAAGGGAAGAAAAATAAGACCATAGAAGGTTACTTTCTTGGTGAAGAGATATTTCCTCCTTTCCTTTCTGATGAGGAAAAACAATGCTTACCATCAGGCAAAGACATAGAAGAGAAGGCCTCTGTATCCCAAACATCCAAAATAGATATCCAATGGACTCAGGTCATGGAAGAGCTCAAAAAGGATTTTAAAAATCAAGTTAAACAGGTGGAGGAAAAACTGGGAAGAGAAATGAGAGAGATGCAAGAAAAGCATGAAAAATGGGTCAATACCTTGGTAAAGGAGACCCAAAAAAATGCTGAAGAAAATAACACCTTGAAAAATATGCTTACTCAATTGACAAAAGAGGTTCAAAAAGCCAATGAGCAGAAGAATGCTTTCAAAAGCAGAATGAGCCAAATGGAAAAAGAGGTTCAAAAGCTCACTGAAGAAAATAGCTCTCTCAAAATTAGAATGGAACAGATGGAGGCTAATGACTTTCTGAGAAACCAAGAAATCACCAAACAAAACCAAAAGAATGAAAAAATGGAAGAAAATGTGAAATATCTCATGGGAAAAACAACTGACCTGGAAAATAGATCCAGGAGAGACAATTTAAAAATTATGGAACTACCTGAAAGCCATGATCAAAAAAAGAGCCTAGACATCATCTTTCATGAAATTATCAAGGAAAACTGCCCTGATATTCTAGAACCAGAGGGCAAAATAAGTATTCAAGGAATCCACTGATCACCGCCTGAAAGAGATCCAAAAAGAGAAACTCCTAGGAACATTGTGGCCAAATTCCAGAATTCCCAGGTCAAGGAGAAAATCTTGCAAGCAGCTAGAAAGAAACAATTGCAGTATTGTGGAAATACAATCAGGATAACTCAAGATCTAGCAGCTTCTACATTAAGGGATCGAAGGGCATGGAATAGGATATCCCAGAAGTCAAAGGAACTAGGACTCAAACCAAGAATCACCTACCCAGCAAAACTGAGTATAATACTTCAGGGGGGACAAAAATTGTCTTTCAATGAAATAGAGGACTTTCAGGCATTCTTGATGAAAAGACCAGAGCTGAAAATAAAATTTGACTTTGAAATACAAGAATGAGAAGAAGCATGAAAAAGTAAACAGCAAAGAGAAGTCATAAGGGACTTACCAAAGTTTAACTGTTTACATTCCTACATGGAAAGACAACATTTGTAACTCTAGAAACTTTTCAGTATCTGGGTAGTTGATGGGATTGTACACACACACACACACACACACACACACACACAGAGACTGAGAGCACAGAGTGAATTGAATAGGATGGGATCATATCTTTAAGAAATTAAGGTCAACGGTGAGAGAGAAATGTAGTGGGAGGAGAGAGGGTGAAATGGAATGGGGCAAATTATCTCTCATAGAAGAGGCAAGCAGGAGACTTTATAGTGGAGGAATAAAGAGGAGAGCTGAGAAAAAACCATGAAGTTTACTCTCATCACATTCAACTAAAGGAAGGAATAAAATGCACCCTTATTTTGGTATGAAAACCTATCTTACAATACAGGAAAGTGGGGGAGAAGGAGATAAGCAAGGTGGGAGGGATGATGGAAGGGAGGGCAATGGGAGGAGGGAGCAATTTGAAGTCAACACTCAGGGAGGGACAGGATCAAAAGACAGAATAGAAACAATGGGGGTCAGGATAGGATGGAGGGAAATACAGTTAGTCTTACACAACACGACTATTATCGAAGTCATTTGCAAGACTACATAGATATGGCCTATATTGAATTCCCTGCCTTCCCAAAGGGAATGGGTGGGGAGGGAGTGATGGGGAGAAGTTGGAACTCAAAGTTTTAGGAACAACTGTTGAGTATTGTTCTTGCTATTATGAAATAAGAAATACAGGTAATGGGGAATAGAAAGTCATCTTGCCCTACAGGACAAAATAGAAGATGGGATCAAGGGAAGGGAGGGATGATAGAAGAGAGGGCAGATTGGTGACAGGGGAAATTAGAATGCTTGGTGTATTGGGATGGGGGGAGAGGACAAATGGGGAGAAAATTTGGAACCCAAAATTTTGTGAAAATGAATGTAAAAAGTTTAATAAATAAATTTATAAAAAATAAAAATTAAAAAAAATTAAAAAAAAAAGAATCATTCCAATAGGTGAACGCAACAAACTACTAGAAAAGGGAATGAATGTGTGTTCCTGAGATATTGGTAATAGGAATCTTACAGCCTCAGCTAGTCACTCTGAGAATATACACTCCAACCCCAATACCTCAGAGAATATACACGCAGATGTACACCTCCGATGAAGTTATCTAATATCATGTCTGAAGCAATATAAAAAGTCACTTTGTTGGTGGTTGGTAGATCACCATTCTTCAAGGTATGGTTTCTCCTTACTTTTTTCTCCATCTACCTTTTTCATAGGTTGGTCAGTGGGTCAAAGCATTTATTAAGTGCTTACAAGAAGTAAACCGAATGACAGAGACACAAAGAAGGCAAAAAGAACTTCTGCACTCGAAGAAATCACATTCCATTGGAGAGATAGCTTGTAAATAGCTAAGTGTATACAAAATATGTACAGAGTATAGAATTGATAAATTCAGATAATCTCAGAGATGTGACTAGAAGCTGAAGGGACAAGATAAGTCTCCTTGCAGAAAGTGGGGTTTGAATTTTACAGACTGAAAAAACTTAGGCAAACATGGTTAAGTGACTTGCCCAGGATCACCCAGCTAGTGAGTTTCTGAGTCCAGATTTGAACTTGGGCCTTCCTGACTCCAGGCCCAGCACTCTATCTACTGCACCACCTATCTGCCAGACCCTTATGAGTAATGTGAATTAAAGAATATTTTTTTAAATGCTCTTGTGTTCATTCTTTCTCCCCACATATACTGCCTCTCTACATCCAGCAGCCCAACTGATCAGATAACATACAGAGTATTTGTAATGGACCCAGTCAGAATGGCTTAGTGATTTCCTATTTTTGCCTTTCTTTGTATTTCTAGAATGTAGCACAGTGTTTTACACATAGTAAGCACTTAATAAAATGTTCATTAACTTGACATATTGACTCCCTATAGTTCTATTTAGCAATATGTGAATAGATATAAAAGAGATGAATAGTGAGAATAATTTGAGATTGGAATTTATCAAATTATCAGTTGTAGGAAAAGAGTAGACAATAGTGAAAAGTTGAATTTCTTCATCAATTGCTTGAGACAGGGATAAGAGAACAGTGTAGACAATGCAAAGACGTAGGGATGAAAGGAATAGAGGTCACAGCAATTTGGAAGAATATGGTTAAAGGTTTAAAGTTATAGGGAAAGAGGCAATAGCAAAATGTCAAGATCATACAAAGAAATTTTGTAGCTTTCAAGCATAGAACCGAAATGCTTACATAAATGACAATATCAAGGATATGATCATATATTTTTGTAACTAAGGTGGAGCTGAGGAAGAGGTTATAGGAATTGTATAGATTCAGAAACTGGCACATTAATGCATTTGAGATAGCATGAATATTAGTGTTCAAGTCCACTAGGATGGAGGCAAAAGTTGAAGCAGAAAGAAAGACTATAAGTTAGATCACTGAAGTCATTAAGGAAGGAAGAAGGATGTCTTGATTGTATATAGATAATCGCCAGGAAGTGGATTGGGTGATAAATATGGATAGCATGAACGTCAAAGAAGGGGTTGCCGAATGATTGTGAGAGGGAAAGTTTGGAAAAGGTAATGGGGAACAAGGATTATTCTACTGCAACCAGTGAATGAAGGGAAGAGATAAGGAGGGGAAGTATAAACAGTACTGGAAAGGGTGAACAAGGTTGCAGTCTTATGAGAAGGAAGTCAGGTTTCAGTGAATTCCAGAAGATGGAAGGAGTGAGAAAGAGTTTTAAATTGCAAAGAAGTTTGTTATTTACGAAGCAGAATTCCAGAGGGCACAATGGAGAAGACAGACGGATGTGAAATGGGCCATTAGGGGAATAAACAGATGGGCACAAGACAATAAACACTGGGGGATAAGGAGCAGGGTTTGGATATCAATAGTCTCAGTTCAGAATCATTAGGACAGGAAGGCTATAAGGAAATAGGAATATAGTGACCATGGAAGGATGAGGCCAGCAAGAATGTCAGTTATTAGAAAGAGGCCTATTTTGGGGAGGAGGTGATTTGATTTGAAAGTTTAAGGTCCTCTCTCTAGGTGCAACTTTGGAGCAAGTGGCAATGTTACGTTTTGTAAAGCCCTAGGAGGCCTACAACACAGCAGGACTTCCTGTCATGAGACAACAGTTGTTCTTCTTCCTTCATTTTCAAAGAGCACCACATCATAAGGTGACCTGTGTGTAAATTAGATTTAAGTGAAGTGGAGCTGTACAAATTCTTCACTTACTCTTTCTTCTTGAGTTATTGAAGTCCAGTGATGGCCTGGGATGCAGTGACTTGGCATCTTCTATATCTGACCAAGTTCCAAGTGCTCCACAGTGTTACCATCTTCACAGTAATTGGAACAAATTATTTTCATCCACTCATTCTACTATGGGAAGTTTTCACATGCTTGGGGTACACATCACTCCATTTCATCTATGGGTTTGAGGCTTATCAGTTATCCTCAACCTGGTGTAGCCTGTTTGCCAAGATGGCTTTACTAGGGTATGGCTGCTGCACATGCTGCAGCATGTAAAAGTTTCAACAGTGCTGGACCTACCTTGGAGAAGGTCCTAGGAGGAGCTGATAGAAGGGGCTTTATCCAGGGCCATACCTCCTGAAGGTCATGGAAATGAGAGGCAGATGGGTGGGTCTTTTGTGTATGATGGAGAGAGCTGCTTAGTCTTGGTAAAGCTATGGGATAAGATCATTGAGAAGAGGAAAGCGAATAGCAGGGGTCTTATCCCAAGGCAGGTTTAAACAAAGGTAAATAAGGAACTTTCTAGCCTAGCATGAGTTTCCTTGGTACTGAGAAATAAATTCAAGTGGTTAAACAGTCTTATTAAATTATTTGGTGCAATAAAAATCGACATGTTGTTAATGGAATTAGATGCTATGACAAGATTTTTCCTTATAATTTTTCCTTATAATTTAACATTACTTCTTTACCCCTGTGCTTACTGTGGGAAAAACATGTAGGGAATGTTTTTCCTAACTATTGGTTTTAGAACTGCTGCAGAAGCTAGCTACAAGTTAAAGTTTGTAATTAGATCAACATGGTTACCTAATTAAAGCTTCACTTTTCCCTTTTTATTTCGGTTCCTGCCAAGGTTCCAGAATTATGTGGTGCTTATAGCACAAGATAACAGTCTCCCGTGACTCTTAAACATGGAGTGGCTCTCCAGTGAGCTACATTGTGTGAGTTTTCGTAAAAAGGGAAATAGAAAAAGAAACTTCATGATGGTCTTTGGTCCTGTTTGGCTTTGGTCTCACTGTTTCCTCATTTTGTTCATTTTTGTTCATTAAGTTTCCCTCTGTTTTTCCTCTTTATAGTACATTAGTTACTATAGAAACAAGAATGTCATTGATTTAGGAATAGCTTGGAGATGTCAAGACATAATGGAGTAGAAAGTGAATTCTTGTGATGGTTTGAAATGGAGCTCATGGTTTGTGAAATCAAAGGGTTTATGTGATAGTTATTATAACTACATGACTTTGATATAAATGCACTTGACATATTTATATGTATACATGATGCATGTGTATATATATGATGTGTGTAGGTATATAGGTACATATATACACATACTCAGACTCAGACACATCCCCACACAATTTCAGGCAACAGTACGCACAAAACATTGCCTCAAGGTTAAAATAACTCCTTAAAAATCTTGGTTTATTGCCTGTTTATTTTGAAAAGCGGCAGCTAATTAAAGGAATTGTTTACTTCTCAGGCAATCATATCACTGCACTTTCTCTGAGCCTCATCAATGTTTATATTACTACACCTTGGATGTTTTGTTTAAAGATTCACGGAGATGTGAAATAAGTAGATCATGCATTCTTGTTAGTGATGCAGGATGGCAAAAACATGCATGAAGATGTACACTGATAACCTGGCCAGTTGAGTTGATCTCTTGTTTTCTGTCACATTTCTGTCAAATTTGAATCGTAGAAGTGACTGGACTAAAAGTCAGGGAGACCTGGGTCTGAATTCTGCTTCTGACTTTTTTTTTTTACAGTGTGAACTGGAGTAAGTCATTTAACCTCTTCTTACTTCCGGCAAATGACTGGAACATATCTAATAATAGTTAATATCGATGATGTCCATTGGCTTTACCTGATCACATAGGATCCTTTAAAATAACCCATTTGAGATAAGATAATGTTACCATTTTTCATTTCATGCATAATAATACTCAGTTCTCAAGTTGCCCAACATTGTCAGAAGGATGATTTCAATATAGGTCCTCCTGACTTTTAGTCTAGCACTCTTTGCACTATCACATGTAACCATATAGGTGTGATTGAGGGAATTCCCATAGATTTGTCAGAGGCACATAGAGGTTCAGTGGTTTTCCCAGCATCACACATTTAATGTGTCACACTGATACTAGTATGATCAAAGTGGCTTTGACCACAGTACCAATCATGGTGTGTTGAATGTGTCAGGCACCTAAGAAACATTTGGTGAATTCAACAAGTGGATATAGGGAGTCAGGAATGGAAAAGCTTCCTTCAGCTGAACAGAAGAAAGAGAATTAAATTATCCAAAAGGCCCTGCATTGCATTTCAGGACACTACATTTTAGAAAGGTCATTGATAAATGGTGCTAATCCATCTTATTCAACACCAACTTCCTTCTTTCCCATATGGCCACAGTAACAGTTCTATCCAGGAAATAAGGTGGGGGTGGTGGGGGCAGGGGGAGCGATTTGACACCCAAATGGGATTCAGTCTCATTAACACCCTCTATCGGAATACGAGTTTCTCCACTGACTACACCAACCTCATTCTTCTCCTTCCCTTCTAACATGTCTCTTCAGTTCTATCTCCATCAAAAAAAAGAAAGTCACTCCCAATCATTCCAAATACTTTAGGCAAAGTTTGTCTGGCTGCAATCTCTCTCCCAATTTCTCATGCCTATTCAAATTAGAGTGACGCCCTAACCAGTCCTATCTGACCCTTCCTAATCCCTTGTACCCTTTGCAATTCCATGGAATCCCAAATCAATGAACTTCCCTTTATCCTTCATCCACCACCACTCACTAACTGAAATCTACTTTTCCTGTTCCTTTAACACTGCCTATTTCTAACTGCCTTCTCCTTTTTCCATTCCCTTGAATCTAGGATCCAGAAGTTAAATCAGTATCCTCCTTTCTGATAAATCATTATTAACTGATTGATTGATCACTCATCATGATTATTTCTTCCAGACGCCTAAACCTTTTTTGTATCATAAGCAGACTGGTGATATCTTTGGACCCTTTCTCAAAATAACATTTTAAATGCATAAATAAAATCCATAGAATTACCAGAGAAACCAATTTCATTGAAATACAGTTATCAAAATATTTTAAAAACAAATTTATAGGCCTTTAGTTAAAATTTCATATCTAAACCTTCACTCTTCTACCTCACTTTTGAATTTCCTGCCCTCTCACTAATTTCCTTCTTCTGATCTTTATGTCCTAAACATGAATGCTATCCCCTCCCCCAAAGAAGTCTCATCTGGGACTCTTCTCTTTTTCATACTTTCTCCTTTAATGATCGTATTCACTCCCATGGTGTCAGTTATCACCTCCATGTAGATGACTCCCAAATCCATGTGTCTACCTCCAACCTCTCCCTAGAATTTGAATCCCATATTTCCAGCTGCTTGATGGATTTCTCCATCTAGATATACTGCCAGAACTTCAAATAAATTTTCAAAACTGAATTATATTATCCCCCAAACCTATGCTGTGCATGGCACAGTGAGTTGGATGTAACAGGCATTTAATGAATATTTGTTGAATTTAATTAAATATGTGCAGTGTATAGGCATATATATAAATACACACATGCACACACACACAGACACACACACACACAGAAATTTGTCCTGAAAACTTCACAAAGAGAACCACTATTCAACAAATTAGAATTTATTAATCACTCAAGTATACATTATGCTAAGCTCTGGAGGAGATACAGGAATCCAGAAAGTATGGATCTCACTTTCAAGGAGTTTGCTAGTTAGAAAGCACTGAGACATCTTTCTCTCTTTAGAGGTTAATTAACATCAACAACAGTCACCCTTTTTGTATTGTTCAAACATGCTTCCCTATCCCTCCTATAAAAACACTTACCTCACAGGCATTTTCTGATTTCTTTATCATATCCTCCCTTCCTCATTCATGTTGAAGCTTAAATATAATAAGTTACTTTTGAAGTCTTCATTAGCAAAGTCTCTGTGTAATGTAGCCATCTCTAATTATGCTAAACCATTTTTGATATGCTCCTACGTCTGGCTTTTGAAGGAGAAGGTCATAAGGCAGAAACAATTGAAGAAAGAAAAGATTTGAACTGAATGAGGTGAAGGAAATCATGAAGGTGATTTGAACGTGTCATGAAGACCAGGGATTAAATGTGGGGAGAAAATCCTGGGAGAACCTGAAAACCAGTTGAAGGAAAGCCACTATAGGTGAAAAAAGAAGGGATCCATTTTAAAGATTGCATCTTCAGAGGATAGAAAAGGATTAAGGAAAAAATACCTCAAGAGGGGTATTCAAGGAGAAAGAGAAAATAGTTCGTAAGACAAGTAAGAAAAGATTAAAACAAATTGGAAAAACAAAACCACAGGTTCCTGAAGCCAGAGATAAGAGAAGATTAAAAGGTACGAATATGTAAAGAAGTGACAAAAGGAGTTAAGGTCTTAAAAAGAAAAAGTAATTTAAGCACAAAGAGAACAAGCTGAGTGAATTTTCATTGACCTTATTTTTGCCACAGCCAAGTAACTGCTATCTGCATTCAAAGTGCAGCCTGGACTCCTTTCTAGAAAAGAGTGTGAAGAGATACCATTATTTGACATATACTCCAAAGAGATCAAAGACCTAGGGAAAGGGCTTATATACATCAAAAGTATTTATAGCAACACCTTTTGCTGTAAAGAGAAAGAAAAAAGAAAGAAAGAAAGAGAGAAAGAAAGAAAGAGAGAGAAAGAGAGAAAGAAAGAGAGAAAAAGAGAGAGAGAAAGAGAGAAAGAAAGAAGGAAAGAAAAAGAATCTGAAACATAGCTGGTATCTATGAATAGCTGGGAAAATTGTGGTATATAAAAATAATGGAGTAAAATTGTGCTATAAAAAATGACTTATCAGTAATATCAAATTCAGACTGCACGTTGACTAAGAAAACTACATATTAGCACTATCTATGTTGCATCGTATTTTTATTTATTTTGTTAAACTTTTCCAAATTACAGTTTAATCTGGTTCGGCCTCCATTGGGAGTTTTACTGGCCCTTTGAAGTGGACAGTTTATGAGAGTATACAACAGATTGAGAGAAACCTTGGAAAACATATATGAGCTGCCGCAGAGTGAGGTAAGCAGAAGTAGGAGAATGTGATTTGCACAGTAACCACAATAATGTAAAGGAAGACAACTTTGAAGACTTTAGAACTTTGAGCAACATAGTAACTAATCATGGCTACCAGATTTATCATATTTCCTCTCTGAGGAGGTTTACTAAACTGGTAGATCAGGGGAATGCTATAGAAATAATTTGCCTAAATTTTGCTGCTGGTGTTTGTCCTTTGTTCTTGAAGAGGACCATGGTACCAAGTAGGTGATGCCACGACATGCAAGTGAATTGAATTTAAGTGAGGGAGGGTTGTGCAAAATCTCCAGTCTCACTTTCTCCTCCAGAGTCATTTGGGTCCAATAGCAAGTCGTAGATCAGAACAACTGGAGACCTAAATTTTAGTAAAGCATTGAATAAAGTACTATATGTTGCTCCTTAATAGATATGAGCTAGATTGTAGTTCAGTCAGAAGGAATTGCAACTGGATGAACGTCTAGACTCGAAGAGGAGTCATTAATAGTAAGATGGCAATTAGGAAAGATGTCTCCTGGGAAGTGCTTCAGGGACTTGTACTTGGCCCTGTGCTGTGTGCTTAACATTTTAATCAATTATTTTGATCAAAACATAGGATAGGTGACACATTCGATGACAGTCAGACCTCTTTACAAGATAGAACTGATGGTGAATCTGATAAGCTAAAATTTAATAATTTCATCATGATGAAATTGAAGACAGACTTTAGGGACTTGATAACTTAAAAGTTAGAGAAAAGTGAACATGACAGGATCTCTTATTAGCTGAGCATGCCAAGTATAACTTTAATCATGATGTAAAGTCATACTTGGGTTCAAAAAATTTACTTCAGAAGTATAAGATAGGGGAGGCATGGTTAGACAGTATTTTGGTCTGAAAAAGATCCAGGTGAAGAGTGAACTCCAAGCTCAATATATTTCATTAGTTATGTCAATATGTCGATAATGTTAAAGTGTTAAAAATAAACAAATGCTTGCATGAATGAACAAATATATATGTAAATAAATAGCAAATGAATAGACAAGTAAATACAGTTAGTATTGTCTTGGGCTACATTCAGAGAGGCATGGCTACTAATAATAATGAGGTGGTAACTTTTACTTTATACTACATTCTGCCCTTGTCACGCCCTACAGGAACTGTGTCTAGTTTTAGGTACTGTATTTTAGGAAAGCCATTGATAAGTTTGAGAAGATCTAGATAAACACAGTGTAACAAAGACCATGATATATGAAGACTGGTTGAAAGAATTGGGTGCATTTGATCTAGAGATGATAATACTGGAGCAAAGGGGACATGGTAGCCATCTACTAGTACTTGAAGGATCATTGCATGAAAAAGGGATTATATTTCTTCTGCTGAGTGTGTCTCAGAAAGGTGGAACTAGGAGCATTTAGTGAACATTACAAAAAGGCAAAATTAGACTTGATGTCAGGCAAAACTTTCCATAATTAGAGGTATCCAGAAGTGAAATTGGATAGAAATGGTTTCCCCTTCATTAGAGGTCCCCAAGCAGGGTCTGGATGACCAATCATTGGATATATTGAAATAGAGATTCTTTTATTACCTATATGGTACAAATGGACACTGAGGTCTCTTTCAACTCAGAAATTCTATGACTGTAATTTGGCGATGCTTTCGGCTTTTGTGTTTTTCACCATAAGTGAACTCAATAGAAATACTCATTTATAGTTTTGATATTATAGCTTGTGATATAACATAGTTTATTTGTATTATGTCTATTTTTAAGTTTTTACTATTCTTCCAATTCTGAACTCTCCAGAATCAGCACAGAACAAGAAATGTTACATAATTAACTACATAAATGTACAGCTTAACTACCCTTTTAGGAAACTGCCTTTCCTTTCTTGGACTAAAGTAATGACTTTCTCTAACTTGTAATACCCAGCCAAGGAAACCTTATAATAGATTTGATTTGGGTTTCAGACTTATCCATGAATGCTGGAGTCCAATGTACCATCACTACCACCAAACATATATTCGAATCTCAATTCATTGAGGACAGGAACTTTTGTTTTTCATCTTTTATGTTCAATGCCTAGTGGGTAGTAATCATTTAATGTTTACTGAATTGTGAAATTGATAAAGGTTGTTTAATCCTTTAAAAAAAAAAACCACAGACTGGTGGTGACCTCTGGAGAGTTGTAGCAAGAGCCATCTTTCTAAACTGAAGGAACTGGGATTACCCAGTTCTAGAACACAGTATACTGGTCATGATAGTCTAGGCAGAGAGGCTAGAAACCAAAGGCAGGGATAAACTGGAAAGGTCTGTTTACAAAAAGAGTCATTACAGATTAGTAGAGCTATGCTATGGTCAAGGTCAAACAAGAAAAACTGAGAAAAGCTATGGGGTTTGTTGGAGGAAGGGAGAGAACCGAAAAGGAGGGAGGCGGATTGATAACAGTTGCTTCATAGTAAAGGTAGTGGGAAAACAGTAAGAAGGGATTATAAAGAAACAAGAGAAAATCAGAGACAGTCTACAGGACTGGGGGTCAAGCACAAAGGGAGGTTTGTCAAAGTTCTAGAATGCATACTTAACTTTCAGCTAACTCTCTACTTTCCATCAATAGCTCTGCTTGGATTGGACTCCATAGAATATCATGTTCCACCCTTCCAAACCCCACTCCCATGTTCTTCCTGGTACCCCCCATCCACTCTTTTTAGTTTTTGTGTGTATTATCTTCCCCATTAGAGTGTTAGCTCCTTGGGGACGGGGAATGTCTATCTTTCTCTTGTTTCCTCAGCTTCTGGCACAGAGTAGGTGCTTAAGGGCTGTTAGATAGTATAGTAGATAGAGTGACCTATATTAGTGGTACAGTAGAAAGACTAATCTGGAATCAGGAAGACTCATTTTCCTGAGTTCAAATCTGACCTCAGACTCTCACTAGCTGTGTGGCCCTGGGCAAGTCACTTAACTATGTTTGCCTTAGTTTCCTCATCTGTAAGACAAGCTGGAGAAGGAAATGGCAAGTCACTCCAGTACCTTTACCAAGAAAACCCCAAAATGGGGCCATGAAGAGTCAGAGAGGACTGAACAGTAACAAAAGGTGCTAGATAAATATTAATTGAATTGAATCTTGACATATCTTTGTGACTACTGGTGGAAGAATTAAGTTATATTATGAAACAAATGTGGAAGCAAACATACAGGATTCAATGCATTTATTTAACTATGGGAAACCTAAAATCACTTCCCTTATATCTACTTCAAAAATAATCACCACCCACAAGAAACTCAGAATGAAATTTTAAAAGTTGGGTCCATTTCTAGAAAGAAACCATGGAAATGCGTTGTCATAGCTACCACAAAAACAATGCAGGTCTTTGGCAGTCTTGTCAGTTCCTATAACCTAAGGGAAAGGGTAGAGTACATGGCCATGACATAATTCTTTTGTACTTAACATCTGAATGAAAGATACACCTGGGAGGTGTATCTTTTGTCTGTAGACATCAAGATCTTTTTACTCTATTTGAATATCCCTGTAATCACACACCTTTTTTAGTTTTGGTTTAATGGAAATCTGCTTACACTAAACCAGGGACCAACTTCAGCTAGAGGTTGCCCTGGTTTCCTTTAGTTAAAAATCCTACCTTCTGCAAGAAGCCTTCCCTAATCCCTGCTAATGCCAGTTCCTTCTCTTTTTTTGCATTTTATCCTGTCTATATCTTGTTTGTGGCAGCTGAGTGGCTCAGTGGATAAAATGCCAGGAGTCAGGAACACTGATCTTCCTGAGTTCAAATCTGGCCTCAGACACTTGCTAGCTGTGTGGCCATGGGCAGGTCACTCAACCCTGTTTGCCTCAGTTTCCTCATCTGTCAAATGACCTGGAGGAGGAGATGGCAAACTACTCCAGTGTCTTTGCCAAGAAAACTTCCAATAGGATCACAAAACGTCGAACATCACTGAAAAGTGACTGGACAACAACACATCTTGTTTTTACATAGTTGTTTCTATGTTCTCTTTTCCATTTGATTTTGCATTCATTCAGAGCAGGACCTGCTTTTGTCTTTCTTTGTAAGAAGTTAGGACAGCTAACCACACATTTGTTGTTCAGTTGTGTCCCGTTCTTCATGAACGCATAGACCCATAGGGTTTTCTTGGCAGTCGTTGGAGTGATTTGCCATTTCCTTCTCCAATGGATTAAGGCAAACAGGGTTAAGTGACTTGCCCAAAGTCACACAGCTAGCAAGTGTCTGAGCTCAGATTTGAATTCAGGTCTTCCTGACTCCAGGCCCAACGCTCTATCTACTGAGCCACCTACCTACCTCACATATAGTAAGCAGTTAATAAATGCTCTTTTTTAAGACTTGACAGCAAACACATTGGACCTGTTTAGTTTAAGCAAATTCTTCCTCCCCAAATCTGATTCATGGCTTCATACCTTAAAGGTTCCAGGACAATGAACATGACCAGATCTCTTATCTGTTGAGCATGTCAAGAGGTATTGCTTCATCATTTGAATGAAAAGCAGCATAGCAGAGATGATAGAAAAATCATCTCAAAACCAGTAACACCTGAGTTCAAATGCTGCTTCTGACATCTACTGGCTAGATGACCTTGGGAATTATTAACTGCTCAGTGTTCTAGGTAACTCAAGAGATGCTTAACCTTTTTTGAATTGCAAACTCCTTTCCTTAACAGATGAAGCCAATAATCCTCAGAACAAGCTTTTAAACTAACAAAATATAAGTTAAGAATTACAAAGGAAACTACTTACATTGAAATGCAGTTATCCACATATTAAAAAATAACAATATAAATTAAAATAAATAATAAATATGAAATAATATATAATATAATAATATATAATAAGTATAAAATGAACAAAAATAATAATAATAATTTAAAAAATTAAGTTCACAGACCCCACGTTAAGAATTCCTGCTTGAAAACTATGAATTGCGAAGAAGACATTGGCCTGTGGTCAAGTGAATTTCCTCATCTGGGAGCTCCCTAAACCAATGAAATTAGAGATTCAGTTCCTATCCTTATCTATCCCCAGGATGGTGCAATGGATAGATCAGGGGCCCTGAAGTCAAGAAGATCTGAGTTTGAATCCAGCCTCAAATACTTACTAGCTGTAAAACCCTGAGGAGTCACTTAATCTTTGTCTGCCTTACTTTCCTCAACTGTAAAATGGGTATATAATAACACCTACCTCCCAGAGCAGATGGGAGAATTAAATATATAGTATATGTAAAATTCTTAGCACAGTTGCTGGCAGTGTAGCAGGTGCTCAGTAAATATGTGTTGCCTTCCTATCCTTATCATCATTGAAAGTGCTGGTGCATGGAGTGGATTTGCAGGGGTTGGCAAAGGAATAGGTTTAACACTTATTAAGTATCGACTTGGTAGCCACTGGGTTAAGTGCTTTACAGGTATTATTTCTGTGGCTCATGAACTAGTTTACATTTTTCCTGAAGAGGCCTGAGATAACTCAGTTCTGCCACTTGTAACTCCACCTTCAACTGATGGCACCAATATGTCCCCTCTTCCTGGAATCTCTACCCAATGATCTGGCATCCTGCCAGATTGACCCAAGGGACAGAGCTGGGCTAATTTTTTGTAATGCTGATGGGGTTTACTAGCACACTTGACTAGGGATTCTGAATGCCTGCATTGGTTAAATGATGGAGGTCATTCAAATGCTCAGTACTCAACACAGAAATGACTGAGAATATCTAGAAAGTGCTGCTAAACCACAGTCTTTATATTTGCCATTTCACCACCTCAACACCACCCCAAAATGGATGAACCACTAACGATTCCTTTCTAAGCTTACCTGTAATAGTCTCATTCATGCACAAGGATGTCAGAATTTCAAAATTACATACTGGAAGATTGAGTTCAGCTCCTATTTTGAAACTTTAAAAGTGTGCATGCACTACAGTCCTTAGAACAGTATACGCAGAGGATTCAGTTACTTCAGAGTGAATGCCAGATTCATATATGCTGAAATGATTTTTTTTTAAAAAAAGACTTCTTATAAAAAGGTTCAACATAATACTTGATCTTCTAGGAAGAAGTCTATGGGGATCTGTTGGTGGACAGGTAGATATGAAAAGAATATCCATTTTATAACATACCTTTGATTTCAAATCAGCATATCAAAGGATGAAAATCTATGTGAGCAGCCTAAATGAAGTATTATACCATTTGAGAAAACCTGAATGATTGTGATACAAGACTTTTTGAAATGTAAGGAACTCTACACCTATGAAATGGTCTTTCCCAATTTACATATTATATGGAATGAATCCTTGTGAATGGAGTAAAAGAGATATTTTATTATAGCTCTGTTCTCAATATTAAAATTAATGCCCTTTCCTTGCCTCCCTAAATAGGTTTAACAGTGTGGGTACTGTTGCATGTTGTCGTTTGGTGGAGGGGAGAGAGGTTTTGAGATCTCAGTTCATCCTTTCATAAGGCAGTATGGTATATCTGAAAGAATTCTGGAGTCAGGAAAACTTACTTTCAGGTCTTACTTCTGATGATTACTATCTGAATCACCATGGGCTTGTTACTTTTTATAAATAGGTTTCTTTCCCCAGTTACATGTAAAAATAATTTTTAACATTTTTTTCAAAATTTGAATTCCAAAATCTTTCCCTCTCTTCTGCTGGCCCCTCCCTGAGACAGTAAGTAATTTGATATAGGTTATACATGTGCAATCATGCAAAACATAGTTCCGTGTTAGTAATGTTGTGAAAGAAAATACAGACCAAAGAACATGAAAAAATAAAGAAAGTGAAAAATAGTACGCTTTGATCTGCATTCGGACTCCATCAGTTCTTTCTTTGGAGTGGCTAGCATTTTTCATCATAAATCATGGATTTGTTACTTTGCCTTTCTATTTTCCATTTTCCCTTCTGTTAAATGGGAATAAACTTAGCTATAAATCATTAACTCTCCTTCTCCTCCAATTTCCTCATTTGTAATATAAGGATAAAATTCTTGTGGTGCCTACCTTAGAAGGCTGTTGTGAAGATAAAATAAAAGAGTATATATAAGAAGCTTTAAACTGTATGAATGTGAGCTCTTACTTTGGTTTGCCAAAGCATCAGGGAAGTCTCTATTTCACATTAGAGAAGCTTTGAGCTAATTCCTTGTTTTTTTATTTAATTAGGAGGAGAAGGGGAAATCAGGAAACTGTTGAGTGGCTAGAACAGTGCTGTTCTCTTACATAGTGCTACCCTCTTCTATAATTTGGGGTTTAGAACCTTTTAGCTCTGACAGAAGCTAGACATTCCCTAGCCACTGGAGGGACCAATTAGGAGAATCTTGTTGACACAGACCTTAGGGCTTTATTTTCTGGTCATTTACTCTAGTAAAGTCACATGCAGAAATAGGTCACTAATTCTTATATAAAGATCCCTATGAGCCACATATTGATGTAGAAAACCATGTATTAACATTATCTATGTCCTATTGCATTTTTATTTATTTTTTATTACTTCTCTGTTGCATATTAATCTGATTCTGAGGCACTGAAGAGTGTTACCAACTTCCTGTAGGCCCTGTAATTGACACTTCTGCTTTAATTTATCAAGAAACTGTAAATTTCTAAAGGGATACAGGATTACAATGGGGTGAGTAGATGGTGCTGCAGTACATAGAGTGCTGGGTCTGGAGTCAAGAAGATTCATTTTCCTAAGTTCAAATCTGGTATCAGACACTTACTAGCTATATGACCTTGCACTTAAATCTGTTTGCCTCAGTTTCCACATCTATAAAATGAACTGGAGAAAGAAACACCAAATTACTCCACTGCCTTTCCAAGAAAACCCCAAAATGGGGTCACAAAGAATCAGACATTCCTGAAACTACTGAACAAAAAAAGCAGAAATATAGGATCAGATAATGATTTAAATGATTAATTAATTATTTAAATCCTCTTTTGAAAACATATAATTTTGATGTGTCTATATCAAGGTTCTTGAAGTTGGGTTCCTTTATCATAAACAGAATACAAGATTATTGTTAATATTATAGATGTACAATATTGTGAAAACAGTTTTGAATGAAACAGTAATCAGCCATGATTCCAAAGGATGCTGTCCATTTTCTGACAGAGGCGACTCATTCAAAGTGCAATAAGAAACACAGACTTTTGGACATGGCCAATGTGGGAATTTGCTTTACATGACTGCATTTTTGTTACAAGGAACTTGTATTCTCCAGTACTCCCTTTTCCTAGGGGAAAGGGCAGAGATTAGAGGGAGAGAAAATTAATGAGTGATAATTGAAAAAAATCAAAATTTAATTCCAAAAGAGAAAAAAAATTGTAGTCATAGTTTTCATGCTATTTTGATCCCTTTACTTTATTTCTTAATGTAAAAAATACACCTCGTAAAGTTCCAGTATATAGCTGGAAAGATTAATGTCCACAAATCTAAAAGATCTCTATTAATGCTTTCCTTTTCTTTTTTTTTCTTAAAGGCAACCAAAACTTGCAGCTTCATTTTCAGCACTGATGAACTTAGAATTCAAATTTGGATTTATTTAAAAATAGCTTTGAAATCAAAGGACCAGTAGGGGATTTTAAAACTACTCTTCCATAGAATGTCATTTGAGTTAGATGAGTGAGTCTCATCCATTTAAAATATGAGGGATTCTTTTTTTACATAGAAATGCTCTTAAAAACCTCAAATGATAGTTATGGTGATTGTCCTTTGATTAAAGAAATCGTTGATGACAAAACGTTATTATGAATTCAGTACTGCCTTTAAATGAATTTGTAATTTATTAGTCACAACAGCATCTGAGTAAAATTGAAAAATAAGTAATATCATCAAGTACGCAGAAAACATGTTTATTTATTATGCTGAACCACACTGTTTCTTCTGTGGGAGCTAAATAAAGACCAGTATGACAGTGTTTGATGGGTTCTGGGTTCACATACTCCCTGTAGTAACTCTTCAGTGTAAAAATTGGGAACCACTGAGTCAGATTATAGGATTTCGAGCTGGACAAGACCTTAGAGATCACCTAATCCAACCCTTTCATTTTACAGATGCAAAAACTAAGTTCAGGTTTAATGGTTATCACAGGGCCAGGCACATAATGAGCACTTAATACTTTTTCATTTGTTCGTTGTCCAAGGATCACAAGGAACACACATTGTCCAAGGTAGGATGTAGCAGAGCCAGGATTTAAATCTCAACCCACTCACTCTAAATCTAGCATTGTTTCCATTACACAATCTGAAGTCCTTTCCATCTCTAAAATTCTGCAACTTACCCCATCACAGATGGGTAATAAGACCATAAATCTAGAGCTTGAAGAAATCTGAGAAGTCTTCTAGAGGAGGAGTGTCATAACACTCCTGAGTATGGGCCAGCCAGATTAAAACGAAGTTAGAAAACAACATTAAACAAAATAAATACATAATATAAATAAATAAATACACACATAAAATAAATATAAATAAATACATCGTTTAAATAAATAAATAAAAACAAAAACATTCAGCAAAGTAAATAAAAATCCAATAGAACATAGGCAATGTTACTATGTAGCTTTCTAAGTCAATGTGAGGCCCACGAAGATCCTTTAGTGTCCCTGTTTCTACTTGAGTTTTACACCATTTATTTAGATAAATCTTCATTTAACAGATGAGAAAACTGAAGCTCAGAATCATAAAGTTATTTGCCCATGGTCACCCAGGTAGAAATTGGCAAAGTCTGAATTTGAACTCAAGTCCCATGATTCTAAGTTCAATTCTTTTTCCATTGCACCATGATCAAGACCTCCTTTGTTCTCAAAGAGGACCATGATATCAGGAATGCCTTGACTTGCAAGTGAAATGAATTTAAGTGAGGAAGGGCTGGGCAAGGTCATGAGTCTCACTTTACTCTCTGGAGCCATCTTTGTCCAGTGGCAAGATATGGATCAGGAGGACTATAGCTGGCCCCGCATGCAGTGGGGGACCTTGTTCTTTTTAAGCTAAGGTCTTTGGGAGTTCTCACTTTGACTGAGACAATGCCCACTAAGTGATTAAGGATAGGTTAAGAAATGAGCCAAGGAATGGCTCCTTTCACCAAATCAAAAAAATTAAAACAAAAAAATCAATCAATCCCCTGAGGGGAAGACCCTTAGAGTCCCTGACCAAAACAGTGACAATTGCTATTCACATTCTCTTTAAAACTATTTACCACCGCATCGAAGGTGGGGATAAGGGATAGGGAGACACATTCTGAATATATATTTATATATGCAAACATCATCTTCTCCTTAAAATATAATACGGTCCTTGAGGGCAAAACCTGGGTAACAAGTGCCTGGCACAAAGTAGTCTTCTAGATTGACTTCTTGGTTCCCCACACTAGTTTGTCTCCATCCTTCCCTCCGCTCAAGACTGTTAAGACACTTTCAACAAATATCAGGTGTGTGAGGGAGGATAGTTCACCTCTTTGGTTGCTCAATAGACTGATAACTTTATAATAAGTTCACTTAAGCTTTCCCCTCCCTCCCCATCCAAGCCATCCTTTAACTCTTGCTTTCACTAGTAGAGGCAGTTAGTGGATGCAGTGGATATAGCACTGGGCCTGTAGTCAGAGGGCTCATCTTCCTGAGTTTAAATCTGGCCTCAGAAACTTACCAGCTGTGTGTCCCTGGGCAAGTCACTTAACCCTGTTTGCCTCAGTTTCCTCATCTGCAAAATGAGCTGAAGAAGGAAATGGCAAGCCACTCCAGTATCTCTGCCAAGAAAACCCCAAATGGGGTCATGAAGAGTTGGACATGACTGAAAAAACAACTGAACTTCAACAATTTCCGCCAGCAGGCAGTGCCATCACAGCCCTTGTTGGCACATCTTCACCAGGCTCCCCACAGTTTGGCTTCCAATTGCTACCGAGAGCCAACATCAACAATTCTAAACAACATGCCAGAGTGCAGATTCCTCTCTTTTAAAACGTTTGCCAGCAGCTAACCGTGCCCACAAAGATCTTCCCCTGAGGCCAGCAGACTTGGTGCTGGCCTCAGCACCACCGTCAATCACAGGTCACCCAGCCTGAGGCCACTGAAGGACAAGCATGGCAGACTGGAGTTTTAATCCCTTGTGATGTGATTACAGAGTGTGTCATTCTGTGACAATGCACAGGAGTCATATTGTCACCAACTGCTCTGAAGACTGACTTTTCTGATATATTCAATTTGGTGTCATTTGGGAATGGTTCCCAATCTCTTGCTTCAGTCTTTATCCTCCTCCACCCACCCACCCAGTACAGACACTGACTCAAGAAACATGTTTTAAGGTTGACTCCTACTATTTTAGGGCACACGTCCCTTTGGGGACACATCTTTTATAAATGACTCCATCTTTTCCACACCTGCCCATGTGTTCTTTGTACTTTTGGCTAAGTCATTGTGCCAGACCTAAACACACTGTTTTCCTTGTCTCTTACGCTCCGTGCTTCTCAATTTCCTTTCTACCCCCTTAAATCCTGTACCATCCTATGCAATAAAATAGGAAAGCAACACACTACTTCCAGTCAAAGGATCTGAGCTCAGACTCATCCTCTGTATGGTACAATGGCTTTAGAGGCTGAACACCTGAATTAAACTCCTCTTTCACTTATGACCTGTATGACTTTAGGCAAGTCTCTAAACCTCTCTGAGCCTCAGTTTCCTCATCTATAAAATGAGCTGGAGAAGGAAATGGCAAACCACTGCAATATCTTTGCCAAGAAAACTCAGTGAATTCTCAGGCACAACTGAAAAACAACTGAACAAGAAAAAATAAAATGAAGGCATTAGACTACATGGCCTCTAAGGACTCTTTTGACTTCTAGATGTTGGAATCTACTCCCTTCTGACTTTGGAGACTTCAGAAATTCTCTGAAGAAAACTAGGCTACACTCAGTTCTAAATGGCCCTTTCTTCCTGGAGGAAGCAATAAGGGGGATGTTATTTGAGTGGTGTTCCAAGTAAGGTCCACAGAAGGAAGCACTTTTATCCTAGATTCAGGCATCATGTCAAGAAATGAGACTATAATTGTTTTGGCAATCATTTTTTAAAAGGGCTGAACTTTTTTTTTTTACATAGTTCTGTTGGTATATCTCTTTGACGTGTGACATTTTAAAGATTTATAAGGTAAGCAGGAGCGCCTAGTTCCCTGGATCACCCAGGTCGCTCCACTATGAACACCTTAAGATTCACATTAATCAAATGCTTCACTCCCCGTCTCCCTTTCCAGGGTGAGAGTGAAAACAAAGATTACTTTATTCCTAGGACTTTTTTCCCTTTTCCATGTTTTTGCCTGAGTTGAAATAGGAATCAGGTTCAATAAAGGAGTGATTAAATGCAGGCTTTCAGTTGAAATAGGCTGTGTTTGGGGTAGTCTGAAGTCTTCTTACAGTATTAAATAGGAAGGTCTTAATCAATAGGGAAAATGTATTTCCTGTGTGCACACACAGGCTATTCATGTAGATGGCTGCTTCTTCAACTTTGCATAAATGTCCTCCACTTCCTTGAACCCCAGCCTCCATTTCTTTTAAAAGCTCCCTAACTCTAGAGGCTGCCAATGTGTTAATGAGCCATCCATTGTTATCAAAGGGCAATTCATGTTTCTCTGGTCTCCTAACCCTCCATTTTAAAATAAGCTCCATCTGAAAGAAGAGAATCCATATATTTCAAAAGATGCTTTGTTATTGAAGAGATCACTAAAAGCCCATCAGCTCGGTTTTTGCTTGCTACTGGGTTTTTCCCTTTTTAATAACAGACAAAAGAGGACTGACTGCCCCCCCAATATGTTTGCCCATTTCTGCTTGTGTCTGAATCCAGTATAAAAGGAATTTTGTTATCACTAGATATTCCTGAAGAAACTGAGCTCAGAACAACAACCATATCAAGGGGAGAAAGGAGGGTGGGGCCAGGGAAGGGGATTTGAAGAGAAACCTGCCTGTTTGCTGGCATCCTCCCTGCTTACCCAGCACCATCTAGTGGTAGATGCCAATGTGGCATAATCAGAAAGAAAATTATTTGGTTTGGGGCATCTCTAAAAGCCATGTTCCAAAGCACACAGACAGAGTGCTTAGAAACCTTCTTATAGAAGGGAGTTACCAATTCCCATCATTCATGGGTGTAAGATGCACTCTGAAAATTATCCACAGTGAAGCATTCATCCTGGGTCCACTCCATCCTGCATCACTGTGCCTGCTGTCACTTGGTGCATGATCAGAAAGGGCAAAATAATTTTGATGTAATCTAAGTAAGATTCAATGAAGTAAATGTGCTTTTAAAAATATCACATCAAAGTTGCTCTCCTACCTGGCTTGATATTAAAGTAATGCCTTCATTGTCCAATTTGTTGGGATTATTCTGCATGAGGAAATTCTCTTTTCAAATGACTGAAGCTTGTTGTTTAGTTATTTTAGTTGTATCTGATTCTTCATGACCCCATTTGGGCTCTTCTTGGCAGAGATACTGAAGTGGTTTGCCATTTCCTTCTCCCGCTCATTTTACAGATAAGGAAACTGAGGCTGAAAGGGTCAAGTGACTTGCTCAGGGTCACATAGCTAGTAAGTGTCTGAGATCAGATTTGAACTCAGGTCTTCCTGACTCCAGGACCAGCACTCTATTGCCATCTAGCTACCCTGAAGCTCTTCCCATTTAGCTAAAATTTGTAAAGTGTTTATAGCACAGTGCCTGATACATGATAAATACTTAATAAATGTTTGTTTCTCCATTCCTTCCACCTCTCCTCCTCTTTAAACATCAATTTAAAAAAAATTAGTCACTGTGACAGAAATGTTTCCAAAATGTGTTGCATGCTCCTTGGGCTTCTTGAAATACACTTAGCACAATCTGATTTCCTCTCATTGACTATAATTATGAACAATTATTTTGTACTTTAAAAAACTTTATATTTGCACTTTTTAAGATTTTCCTTTTGTTTTCCTTCTTTTCAAGCTATTAGCCATCACTCTTAAAAAGATAATAGTGGGGTGGAGAAGGGAGACCAAACCTGTAATTTCACCAGCTGAGGTAATGCCCAGTGAGGGAATTCCCTCTACAACTCAGATCAATACCTGCTCTACAACTCACAACCTGTAGTAACAATAAATGGTAATATAATAAACATATAATATATGTAATATATATAATAATATATAATAAATGAGTCTAAGGTCACATAGCTAATATGTGGTTCCCAAGGCTCCTTCTGTCTCACTTCCTGTTCCTATTAATGTGATTTCTTCTAGAATAAAGATTCTTAACCTGGGGTTAAGTCTCCCAGGGGTCTGTGAGCTTGGATGAGAAAGAGGTAAAAGGGAAATTAGTAACAGCTCCTATATGTGCTCAGCCCTATTTTAGGTTCTTTACAGATATTCTCTCATTTGATCCTCACAGCAACACTATGAGGTAGATGTTATTATCATGCCCTTTTTACAATTAAGGAAACTGAAGTAGGCAAAAGTTAAGTGACTTGCCCAGGGTCATATAACTTGTAAGTGTCTGAGGCAGGATCTAAATTCATGTCTTTCAGACTCCAGACTCTCTATCCATTGTTGAGTTTAAAATTCATTCTTGTACCCCTGGTAGAAGGGCTAATCCCACTTGTTCCAACCCTGTTGCCGTCACCATTATTCACAGGGTAGTTGCATGGGTTACTTTGCAGGTGAGGTAGCTTTTGGTTGAACCAGTGGTGATGAAAGTCACTCGAGCCTCTAGGCTTCTGAAACCATGCTGCCTTCTCTTCCACTAGAGAGTAGCCAGGTTCCTTTAGTTCCCTTCATAGTCTTGTGTATTCTAATACTGCAACTTTAAAAACATTATTCTGGAAGGCAGGCTTCACTAGACTGCCATAGGGGTTCATGCCACGAAAGAAGGAACAAATACCTTCTTTAGAAGATTCCCTCTAGTCATACAATAAATATTACTACTTAAAAGGACCACAGATATCATGTAGTGAAACCCTACCATTTTACCAGGCGAAGTCCCTGACTACCCCCTTTCTAATTTTTTGGGAGCTAATGGGTAACCAAGTTTGTTAGACATATGTTGAAAATAAGAGTGAGTGAGTGAGGAGGTAAGGGAACTCATAGGTGGCTAAAATATATGAACTTTACTGCATGGACTTTGTAACATCTTTTTCTGATTGCTCAAAAATCTTGTTTTTCATGAATTAATTCTAACCTACTTTCAGACAGTTGAGATTTCTGGTTAAGTAACTGACAGATAAACAAGGTATTACTGTATGTGATTTGTATAGGCTGGGGGCAAAACAATTTCTTTGAAAACAAAAATACATTCAAATGAATCCTGATATAATGGATCTATAGAGTAGATATAACATGTCCTATATCCTTGAGAGAGGTGCTATAAGGTGGTTCTCCTGCACCCATGGTCCTGGTGACTACCGATTCTTCCATTCCTTGTAACGTTCTATTGATTTGAACTTGAATGGACAACTTTTATTTGATTGTAATGGGAGACTCTTGTGATGTAAGAAATGATGAAAGGGATATTTTCAGAAAGAAAGACTTATATGGGAAGTCTTATATGAACTGCAAAGTGAAGCAAGCAGAACCAAAAGAACATTACACACTGTAACGGAAATATGGTAATGAAGATCAACGGTTGAAGATTTAGCTGCTCTGATCAGTTCTGAAGGACATATGGTGCATATAGATATCCACCTCCGGAGAGAGAACTGACAAACTTATGAGTGCAGATTGAAGCATATTTTCTTTTACTTTCTTAACTTTTCTTGGTTTTTTTTTTCCCCAACATGATGTTTCTAATCTTTCCAATGGGTCAGGGAGTGTGGCAGAAAAGAGGGAAAGAATTCAGAACAAAACACCAATTTTTTAGAAAACAGATACCTCTCCCTAGACCACTGTGGCAGTAACATAAGAAAGGAGACAGATTCATTATTCCTAGCATTCTACCCCAAAGTGATACCACCTATACTTTCCCTTATGCTGCAGGTACCACTTTGTTGATTAATACAAGGTACTAAGAACACACTTCCTCAAGAATCATCAACTGCCTATAGGTGTGTTTTTGTATAGAAGTTAAAACAAGAAAGAGAGGATGTGGAATGTCCGTCACACTATTAGAAAAATAATTTGCATTAAACTTTTTGCTGGGACCAGGGCAAGTAGCCTAGGCATTCTTGGATCTCCACTCTGCCTTCCCCATCTTCTCCTCAGAAAGAATAAGCTAATACTGCTTCAAAGACCAAAATGATGCCCTCTATCATGAGAGAACCCCAAGGAGTGGGGATTCCAGTCAACTGGTTCCTTTTCTGTCCAGTCCAGTTCTGTCCAGAGTCCACTCTCACCTCAAAATACCCTAATCCTTGTGATTCAGTCACTCTCTGCTGAGGGGGGAGAACCCCAAAGTCATTACCACAAGAGGAATCCCTTCTTCCACTACCACTACCCCCTCTCACACTGATCCACCTCAGTACTATCCCTACACAATTGCTATCTTTCTCGGACCTGCTATCCCATCACTGTGGAATCAATCCCAAGTTGATGGTTAATGCACTCTCCTTTATCCTAAGTCTATTCGTCTCATCCAAGATTCTTTCCCACCTTCTTGAGCTCCTGAAATGTAGATCCATCTGGAAGACATTGCATTCTTAGTCACCTCCTCCCCATATGAGACTCCTTTCATCCTCCCTGGAATAGGAAGAGGAGTAGACTTATTACATGGTCCTTGAAGGAAACAAGTATGTACAAATAAGATATATACAGGATAAATAGGAGGTGGCACAGTGGATAGAATCTGGAGTCAAGAAAACATGAGTTCATCTCTGGCCTCGGACACTTATTAACTGTGTGACCATGAGCAAGTCACTTAACCCCACTTCCCTCTTTACTTGTCTGTAAAATGAACTGGAGAAGGAAATGGCAAACCTTTGCCAAGAAAATCCCAAATGGGATCACAAAGAGTAGGGCATGACTGAAAAAACAACAGATCAACAAAATAGTGGAAGGCACTAAAATTGAGAAAGGTTTCTTGAAGAAGGTGGGATTTCAGCTGAGCCTTGAAAAAAGGCAGGAAAGTCACAAGGCAGAGATAAGTAGGGGGATAATCTCAGGGAGAAGGAGCAACCAGTGGCTCAAAGATGTTTCCCTAGACCTTCAATCATGTTCTCTGCCTCACTCAATCAAGGGCCCTAAGAACCGTTCCCATTTATGTCATAACACACTGAGATCATATGTGAACAATTGAAAGAAGTTTAGCCACTTATGTTACCTTTACACAGATGGTATGTATATGTATTTGTGCATGTTCTCTTTTCGTGGATTCAAGGTGGCCAGAAAATAAAACAATGAGCTTGAAAGTGAAATTTACCACACTCTGGAATTGATTCCATAAGCAATGAATTCCCATGGCGTCCATGATCCTTCTGGAAGACATTGCAGCACGACATACTGTGGACTTATCTCCCTTTTAATAAATAAGGAAGAAAGAAGGTTCTCAGACTTAACATCACAGAACATCTGAGTTGGAATGAACCTCAGAAATAATTTTATCCAACCCCAGATTTACAAAGGAGAAAACACAAGAAGATTAAGTTAGTGTATAGAGTCATTTGCTGTGAGCCCCTTGACTGCAAAGGACTGAGATTTTGCCTTTCTTGGTGTGCTTAGCACAGTCCCAGGAGCATATAAGCATTTGCTAAATGTTATTGAACAGTGAATAATTCCAGAGGATCAATAAGGAAGAAAGCACCAGCCTCCTAATAGAGAGGCAATAGATTTAATACGCAAAGTGAGACATACATTTTTGGATATGCCCAATATGGAACCTTATTTTGGTTGACTGTGCATTTTTGTTATAAGAGTTCTTTCCACACAAACCCTCCTGGTTAGAGGAGGGGAGGTAAGAGGGAGAAAAAATAAATGCTTGATAATTGAAAAAAAAAATTCTTGTTAGTCAATCAACATTTATTAAGTACCTAGTATGTACAAGGCACTAGGGATACAAAGAAAGTTAAAAGGCAGTCTCTGCCCTCAAGAAGCTTATAATCTAACTGGAGAGACATCTTGAAAACAACTATGTAATGGTTGTAATCTAGGGGCTTCTAGGTAGCATAGTAGAACTCTGGGTCTGGAGTCAGGAAGGTGAATCTTCCTAAGTTCAAATCCAATCTCAGACGCTTTCTAGTTGTGTGAATCTAGGCATGTCACTTAGCTCTGTTTGCCTCAGTTTCCACATTTGTAAATTGAGCTGGAGAAAGAAATGGAAAACCAAAAATATTCTGAAGTCAGTATCTTTGTCAAGAAAACTACAGATAGGTCAAGAAGTGTTAGAAGTGATTGAAACAACTGAGCAACCATCGAGAGAAAGAAGGCCCTAGAATTAAGAGGGATTGTAAAAGCCTTCCTTTAGAAAGTGGGATTTTAGCTGGGACTTTAGCTTTTTAACTATGGATTGACTGAGCTGACATTTTGTACTGGTCTCCTATAAGATGAAATCTGAAATCAGATGTAGTAGCCACTTGCAGGCTTTAAACACACAAACCTTGTCCATTTGAGCAAGTCCTTGCAATAAACTTGATAGCTGTTTAGGGGCTCAGTAAATTTCCATATGGTGAGCAGAAGGGAATGGCTAATCCAGGACAGACAGAGTCAGTGTGTTTAGCTAGAGCCAGCATCAGTGAATTGCTAATAGTAGGGGTTAAGTTAGTCCCTCAAAGGTCCCAGACCCTAGATCAATCTAGACTATCGCTTTTATATGTTTTTTTTTCTTTATGTACTATATTACTTGGACTTCAAGAAATCACTTGTATTTCTGGTGTGCAGAAAATGGGTTCTTTGACCAGGTTGATCAACAGTTCTTTTAAGTGAACTGTGGTCTATCTGCCAGAGAGAAATTATCCCACATATGGTCTTGTTTCTTCTTTGGCTTTCCACCAACATGCAGCTTACCTAAAACCCTGCCTCCATGCAACTAAGTTATTTTTAAAGGGGTCAGGGGGGTGAGAGAGAGAGAGAGAGAAACCCCACATACATAGAACTTTTGAAAACATTCTCCCCCCCTTAAATATCCAGGATTCAGTATTAAGAATTTAATTCTGTTATCTTTACTGGTGTTCTTCCCATAGCCTACAGCTCTATGCTACCACAAACTTGATTTTCTATCATTGGATAACTGTTTTTCACTATGTTTGATTTTCTTCATAATTCTAGTTTTATTTTATGCATTTAAAATCAAATCATCCTTTGTAATTTGGTGATATGATGTTAAAAAGTTGTTTTCAGTTAAAATTATTTAACTTAGAATGAAAAACCTGAGTTTGAAGGTCATGCCTAACAGTTTGCTATCCGTGTGACCTTGAGAAAGTTAATTCATCTCTTTGTCCTTAAATTTCTCTTCTGTAAAATGAGGAAGTTGGAATAGGTGACCTGTAAAGTCCCTTCCAGGGCTACATCTGTGACTCTATCACTCCATGGTCAAAGTAAATATAAGATTTCCAGTTCTAGGTTACCAGGGTTTAGAAACATTATGAGTTGTCTTTATTTTGACAGTATAAATTTGCCTTATAAGTTGGATTGCAAATATACCTTTATACTTCTGCTTCTCCTTCTTTCTGAGGTAATTCTACCCAATCAAGACTTTTGGATAGATCCATAGAATGAGAATTAGGCCCGTGGGACCATTTAGCTCAGTTGGTTAGAAGCTAGTGAGAAGCTGAACTTATATGCACTTACATGCTATTCAGGCTAGTTTTTTTCACTTACAGAAAACGTTGCTCCGTGTTCCATCTACACACTGAAATCTTGATTGCTCCAATCACTCTTATAAATGTGTGCCATTAGTTACAAGGAGAACCAGGCAATGAAGTCAATACAAATACAGTATAGTAAATGCAGACTTATCCCACTTTCAGTAATTTGTAGATAGTCTCAACAGAACTGGATGTCTTGTCAAGTCAAGTCAACAAGTATTTATTTAGCACTTACTATATCGGGGGCACTGTGCTAGGTACTAGGGATACAAAGGTCAAAAGCCAGACCCTTATCTCAGGGAGCTTACCATCTAAGTGGAGAGTCAACATACTAAGTACAAATGACACACATGTGGGATACATTGGAAATAATTGGGGGAAAGGGAGTTAAGAATGGTTAAGGAAATCTGCATATAGAAGGTGGGACTTCAGCTGAGATGTAAAGAAACTGTAAGTAGATGCAGCTGGTTGAATGAGGACCCAGGTAGCTGAGTAACTCAGCTCCTTCTCTCCTGTCTGCCTCCCCCTCCCCTTCCTTCTCTCTAAAGGAAGGTAAATTTGGATGGTCAAAAGATGCCCAGTTGACTTGGGTTTTACTGACTCCTTCTCTTCCCTCTCCTCCCCTCCTTCCCTTCTCCTTCCCTTCCCTTTCCCAAAACCTTAAACCTACTGCACTCTGAAGCTGAGACACCAATGGGCCCCTGCCCAAAGGCTCTTATGGACCCTCCTAGCTTTAGAATGGTTATCTAGTAACTGTTGCTGTTTCCAACAAACCTGATGTCTTTTTTATTCTTGGCCTCATTAAAGGGGCTACTTCTTAAACAGGCATATTCAATGAATAGGAGTTACCTCACCCTGAGTGAGTACCTGCAAAGACCTTGGCCTAAAGGGCCCAAAGTCTCCCAGTGCATTCTAGGTCATCTCCAGTCATCCTGATGAATATCTGGTCACAGGATTCAGATGGCTCTGGAGGAGAAATGAGGCTGGTGACTTGCACAGCCCTCCCTCACTCAATACAAAGTCAAGTACAATCATGTCGTCATTTCTCTGATGGCATGGTCTTCTTCAGCAACGAAGGACGAACACAAAGGAAACAAGGGAAGCCAGAAAGAAACTGAGGTCCAATGAGGTTAAGTCGCTTACCCAGAGTCACCTAGGCAAAAAAATACCAGAACCCTGATATTCTGGTGTTCTAGAGTCAGTATTCATTCCACTGTATGCTACAATATACTGCCTTCAATGCTGAGATAATGGCAACTCAATGATGTTTTCTTCCAAGGCAAAAGACAGAATTTTACTTTTTCTCACTAAAGTGAGAAAGTTTTTAAAAAAAGGAAAACATTCAATTTTCTGACATATCTGGTTTTAGCAAAAGGTGGATGAGTATTAGTGCAAGAAAAAAATACTTTGTTCTTACTCTTTTGGAGGAGAACCTGAGTTGTGTCAATAGATGTAAAAGCATCAAAGGCAAAAGGCTACAACTCTCAGGGCATCCATTAAATGTGTCTTTCTCTTTAAGCAGCTTAGCTCCTGATGGTCACCCTGACCCCATAAAAATAAATACTTTAAATATAAAAGGGAGAGTACATCTTTCACCTGTTTTTAATGTTCTCTCCTGTCCTAGCACAGCATGTGCCCAGAAGTAAAGTGCTACTTGAAGTATCAGAATGTCATTACTGATTTCCTTAAGGAAACACAGTATCTCATTCTATTTGGGACTCTCTTTCTTCAGATGAAAATGTCCTAAGTCCACTGACCAAAACTGAGTTAATTTCCTCTAGTGATGATATAAAGCCACAGATCCCAGCCTTTTTTTTTTAAAGGAAATGAATTTGTTTTCCCTAAATAAAACCAATCATTGAATAATCCAAACAAAACAATGACAGAAAAGCAAACTCATTAACAGTTAAGTTCATTAGCCTTTTGTTGCTATTTGATTGGTGAAAAGAAAGGAAGACCAACTACCTGCAGGAGCTACGATGGCAGAAAAAGCAGTAAATTGCTGTAATTCTCCCATTTTCACCTCCAAACAACTATAGAATAGCACCCCATAAAAAAATCTTGAAACAGCAGAATCAGTAAAAAAAAAAAATGGGATGAAACAAGCTTTTAGCCAAAGAAACTTGAAAAATTGGAAAGGAAAGGTCTGTCTCACTTGGTAAAAGGGAAGCACAGCCCAGGACAGAAAATATCCCAGCAAACCAGAGGCAAGCCCCACCTCAGCAAGCCAGAGAGAGACCCTGAGCCCTAGTGCAGTGAAGCAGGCAAATGCCAACACCAGGATGCCTTATGTGCCTTAGCATTGCCAGGGAAACCTGGAGATACCAGCTCAAAGAACCATCACATGCTTCATCACAACCCAGGGTAAACAGGCACCTTCCACCAACCAGATCTCCACATGCTTCAGTCAGCCCTACAAAAACAGGTAGATGCCAACCCAACAAGTACCTAAGCAAACAACCAACCATCAGAAACCAGACCACCACGTGACTCAGTATAGCCCAGGGGAAAAATAGATATACCCCATCAGCCTCAGCACATCAGACACCACCACTAGGACCCCAACTCAGCATCAGATAATCTACCCCTTTGGCCTTCAGCAGCATCAGCTACCACTCCACCACCCCACCATCCTGAGTGTAGCACCAAATTCAAGGGTCTCCTAGGGGCCTCAGGGTAAAATCACCACAGCACCAGGTAAACAGCCAGGGCTTACAGCCACTGGCACAAGAAGCCTGAGATCTGTCTTTTCTACTTTAGGAGTAGAGATCAAATTTAAAAGAAAGGGAAAAGGTCAAAAAGAAAAAGATTTAAAAAAACAAAAAAAAAAATCATAGAAACATGACCATAGAAAGTTATTATGGTGACAGGGAAGAAAAAGACACAAACTCAGAGGAGGACAATAATGACAAAACATCTATGGGCAAACCCCCCAAAGAAAAACAGTGGTTTCAAGCCCAGAAATAACTTATGGAAGAGCTCAAAAAGGAGCTTAAAAATAATATTAAAGAGGTAGAAGAAAAATTGTGAAAAGAAATGATAGTGATGCAAGGGAATTATGAAAAAAAGAGTCAGCAGTTTGGAAAAAGAAAACAACTGCTTAAAAGGCAGAATTGGTCAAATGGATAAGGAGATACAAAAATCTACTGAACAAAACAATTCCCTAAAAAATACAACTGACCAAATGGAAAAGGAAATACAAAAGCTAACTGAGGAAAACAATTTAAAAATTGGAATTGGTCAAGTGGAAGTTAATGACTCTATGAGACCTCAATAATCAATCAAACAAATTCAAAATAATGAAAAAAAATATGACAATATAAAATACCTCATGGGAAAAACAACTGACCTGGAGAATAGATCCAGGAGAGATAATCTCAGAATAACTGAAATACCTGAAGGCCATAATCAAAAGGAGGACCTGGACAGCATCTTTCAAGAAACTATCAAAGAAAAAGGTCCTGATGTCCTGGAACCAGAGGGCAAAATAGGCACTGAAAGAATAGACTGATCAACTCAGAAAAGAGATCCCAAAATAAAAACTCCAAGGAACATTCTAGCCAAATTACAGAACTATCAGGTCAAAGAAAAAATACTGCAAGTGACCAGAAAGAAGCAATTCAAATATTGGGGAGAAACAATCAGGATTACACAGGACTTTGCAGTTATAACATTAAAGGATCAGAGGTGATGAAACATTATACTCCAGAAGACAAAGAAGCTAGGATTACAACCAAGAATCACCTACCCAGAGAAATTAAGCATAATACTTCAAGGAAAAAAACAGCTATTCCATAAAATAGAATCATTTCAAGCTTTCATAAGAAAACCAGAATTGGACAAAAAACAATTGATCTCCAATATTAAAACCCAAGAGAAGCCTAAAAAGGAAAAGAAAACATAAAACATTCAATGGGGCTGAACTGTTTACATCCTTATATTGGAAAATGATACTTTTAATTCTTAAAAATTGTACCACTAAAAGCACAGCTAGATGAAATATACATAGAGGCTAAAGATATTAAGGTAAATTTGAAAGAATCACATAAAATTAATTAAGGGGTGAGAAAGAGTAGTAAATTGAGTTCAGAAGGAAGGGAGAGGTAGAATGGGGTAAATTATTTCACATGAAGAGGTTCAAAAGACCTATTATAGTGGAGGGGAAAATGGGAGGGTTGGTGATAGGGATCCTTTGCACTTTCCTCTCATCATTACAGGCTCAAAGAAGGAATAACATACACAGCCAGTTGATTCTATCTTATCAAACAGGAAAATGGGAAGGAAGGGAAGAGAATAAGTAAAGGGGGGGAAGAGAAAAATAGGAGGTGGTGTGGGAACTGATGGAAGAGAGGCAGATGGGGAGAGGTGGTAGACAGAAGTGAAACACCATCAAGGAGGGAGAGGGTGAAAGAAAAGACAGGACAAATCGCAGGAAAAGTAGGATGGAGGCAAATATACAGTTAGTAATCATAACTGTGAATGTGAATAAGATGAAATCTCCCATAAAAAAGAAATGGATAGCAGAATGGATCAAAAATCAGAATCCTACAATATATTATTTACAAGAAACACACTTGAAGCAAAGAGATACACACAAAGTAAAGGTAAAGTGTTGAAACAGAATCTATTAAGTGTCAGATAAAGTAAAAAAAAAAAAGCAGGGGTAGGAATCCTGATCTCAGAAAAAAGTAAAAGCAAAAAAGACCTAATTAAAAGAGATAAGGAAGGAAACTACCTCTTGTTAAAAGGCACCATTAAAAGGCATGATGAAGTAATATTAATATCAAATATATATGCACAAAATAGTATAACATCCAAATTCTGAAGGAAAAGTTAAATGAGTTACAGATTCATGGCCAAACAAGAGGGAGCATTACAAATGTAAAATAGATCATTTGGATTACATTAAATTAAAAAGTTTTTGCCAAATGAAACCAATGCAGCCAAGACTAGAAGGAAAGCAGAAGGATGGGAAACAATCTTTACAGCAAGTGTCTCTAATAATATATAGAGAACTGAGTCAAATTTATAATGCAAACCATTCCCCAATTGGTAAATAGTCAAATGACATGTATAGGCAGTTTTCAGATGAAGAAATTAAAGCTATCTATAGTCATTTGAAGATCTGCTCTAAATCATTTCTGACTAGAGAAATGCAGATTGAAATGGCTCTGGGGAACCACTTCAAAACTATCAGACTGATGAAGATGATGAAAAAATGGGAAATGATAGATGTTGGAAGGGATGTGGGAAAATTGAGACACTGTGCTCAGTTGGTGGAGTTGTGAACTGATCCAGCAATTCTGAGAGCAATCAAAATCTGAATATCCTTTGATTCAGAAATACCACTACTAGGTTGTATTGCTCATATAGTTTAATAGAATTAATGTATTTTTAATGAAATGGGAAGATCTTTCCCATCCATTAATAGGTCTATTGGTGACCTGCTTAAGTCACATGGAAGCCTAAGTCACATGAGTTTGAGTCACAAGAAGCCTATGGTGGCAAAATATTGAGAAATAAAGGGATGCCCATCAATTAGTGAATGACTGAACAAACTATGGTATATGGACGTAATAGAATACTACTTTGCAACAAGAGATGATGAACAGGAAGATCTCAGAAAAACCTGGAAAGACCTGTATGAACTGATGCAAAATGAAATGAGCAGAACAAGGAATATATTGTATACAGTATCAGTAACATTGTAATGATCAACTATGAATGATTCAGCTTTTCTCAGCAACACAATGATCCAAATAAGACAAGTACAAAGGACTTACAATGGAAAAGGCTATCCACATCCAGATAAAGATGTAAGAAACTCTGAATACAGATCAAAGCATATTTTTTATCTTATTTTTTTCTTTTGATCCATTTCTCCTTTCAGAAGACTAATATGGAAATATGTTTTACCTGATAGCACATACATAACCTATGTCAAACTGCCTACCATTTTAGGAATAGGGTAGGAAGGAAAGGACAAAAATTTGGAACTCAAAAATCTTGTAAAAAATGGTCTTTACATGCAATTGAGGGGAAAATAGCATTGTGTATTAAAAAGAAAAGGAAACACATATGAATGAGCTTTGACAAAGCAGTCCTAGCATTGTCTATCATGATTATCACTAGTTTTGCTGAAGTTTGTTGTTAACCCCTTTTACATGCTTCCAGTTAGAATATATATATCATTCATTTTGTCTTTACCTTTTACACTCCTCACCATTTCATTTATATAGACACCTTTTTACTGTCTTTGCATTCTTTTTGTTTGTCATTCTTTACTTTGAGGAAGGCATTTTCCAAAGCTTCTATTCCTACTTTTCTCTAATAGGCCTGGAGTAAAACTTACCCTGAGAATTTCTTACATTGTTCTCTAAAACAAAAGCAAAAACAAAACCCAAAGCCTCATTAACAAAATTGATCCTTCACTTCTGGTCAACATGTTTATTTAATGGCAACCACATTTACATGTGGCTTTTTTTAGCTCCACGGAAGAGATGAGAAGATGTACTTCTCTTCCTTCTTTGCTGAGGCAGGGACTGTGGGTGTGGGTAAACTGTAAGACTCAGTTGATATATTTATTAGCTTTTCTGAATTCCTTTCCCCCCATTTTTCTTTTTTATTCTTTTCTACAAGGGATGACTCTCTGGGAAAGGGAGACAAGAGATATATTTGAAAATGAAAGGGATAGGTGGAGTCAAGATGGCGGAGTAGAAAGATTCACTGTATGCTAGCTCTGAACCCACAGCCCATGCATTTAATGTAAGAAGAGCTCCCCATAAGTTCTGGATCACTGCAGGGTGTGCAGAAACACAGTGGAAGAGATTTCCGTTCCAGAGAGCCCTGGAGAGTGGTCCCCAGGGTCCATCGTGCCCCAGAAAGTGGGCCCCACCCCAGCGCTGCCCTGGCCGGGCGGCCCCATACAAGCTGATACAAGTAGGCTTCAGGGACGGAATCTCCGGCAGCCGGGAAGGTCCCTCCACCCACAGACTCTACAGGTCAGTGAGAGAGATGGCTGGGCTGGACGAGAGGGGAGCGGGGTGTCTCCGTGGCTCAGGCCCCCTCAGGAGGAAGTGGTGGATGAAGAAGCAGGGGCAGGAAGTGGCAGAGGCAGAGGCAGCAGCAGCAGTGGTGGTACTGGGACTCCCCGAGCAGGCAGGCAGAATCTTCATTACTGAAAGTCTCTGCATAAAGCCCCTGAGGGAGCTGAGCCTGGGAAGTGGCCCTGCCCCCATCCCAGCACCAGAACTAAAGCTCACATTGAATAGCAGCCGCACCTGCCACAGAAAGCCCATTTGAATCTCAGACCCCAAGCACTAGCTGGGCGGATCTAGGCGGGGGTGGACAGGAATCTCAGAAGTCAAGTAACTGACTGGGAAAATGCCGAGAAAAGGGAAGAAAAATAAGACTATAGAGGGCTTTTTTGAGCAAATGCAAATGATCCTGACTTTCGGATCTGATGACGACGAGGAAATGTTCTTGCCATCAGGGAAAGACGTGGAGGGCAGGGCCTCTGTATCCCAGACATCCCAGGGGGATGTCCGGTGGGCTCAGGCCTTGGAAGAGCTCAAAAAGGATGTTGAAAAGCAAGTTAGACAGGTGGAGGAAAAATTGGGAAGAGAAATGAGAGAGATGCAAGAAAAGTATGAAAAACGGGTCAATACCTTGGTTACGGAGACCCAAAAAAATGCTGAAGAAAATAACACCTTGAAGAACAGGCTCACTCAATTGACAAAAGAGGTTCAAAAAGCCAATGAGGAGAAGAATGCATTCAAAAGCAGAATGAGCCAAATGGAAAAAGAGGTTCAAAAGCTCACTGAAGAGAATAGTTCTCCCAAAATTAGAATGGAACAGATGGAGTCTAATGACTTCCTGAGAAACCAAGAAATCACAAAACAAAACCAAAAGAATGACAAAATGGAAGAGAATGTGAAATATCTCATGGGAAAAACAACTGACCTGGAAAATAGATCCAGGAGAGACAATTTAAAAATTATGGGACTACCTGAAAGCCATGATCAAAAACAGAGCCTAGACATCATCTTCCATGAAATTATCGAGGAAAACTGCCCTGACATTCTACAACCAGAGGGAAAAATAAGTATTGAAAGAATCCATCGATCACCACCTGAAAGAGATCCAAAAAGAGAAACTCCTAGGAACATTGTGGCCAAATTCCAGAAATCCCAGCTCAAGGAGAAAATCTTGCAAGCAGCTAGAAAGAAACAATTCCAGTACTGTGGAAATACAATCAGGATAACTCAAGATCTAGCAGCTTCTACATTAAGGGATCGAAGGGCATGGAATAGGATATTCCAGAAGTCAAAGGAACTAGGACTGAAACCAAGAATCACCTACCCAGCTAAACTGAGTATAATACTTCAAGGGAAAATATAGTCCTTCAATGAAACAGAGGACTTTCAATCATTCTTGATGAAAAGACCAGAGCTGAAAAGAAAATTTGACTTTCAAACACAAGAATGAGAAGAAGCATGAAAAAGTAAACAGCAAAAAGAAGTCTTAAGGGAATTACCAGAAGTGAACTGTTTACATTCCTACATGGAAAGACAATATTTGTAACTCTTAAAACCTTTCAGTATCTGGGTAGTTGGTGGGACCACACACACACATGTACACGCATGCACGCACACACAGAGACAGAGAGCACAGAGTGAATTGAATAGGATGGGACCATAGCTGAAAAGAAATTAAGGTAAATGGTGAGAGAGAAATGGAGTGGGAGGAAAGAGGGTGAAATGGAATGGGGTAATTATATGTCATTTAAGAGGCAAGTAGGAGACTTCTTAGTGGAAGGAAAAAGAGGAGAGCTGAGAAAAAAAAAACAATTAGTTTACCCTCATCACATTTGACTAAAGGAAGGAATAAAATGCACACTCATTTTGGTATGAAAACCTATCTCACAGTATAGGAAAGTGGGGGAGAAGGAGATAAGCAAGGGGGGGGGATGATGGAAGGGAGGGCAAAGGGAGGAGGGAGCAATTTGAAGTCAACACTTGGGGAGGGACAGGATCAAAACACAGAAGAGAAACAATGAGGGGCAGGGTAGGATGGAGGGCAATTCAGTTAATCTTATACAACACGACTATCAGGGAAGACATTTGCAAAATTACACAGATATGGCCTATATTGAGTTGCCTGCCTTCCCAAAGGGAATGGGTGGGGAGGGAGGGATGGGGAGAATTTGGAACTCATAGTTTTAGGAACAACTGTTTAGTATTGTTGTTGCTACTAGGAAAGAAGACATACAGTTAATGAGGAATAGAAAGTCATCTGGCCCTACAGGAGAAAAGAGAAGATGGAGACAAGAGAAGGGAGGGATGACAGAAGAGAGGGCAGATTGGAGATAGGGAAAATTAGATTGCTTGGGGCATTGGGGTGGGGGGAGGGGTTAAAAGGGGAGAAAATTTGGAACCCAAAATTTTGTGAAAATGATTGTAAAAAGTTAAATAAATAAATTTTTAAAAAAAGAAATTTAGAGTCAATATAGGAAATGAACACATAAAGAACAAAAATTTGCAGTTCAAGAAAGTAAATTATATGTGCCAAATTAATGGATACAGACAATAAATGCTCTAAAAGTTCAAAGGGGATAGATATCATTATTGACTATATACCAGTCAAACTCTATGTTTAAGGGCGTTTCATGGAGAAAGTGGGACTTAAACTGAAGAATGGAATAGAATTTGCTTAGATGGAGAGGAAAAGGAATCCTTCCATTCTAAGCTGGGAAAACATCCTTAACAAAGACTTGGAGCTGGAAATGTACAAAGTCTGTCTGAGAAACAGTAAGGAAACTACCTTGGACAGAGCAGAGGGTTCAGGTCAAGGAATAATGGACAACAATAAAATTTGAAAAACAGTTTGGAATTATAGAATATGTTGAATATGAGGCTAAGGAATTTGAACTTTATATTGTAGGAAATGGGGATCTGCTAAAGGTTTGGAGCAAGGGAGTGACAAGAGTAAAGCAAAAATAGAAGAATGATTAACCTAGCAGTCCAAGAATGCAGGATGGATGAGAGTGGGGGAGGGCAGGGAGCAGTGGGACCAGTTAAGAGCTCTGGTTTCTTTGAAGAAGTAGGGGACTCTGACTCCACAGCATTGCAAAGAGAAGTAGATAATGAAAGACAATGGTTGTAGTGGATAGATTTCTGGACTGAGTCTAGGCTCTAATCTGCCTCAAATACTAATTATATGACTCTTTTCCCTTAACCTCTCTTTACCCTTAGTTTTCTCATCTGTGAAATGACAGGGTCAGATTTGATGATTTCTGAGGTCCCTTCTAGCTTCAATCTGGCTTCTATGATTTTTTTTTCAATATATTGGTTAATTTTTTGTAAGAGATAATTCTCTGGGAGGAAAGAAGGGGGTGGGGCATTGGGAAATGTAGATGAAATAAAAACAAAATTATAGCAAGAAAAATTCATTTTGTAAAATTTTGTAAAAGTTAATTAGTTATTATAAAATAAGTTATTAAAATTAAGTGATAGCAAGTGATTATTAAGATAGTAAAAACTGTAGGACTATGTTGAAAGTGGGCAGGATAGGCCACTGCAGGGAAAGGGAGGAGTCAATGCTCATTCTGGACCTACCTGTTGGTAATGATGAATCAATAGGAACTGGTCATTGACCATATAGTCCAAGAAAAGCAAGGGGGAAGAGAATAGTGATGCTGAGATTTCAAGTCTGGAAGATCGAAAGGCCATTAATGGAAGGGGGAACATCTGGGAGAGAGTTATTGATTTTGAAATGATGCCAGGATGTGCAAGTGAAAATGTCCAGTACACAGCTGGAAATGCAGAATGGAGCCATCTGCATAGAGATGATGGTTGAAAACATGAAAGATCTCTTGGGAAAGGTAAACAGAGTAAGAGAAACAAAAGGCTAGAGCAGACTGTTGGAAAATATCCATATTTGGGGAGGAAGAAAGAATAATAAGGAAAGAAAATAGAGGAGTTATTTTTAAAAAAAAAAGTAAATGATCTGGAAAAGATAAAGTCCCAGAGAGCAAAAGTAGGGATAATCTCAAGAAGCAAAGGTTAGCACCAGTGTTCATTGTCACAGACAGGTAAAGGAAATGGAGGTCTTTAGATTTTGCAATTAGGAGGTCATTAAATACGTTTGAGAGAGAAAGAAGTTTCACTAGAGCGACAGAAGTCAAACTGACATGTGGCAATGAGTTAAGACATAAGTGAAGGGTAAGATGATGGATGGAATGGGTGTTGAACATTTTCTCCAGAAGTGAGATTGAGAAAAAAGCTAGAATGGAGGTTAGAGTATTTCAAGGTAAGAAAGAACTATTTGTCATGGAGAATAAAACCATTAGGAAAGGGAAGACTGAAGATGGGAAGATTCTAAGTGAGGAGATAATTAAAGAAACATGGTCCTAAAAGAGGCCATATTTGGGCTGAATGACACCATAGAGGTCATCTATTCTAATGTTCTTATTTTACAGGAGAAGAACTGAGGGCAAGAGAGGTTGATTGACCTCATCAACATCACACAGCCAGCATGTGTCAGAAGCAAGATTTGAACCCAGATCTTCCTGGTTCCAAAGCCATTTTGCTGTCCACTATATCTTACTGACTCTCGTAGACGAGAGAAACTCACATAAGATAGCCCCAATATCAAATAGTAAAAGATGAGGTCATTTACTGAGAGAGGTGAATGTGCAGTGGACAGAAAGAGAGGCTAGCCATGGAAAAAGAAATCTAACTCTTCTTCTGAGACTAGAGGGAAAAAAAGAATATTTTTTTAAAAAGCCATATATTTAATGGATTATTGTCTTAAAGCTATAAGGAACCTTAAAGATAATTGAATCCTACCCCATCATCTTGTAGATAAAAAACCTGAGACCCTCAGAGGTTCAGTGATATGTTCAAAGTCATACAAATAATAGATGATGAACCAGGTTTTGAGCCCCCTGGTCATCTGACTTTACTTCCAGGACTCTTTCCACTGTACTATATTATTTAGAGGTAGAAAAAAAGATAAAACTATCATCATCATTGTCATCATCATTATCATAGACATTTTATAGGATTTTAAGGTTTTCAAAATGCTTCTCACATAATGTTCTGAACTATGAGTTAGTATTATCCCCATTTCACACTTTAAGAAACTGAAATTTAAGAGGCTAATTGATTTCCTCAGAGTCATGTAGAATCTAATAATTAGAACTAGGATTTAATAAATGGGTCTTCATTTTGCAAATGAAGAACTACGGCTCAGAGAGGCTAAAGGAGCTGCCCAGGGTCACACAGCCCTGCATTGTTGGATGCAAGCCCAGCACTCTCTGTACTGTGCCATACTGCTGCTTCTTATAGACGAGATGATGTTCACACAATATCATTTTAATAATAGAAGATGAAGTCACTTGCTGTGTGTTAGTGGGAAAATGTTCATTGATTGATTCACAGAATCTCTGAATTGAAAGAGATGCCAGAAGTCATCTAGCCATTCCCAGAGACATCACGATAAAGTGGTATAAGCATTGGATTTGAAATGAGAGTGCATAGGATTCCAGGTTGGCCCTCTTTCTTAGTACCTGTGTAACCTTGGACTTAACTATTAACTTCTATGGGCTATAGTGACCTCATCTGTAAAAAGGAGGGAGCTGGATTAGACCTCTATGATGCTTCTTTTTTTGATCAAGTCCGATTCTTGGTGACCCCCGCTTGGAGTGATTCTTCTACAATACCATCAATAATTGGTCATCCAGCCTCTGATTACCTCCAATAACAGGAAGAAGAAAGGAAGAAGTATTTACTTAGTGCCTACTATGTGTCAGGCACTATGCTAAGTACTTTACAAATATTATCTCATTTGATCTATGTGCTGCAATTATCCCATTTTACAGATAAATGACTAAATAGAAACTAAAGGTAAATGAATTGCCCAGAGTCACACAGCTAAGAAGAGTCTGGAGTCAGAAAGACTCAGTTTGAATCTGGAGAATTCTCTACTTCTCATTAAAACCATCTTGAGGCAGCTTTAATTATTGGGACATTTTCCCTTTATGCTGAACCAAAATCTGATTCTCTGCCTCATATACCCAATACTCATAGTTCAACTCTCTTAGGTCAAGCAGAAAAAATTTAGTCTCCGTTACAAATGTCAGCCTTTCAAATCCTTGAAGAGAGCTTCCCCTACACCTTCTCACCTCCAGGGTAAACATCGTCTGTTCCTTCAAGCAGTCTTCATAAGACATGGTTTACATTACCCTTAGAATTTTGGATGTGCCCCAGCTTGTAACTGTCCCTCCTAATGGAGAGAGCACATAGATTTTATCCCTGACTATGAATTCAGGAAGAAAAAAGTCCCTAGTTCTATCTTTCTCTTCTTTTCTTGCTGAATGAAGCCCCTGAGATTGGCATGATGAGAGTGGAAAGGAATTGAAAAGACTTTTCCCTGTCCTCATCAAATAAGGTGCTGAAATCACAGAAAGACAGCTGGAAAACAATCAAAGGAGTTCAAAAGACAGATTTAACCTAAATCTGAGGGCTTCTATTGGCTGACTGTAGCTTTGGGTTTTAAAATCACAAAAGAGCAAGATAGCCCTGAGGCTATTTGCTAAAAGTGCTCAAAATTCCTTTAAATGAATAGAAAGTGTCACACTGCGGTGGTAATTCAGCACAAAACCAATGGATGGCTGCATAGTGAAGAGGATATCCCAGGTTTACAACTGTAGTCCACTGACCTGCTAGCCACATGACAGGCAACGCCCGCTCAGTGATTAAGGCTTAATAAGAAATGAGGCAGAGAAGGGTCTCTTTACCAGTCAGAAAAAATGGATCTAGGAAGGGAAGACTTTCAGGGTTTCTGGCCCAAACAGAAACAATTGCTATTTACATTCACTCTGGGTCAATCGGGCCAAACAGTGACAAAGTTGGGCTTGGCCTGGGCCATATTGTTGGTCAATCAATGAGAGCCAGAGTGATTTGGTATTAAGGCTAGGAAAGACAGAAAAGAGAGAGAGAGAGAGAGAGAGAGAGAGAGAGAGAGAGAGAGAGAGAGAGAGAGAGAGAGGAAGGGAGGGAAGGAGGGAAGAAGGAAGGAAGGAAGGAAGGAAGGAAGGAAGGAAGGAAGGAAGGAAGGAAGGAAGGAAGGAAGGAAGGAAGGAAGGAGGAAAAGAAGAGAGGGAGGAAGGAAGAAAAACTAAAATTGAGACCTGTTAAAGACCTTAGCTCAAAAAGGCCAAGGCCCCCTAGTGCATCCTGGGCCACCTCCAGTCATCCTTATCTGTATCTTGCCACAGGACCCAGATGGCTCCAAAGGAGAAAGTGAGACTGGTGACTTTGCACAGCCCTTCCTCACTTAAATTCAACTCACAGTATCACCTCCCTGATGTCATGGCCTTCTTCTAGAATGAAAGATGAGCAACGACAGCCAGATGACATCAGCAGCAATCCCAAGAGAACAGTCAGTAGGGACACTTGAAGTAGAGAAGGCATCTACTGAAGACGCCACCTACATATGAATTGCTCTGGGGTTCTGACTGTCCCCCTGGTTACATATGTTCCCATATGCCCCCTCCAGGTTTTTTTTTCCTATGCATAATCCTTCTCCCACTGTGTAGTTGGAAGGAAGGGGGCAACTTTTCCTTGCAATTTATTTTGTCATGCTGTTAATTAAATGTCTTTGCCTTGAAATCATGTGCACTTTGCTTGGTCTAAAGTGGGGTTGGGGAACCTGCAGCTAGCAGGCCACATATGGCCTTCTAGGTCCTTGGGTACAGCCTTTTGATTGAGTCCAAGTTTTACACAACAAGTCCTTTTATTAAAGGGATTTGAATTGTGAAGTTTGGATTCAGTCAAAGGGCTACACTTGAGGACCTAAAGGGCTATGCAGGTTCCCCACCCCTGGTCTAAAAGGAACTTGGTGGGAAGGGATTATGCCCTGGAGTCAAAAAGATATGAGTTTAAATTCAGCCTCAGACATTTAATAGCTGTATAACTCTTTGCAATTCACTTGCCCCTTGTTTACCTCAGTTTCCTCATCTGTAAAATCAGCTGGAGAAGGAAATGATAAACCACTTCAGTATCTTTGCCAAGAAAACCCTAAATGGGGGTCACAAAGAGTCAGACATGACTGAAATAGCAAGAAAAAGTGAAACATCACCATGAAACAGGGTTTGAACATTTCTTTTAAAATATTGCCTCCACAGGAAAGTGGGGGGAAAGGGATAAGAGAGAGGGAATAACAGAAAGGACAGCAGAATGGGGGAAGGGGTAATTACAAGCAAATACTTTGGTAGAGGGTCAGGTCAAAGGAGAGAATAGAATAAATGAAGGGTGGGACATGATAGAGAGAAATATAGTTAGTCTTTCACAACATGATTGTTATGGAAGTATGTTGCATGACTATACATATATAACCTTTATTGAATTGCCTGCCTTTTCAACAAGGATGGATAGGGAGGGGAATGTGGAACTCAAAACTTTAAAAATGGCTATGAAAATTATTTTTACATGAAACTAGGAAATAAGTATATAGGCAATGGGGTATAGAAATCTATCTTGCCCTACAGGAAAATGGAAGGGAAGGGCATAGATAGAGGGGAGGGTGAGAGAAGGGAAGGCAAATTAGAGGAAAGGGAAATCAGAATACATGCTATCTTGGGATGGGGAAGGGAGAAATGGGGAGAAAATTTGAAATTCAAAATTTTGTGGAAGTTAATGTTGAAAACTGAAAATAAATAATTTTTTAAATGCCTTCAAGGTTGAGAAAAAACAAAAACAGAATAAGAAACACAAGTGTGGACATCATATGACCCTAACCCTGAAAACCCAACTGAGCATTCCTTTGAGCTCTTGAATGAAAAAGAACTTGATCATTTGGGGTCTTCTTCCTCTAATTAAGAATGACAGGCACTACTTTTTTCCCCTCAATATTTATGACTTTTCTGTTCTAACCCTCCCCCTGCCATAAGCTTTCTTATTCTCTTATATCCCAATAGAGCTAAAAGAGTTGTCTTTAATTTTCTCCCCCAATAATTATAGCTTTCAAATATGAGTAAGTGGTAGGTTACTGCCATTATGACATGTAAATTTCCCATAAATCTAGCAAGACATACTTTTAGAAGAGATCTCAAACATAGATATATCACCTGGTTTGGCACTACTTAAGGTGGCAGCTTGAGGTACTGGATCTTAAGGTCATTTGTAATTTGAAAGTTTTACCAAATCAGCTGATATGTAACATTCAGACAAACCCAAATTTGCCTATTTTATTTTGGTAGTTTCACATACTCTAGATATGAACACAGGCAAAATCTGGTTCTCCTTTCACCAGTCTTGCCAACCTAGATCAGCTCAACTCTGCAAAGCCTAGAAACAGACAGAAACCTTAAAATTAGCAGTATGTTTTTTCCTTTCAAACTTTTTAAACAAAAGACCAACTACTGCTAGGAAACTTGATAATTTAAACTGAGTCCTGAATATACTCCTTCTCAAGAAAAGAATGAAGGAGGTGTGAAAATCCATACTCTAGGTGCCTCTACTTCCCCTCCTCTCACTGTGGTTTAAACCCTCTATCAACTGGTTTCTGATTTCATCACTCAAGTGAAATTGCTTTTTCCCAACATTAGTGGTAATCTCCTAACTGCAAAATTTAATGTCCTCTTCTCAATGCTCATCCTTCTTGCTCTTTGACAACACTTGATAGTCTTTACCACTGCTCCCTCCTAAATATTCTCTCTGCTTTGTTTTCTTCTTTCTTGACTCTACTTTCACAAGGTTCTTTTACATGTCCAAACCAAACTTCTCAGTCTCCTTTACTAGGTCATTCTTGATGTCCACCCATTTACTGTTAGTGTCTCTTCAGTTCTGTTCTGGGTCCTTGTCTCTTCTCTTTATAAGCTCTCAGTTGGTGATTTCATCAGCTTCCATGTGTTGCACTATTATCACTATAATTATCACTATAATAATATAATGGAATCTTAAGAATCAGAGTCTTGTCTCTCTGATGAACGCCAATCCCACATCAAAGACTGCCCATTGAACTTTTCAAACTGGTTTACCAATGGGCATCTTAAGCCTACCATATGCAAAACAGAATTTCTCATACAGAACTTATTATCTTTCCTCAAAATCCAACCCCTCTTCCAAACCCCCCTAATACTATTTATTGATGGTGTTCCCATGCTCCCAGACACTCAGATTCCAACTTCTGTTTCAGGCTCAACTCCTCACTTTAACTCATCTGACATATCCAGTTGATTACCAAATCTTATCATTTTTAACTTTACAACACTTTTCCTGACTTACACGGACATCACCTTAGCTGAGTCCCTTGTCACCTTTCTACCTAGATCAGAGGTTGGTAAACTACAGCCCGTGGGATGAATCTGGCCAATGGCTGCTGTTATACAGCCAGGATAAATGTAAATGCAAGCTCATTATCAAAAATGTCCTGTGCTGTTATACAGCTAGAACTAAAAACTTGATTTAAAAATGTAAAAAAAAAAAAAAAGTTACTAACTTGCCATTTCATAATCTAGTCCAATGGGCTTCCTTTCTTCCTCTTACCCACAACACCCCATCATTCATGTCTGAACCATTGCCCGTGCAGTTCCTTGTACCTGGAATACTCTCTGGTTGTTACCTCTTGGAATCTGTGATTTTCTTCAAAACTCAGCTCAAGCATCATCTTCTGCACTTTCCCACATGATTCTACCCCAAGGTGTTAGTGCCTTCCCTGCCAAAACTATTATTTGAGCTGAAGTTTCACTAAAACTTTTGGAAGACCCCTCTACGTATATGTTGTCTCTTCTGTTAGAATCAATGCAAGTTCTTTGTGGGTAAGGATTATTTCATTTTTGTCTTTGTTTCCCAAGGGTTTAGTGCCATGCCTGGCACATGTTTGAAGATTGATATAGTTGGCAGATGGGGCAAAAAAGGTTTTTGTAACCCATGCCCAGAGGATAGACTCTATTTCCAGGCCAATGACTAGATAAGAAAGAGATTAGCTTCCCTAACTCAAAACAGAAAATGTATGATTTACATGGGCCCTAGGCAATGGTGTGCTTGAATTAAATTAATTAATTAATGAATAAAAACTCTAGCTCTCTCTCTAGAATTGATTGTTAAATTTTCATCTTAGAAATCAGCAAGGGCTACAAATCAAGGATTTATTGTTTTGCTGATTGTCTAGACAAAGTATTAACTCTGATTTTTAAAAAGTGGGTGTACATAAAATCCATACACACACACACACACACACACACACACACAGGTTGTTAAACATTCCCCTGCATACCCTTGTGTTAAGGGTGTATTTGTCAACTGGGCTTGATGTATTAGTGGGGAATTTAGGCAGAACCACTAGGGAGTACAAGTTCAGAATTAGAAAGAAAACTTTTTTCTGGTGGAAGAAGTCATATTATAAGTATAATAAGGGAACAGTCGATGGAAACCCATCCTTAGGACATGAGCAGGTTTTCTGGGAATGTTTCCTGTTGAGTTACTGAGTGGTAAACAAAAAGTCTTTTGATTGACCAATGAGACAGAATTGGGGGTACACACAAAATTATTAAATAGATAATTCTGGCTTCTCCTTGTCAACCTCGGTGTTTGTTCTAAGAAAGACAAACAAAATGAGGTTGTATAGTCCATCATTTCTATCAAAGTGGGTGGTATGTATATGCATGAGAGCTGCAGTTTTGGAACTGAGCTCATTTTGGGATGCTAGTGCAGTTTATGTACTCTTTCAACAATGATGTCACCTCATCATCGTTTTACCTCAGAACAGAGGAAATGCCTCTTTTGTCAGAGCATCCCCAGGATTTAGGCTATCTAGACAGAAGAATCTGTCTCCACCTAAGTCTGAACAGAACCTAATGTGCCCCTCTACCTCAGATTAAGTTACTTCTGAGCTTGGGTTGGGATTTGGCTAGGATAAATATAAATACAATCTCATTATCAAAAATGTCCCTCTGAAGAAAAACTGAACTTCCAAAGAAGCGGGCTGGGGAAAGCTCTGAATCTCCAAGATAATGATTATTAAAAATCATTTTTTATACCCTTTAGTGGCAAAATTGTGTTTTCTAAAGCCAGCTAGGTGTTGCAGTGTGTAGAGTGTTGGGTCTGGAGTCAGGTACAAATGAGATCAATTTCCACCTTAGACTCTAACTGTGTGACCCTGGGCAAGTCACCTTACTACAGCTTACCTCAATTTTCTCTACTGCAAAATGGTGATAATAGCACCTAAATGGATACTCGTATGGCACCTTTAAGTTTGCAAAGTGCTTTGCATGAATCATGCCATTTGAACTTCACAACAGCCATGTGAGGTAGGTACCAAAGATGTTATTATACCCAGAATCAATGCTTGGTGATTAGTCCCCACTTCACAGACTAGAAGAAGGAGGCTCGAGGTACCATTCTCCCAGAAATCATCAGAGGCAGGATTTTAATTTTTCTTCTTGACCTCTTGTCCAGGACACTATCTACTTAACTGTGTGCCATTCTAAATTTCTATCATAGCATTTATTTCAGGTAGACCAATTAGAATTGAGAGGACAGGGGCTCCAAGCTTGGCAGTCTGCAGACAAGTGAGAGTGAGCAAAAACATTGATAAAGGAAAGGAGGAAGAGGTACTTTCCCAAGTCATGACCAGTGAGTCATGTTTGAGTTATCCTCTGGAATGACCAATCTTTATGGGGCTATGGATTGAAGGTATTTGCCAGAACCCTGAATCTACTTCTCTAAAGAGCTTAAATAGTTGATATAGCAATAACAAAAAAAAATCTTTCTGGTATGGTTTGGATACATATCCAGGGAAAGAGGGATAGATGGAATAGTCATTGGAGGAATTTTCTAGACCCTATGTATCTAGACAATCTAAACTATGTGTGTATGTGTGTGTATACACATATATATGTCTATATATATATATAAACATATGCCTATATGTGTATACATATATGTATAGATAGATAGATAGATAGTGTTCTCTTTTTTATCCCAGAATATTAAATTAGACAAGTACTTATGAAGCTGCTACTATGTGTGAAGCACTGTGCGAGGCACTTGGAATACCTAACCAAAAAAAAAACCAGTTCCTGACCTCAAGATACTTACCGGAAACAAATAATGTTTACACATGTAAAGGGGTGGAAGTTTTACCATCATCTCAATTAATGTAAATATAGAAGGTCTGTATACTTCAACCGAATCAATTAAACAAACTATTGAGGAATTTTCCTACATCTCTATCATAATGTGTAAAAGTCATTAATGAATTTGAGAGAATTGTAAAGTTTCAGTCTTTGGACGAAGTCAGATGATTCCCACAGGAGACATCTTGTGATTGACTGAAAGAATCAAACCCACTTCTGGGCCTGTGTATAAAAGTAGTTGTCAGTCAAGAGGTTAGAATGATGTACTACTGGTAGGTGGCACAATGGATCCAGTACTGGTCAAGGAGTCGGGAAGAACTGATTTAAAATCTGGCCTCAGACAACTTGATACTTATTAGCTATGTGACCCTGGGCAAGTCATTTAACTTTAGACCCTGAGAGGTTACCTTGCTTAGGTTCTTCCCTCAGTCAGTATGAGTCAGAGACAGGACTTGAATTCAGGTCTTTCTTTCTCCAAAGTCACCACTCTGTCCTAGGACATACAACCTTTAGTGAATTCAGGGAGGTTTTAAAACAAACCCTCAGTGTTTTAATTACAGAAGCAGTTAAATACATTTGAAAATAGTCAGCCACTGTGCTATAAAGGCCACCTTTGGAATCAGAAAGCCTCAGGTTCAAGAAAATCTTTTGACTCATATTAGCTGCAGAACCCTGGCCAAGTTATTTAACTTCTCAGAGCATCAGGCAACACTCGAAGAGTCTAAATTGCCTAGGAGTCATAAGCATTTATCATTAATCAGGAGCCACTGCTATAGAAGATTTTGAGTAGCTTGGGCTCCAAAGGTCACACCAAAGAGAGCTTCCTGCCCTTCTATCTGTCCTCACACATCTGCCAAATGATTTCCCCCTTGATGTGACAAATGTGACCAAAAGGTTTTTTTTTTATGCTCCATAAATAAACTCCGCCAGCTGAAGAGGTGGTAGCCCTTCAAACGGCGTGAATGAAAGGAAAACAACTTTCAACTTCTAAAGACAATGTAAATAGGGCCAACATGGCGAGCCTGCCTAAGCCCTTCATATAGAATGTAATACCTTCCCTGGGTCCTTGGAAAAATATTCTTAATATGGTTGCTTTGGGGTATTTTTCCCACTATATGAAATACATCAACTTATTGAAGCATCCTGTTTGACTACTCAACATCAAAGTTTCCAGCCACTGAGCCTCATGTCCTATCTAATAGCATACACTATTTTTCTCCTGACATAAATTGTTCGTTATATAGATATTACCTTATTAAAAGAAAAAAATACCTTGGTTTATCTAAGATCCTTTCATCTTTTCCATGTACAAGATTTTAGGCTAAATCTAGACTGAAAAAAAAAAGCACAACTCCCAATTCAAGGTCAACAATTCAACTGCACAATTCAACAAATATTTAAATATCGAGCATGTGCCAAGTACTGTGCTGGCTGATAAGACTACCAAGACAAATAAGAAACATTCTCTGCCCTAGGGGAATTTACGCCCTGCTGAGAGGAAACTACATGTATCTCCTTTACCGATAATTAGATTAGCTGTTTAATATTATTTCCATTAATAAGCAGTCACATTTACCTAGTGCTTAATCAATCAGCCATCTATTAAGCACCTATTAAGGACTAGCTCTGAGCCAGGCACTGTGCCAAGCGTGTTAGGGATAAAAAAGAAAGATGAGGGTAAAAAAGTCTATACCCTCGAGGAATTTAGAGTCTAGCTGGTGTAGACAGCATGTGGTGATCTATATTTATATATACACACACAAATATATGTACATATATACAAAGGCAGAGGGTAGGGGGCACTACCCTGGTGGAGAGAGAGAATAAAGAAAGACCTCACAGAGAAGGCAGTACTTTAGTTAAGCCCAAATAGAAGCCTGGGATTCTGAGAGATAAAGGGGAGAAGACTTAGCCCTTTCATTATCTCCTCTTCACTACCCCTCCTATAAACTTGCCCCAGCAAAATGTGGAGGAGGTGGAGGAGGTGGAGGAGGAGGAGGAGGAGGAGGAGGAGGAGGAGGAGGAGGAGGAGGAGGAGGAGCCCTGCAAACAATATACCTAGTCTAGCAAAACAGTTTCCCACATTGGCCATGTCTGCATGCATGTCTGCATGTCTCCTTTCACATTTGCAGTTCACCCTTTCTCTGGCACCCCTCTTCTTTTCTTTCTTTTTGTTTTGTTTTTACTAAAGTCAGCTCCATATTCACACTTTCCCCCACAACCAGTTGAATCACCTGGATTAGTTTAGCATATTTGGTTCCTTGAGGTGTTTCTTAGAAATGCTAATGAATCTGCCCATTTCTCCCCTTCACATCTGGTGCACCCTCAGGTACCAAGAGAGTAAGTGACTTTCTTAAGCTAACAGAGGAAGTCAGTTGTGGGACCAATAATCCAAGGCTAGCTTATCTAATAATATCTGACCACTTCAAGGTTTAAGGAATTATTTCATTTCATCCTTACAACAAGACTTACAATTCACTTTACAGATGAAAAAACTCAGGGAGATAGAGAGGAAGCAACTTGCCCAGGCTTACACAACTCTTAAGGGTCTGCAGTTGGATTTAAACTCAGGTCTTTGACTAACTCCCTCACTATCTTCAAACCTGTTGCATTCTACCATCTCTTCCAATTCTTACAACCAGCCTGGGAATTCTGGATACTACTATCCCCACTCTACAGATGAGAAAACTGAGGCAGATAGCAATGAAGCAACTTGCCTAGGGTCACACAACTATTTGCCACTGTACCTCTTAGCCAAAATTAAGCCCATGCAAGGTAAATAAGGAAGGCTTAAAGGTCAAGCATTGTTCCTGCTCATTTTTCCAAACACCTCCTCCCACAACTATAGAACCAGAAGAGTGAGAGTCTCCTTGTCTGCTCCCTGGTTTTCTTTCTTGTCATAGGAAGTAAGATGTCAGCATCCTAACCACAAGAGAAACATTGTGTGCTCTGGGTTTTTCCACTCAGGAATCAGATAGTCATGTAAAACCAAGGCTGCGTTCTTATTGCCATCAAAGTGATAATGACTCTGGAGAGTGGCAGACTCTAGTGCAGGGATGGGGAACCTGCGGCCTTGAGGCTACATGTGGCCCTCTAGGTTTACAGGTGCGGTCCTTTGATTGAATCTCAGTCTCACAGAACAAATTCTTTTTATTAAGGAAGCCCTCCCTACCTCACTCCCAGATTAAGTGAAACAGGTCTTTCGTTTCAAGTAGCCAAGAAAGCAGAGGGAGCATCCCAGCCTGTCCTTCCATCCTCAGCAGCAGCTGCCTGCAGGTGTCTGCATCAGGAGACAAGGGGAGACTGGATATAGATCCACCATGCTTAACGGGAACTTTGTGAGCACCCCATAAATGAGAGAAACAAAGGACTTCCTAAAACCTGGAGCTGTGAATTACGTATTTGCCGGTGTGCACCCTAATCTTGAGCTCTCTTTCCTCTGAATTCTGCATATATTGGGGCACAGGAGTTTGGAAGATTATTTCATAATAACTCTTCTTACTATATTTACCTCTAAAGGTTATTGTGTGGATCAACTGAGATAAGCACACTTCAAAGCCTATATGAATTCTATCACTTATTATTAATATTATAATTAATCCTACTCTATTATTATTTGTAGTTGATTTAAGGCTGCCTGACTAAAAGTTTCCCAACTGATATACTTGAGAGAATTCGCACATGTAGAAGTTTACATCAATAGCATTCAGCGAATCACTCCCAACTCCTTAGAAGTATCCCTAAAACCCTGAGGGAGAGATGTAATTGATCATTGTCTATAGGAATGGGAGTTAGGATAAGGATCCTCAGGGCTTATATGGGCTACATGTATATACTTGTAGGTGATATGTGAATGCAAGTAGTAGGGACTGTTTATTCTCTGTCTTGACATTCCCAATGACTAGCATAGTGTCTGACAAATAGGAAGTGCTTAGTAAATAAGTAGATTACATCCCACTTCACTTCAGGATCATACCCCCAGTCACTTGTGTAAGACCTCTTATGCATCTGTTTCTGTAAGTATTTTGTTAGGTTTCTAGTCCATTGGTAGAGATAGTGTTTAATATAGATGTTAGCTCTGCTGCTTAATTTTTTTTCTCCCAGTGATTTTCTTTCTTTCCTTCCCCCTTTCCCTCTTTCCTCCCTTTTCTTTTCTCTCTCTTTGACCTTCTTTCCTTGCTCCTTCTCTTCCTTCTTGTCTTCTGTTTTTCTTCTTTTCTCTCCCTTCCTCTTCTCCTCTCTTCCTTCCCTTTGTTATTGTTACTGTTTTTCGATCATTTTCTGTCAGGTGTGACTCTTTCTGAACCCATCTGGGGTTTTCTTGGCAAAGATACTGTAGTGCTTTGCCATTTCCTTCTCCAGGTCATTTTACAAATGAGGAAACTGAGGCAAGCAGGATTAAGTGACTTGCCTAGGGTCACACAGGCAAGTGTCTGTCTGGTCAGATTTGAATTCAGGAAGATGAGTCTTCCTGACTCCTGGCCTGGTACTCTATCATTGAACCACCTACCTGCCCCTTCCTTCTTTCACCTTTATCTTAAAACAATTTCTTTTTCAAAGATCTACAGAAAAACTTTGAAGCACCATACAAATCACACACCTACATTTCAACCATCTACACCCCATGGCTTCCAGTGAGGTCCTCCTTGTGGTGTGGAGATATCTGATCCTGGGATATCAAAGTCTGTGCCAACAGAGTACAAGCTCTGGCAAGTCTTAAGCAATATGGAAAAGCTCTGAATAGGAGTCTGTATCTCTGTTGTTCAAAGACTAACCCAGCCAAGCTTGGAAAAGCTCAGCCACTAGGCAATGAATTTTTTAGCTACAGCAACTCCAAAAGATGGTGTTCAAAGTCATGGAAAGGTTACAGTACATAATGATGGAAGATGTACTTGGGCTGCTGAAATCCTGGATCCTTCTGGCTGCATTTCTTCCAGTAGAGCTCACTACTCAAAACCCAAAAGGGAAAAGTGTGCCTAGAGCTGGGGCCAGGTTGAAACAAACCCCTTGCCTATCACTTCCCAGAAGCCTTTGGGATGCACTCTCCTTTCTGAGAAATTTCAAAATCGGTTGCTTTCTTTTCTCAGCCCTCCATTACAGATGTCACATTCACACTTTCTCAACCCCACTCCTATTTTCAGAGCCTGAACAGCCTGTTTAAATCAGTGAGGACTCAACTTCCAGTTAAGGTCATACATAGCCCTCACTAAACATTAGCCTCCCTCTATATCCTGCCTCCAGGTTAATTTTCAATCCTCCCTCTTCCTTACCCTCTCAGCTTCTGTGTTTTGTCGGGACTCGACCACCCACAAAATAAAACCGGGATTGGGTGAGGGTATACAGTTATGAAATCCAACTTAAAACTCCAACTTCCCTGTTTTGTAGTTCCCTCCCATATCCCTCCCCTCCCCACTTCCAAATCTTCATCTCCTAGGATAAAGAAAATCAAACCAACATGAAATGTTGTTGATTCCATGACTCCTGTTATCTTCAGCCGTTAGACTCCAGCTGAACTAACAGAAATCCTTCTGTAAAAGGGGCTACTGTGCAAGAACATTTAACTGCAAGGCTTTATGGACACACTTTCTTTGAGTAAACAGAGCAAATGAGAATCATAAGGAGACAGGTCTCAGCCAGCCAGATTTCTTGCTTGTTACTCAATACCAATTTCTCCAGACCAGCCAGAAAATGAATTGGTAGGACCAGGAGGTGAAAACATTAGAACCTAAAAAGTTCTTTTCTTTTCTTCCTTTCCCTACCCCTCTTTTAATGGTTCAATAAAGAAGCAACAATACAATTAAAGACTCGAATTAGTCAGACCAAACACCTCTGGACTGTAGCAGGAGTTTGCAGTAAGGATAGATAGCAAAATCAGCCACTGATCCAACAAAATCCTGACCAGTTTCAAGGTGTTGCTCAATTTATTGTCTGCCGATGGGAATTTGATCCAAAGCTAAAACATGCAATTGGGTCCCAACTGACTAGAAATGTGTCTGTATAAAATAGTTCCCGGCCAGTCAACAAGTCTACTGGATCAGTCTAAGGGACATTTACTACATCTCCCATTCCTTTTGGGGTTACTTAAAAAGGGTCCTTGGGCTCCAACAGGCAACCCCTAATTCAAAGTCTATGCTACTAGATTGCCAGGGTAGACATCATGGGTCAGAGAGAACTGTAGTAGCTTATCCTATTTATTCCAGTTCAGTCCAAACTTTTCCTTTCACTTTTCTTTCCATCATCTCTTTCATTCATGGGCTGCTCATTTAGTACAACTGTAAGAAAAGACAATACTCTGGCACTTTTCATTAGGATGAAAGGTATTATTTATGTATGCGGACATATAAATACAAAATGGTTTGGTTATTATTTAGCATTCCTGAGATATATTATTAATTCACAGGTTACTACAGAGATGGAAGGAGTAAAAATCACATTTCCCTGTGTGTGCTGGGTGCAGAGTCCTTGATCAATGGTTTCAGAGTCAGGGAAATTGGAAGTAATTTTTATGATGTCAGATAAAAGACAGATATAGCTCTAATCACAGAATCTGGGAGTTGAGCTATTTACCCTTTCTTCTGCCTGCTATTTATCAAATTTTCAAGAACTTTGTCATGTGTGTAGCTACTAGACATACCACCCTTGCAAGAACTGGGGATATAAAAGATTTTGTGGTGAATCCAAAAAATACTGGTTGCTTTTTTTAAGAACCACTTAAAATTCCCCAAAAAACTTAGGAAAGTTCTTCATTTGCTGAAAATCAGCCGGGGAGAGAACAGAAGGAAACTCAGAATGGGACAGTAACAAGTAAGTCATCACTGGAAGGAGCATGTTAAATCTGAAACATACAAACCGCAGTAAACTAAACAAAGGCCCCTTCTTTCATTATGTGACCAAATCATTCCTCTTTCTCAGCCATCTTTCCTTTATAGCACCTCTTCATATTTCCTTATTTGTAATGTTTTGTGTCCTGCTTACACCTACCATGAGGCCCTCTTCATTGCTCTTTGAATGTATTTTTAAATTTAATTCTCCAGAGACATTTCTTTCCATCTCCTCTCTTTGCAGTTCTGAGGTTGTACTTCCTGAAGGTTGTCTCCCTTATGCCCAGAATACATTCCCTTCTCAGTTGCTCCTCTTAGAATCTATCAAGACTCCATTGAAATATCACCTCTATATGAAGTCTTTCCTGGTCTTCCCAGGTTGGTCCCTTCTTACTCAAGCTTCCTTAATATCCAGGAGCTGCTAGTCAAGGTTTAACAACCAGCTCTCCCAAACATAGAGTACACTTTTAAGTTTATTCCATATCTTCAGTCTATTTCAAGTGCACTCAGGCAGGAGAATATTGGTAAATGTTTAACAACCAGTTTTGGGTGGGGCGTGGGGGGAGTAGTTAGGGCATGAGCAGCATGCTTTTAAGTTTCACCTGCATTATTCACATTTTTATCTATCGCTTTCTTAAGTCTACACGATAAACAAAAACAAGAAGAAATCAAGCCCAGATTTAAAAAAATTAGAATCAGTATGAGCAGGCTCTAAGCACATCCCTGTTTATCTTTGTCTTATATGCAAATTGTATCCTTTGTTAGAAGGTAAACTTTTTAAGAATAGAGATTTTCACTTTTATCTGGATCCTCAAGACTTAACAAAGTGTCTGGCATATAGTTGATATTTAAAAGATATTTACTGATTGATAGCTTCCATGAGTCACTGCCATAAATCAGCAGAAAAGTACTGTTATTCAGAAGATGAGTCCTTATTTCATGAAGTTGTGGAAAGAATTTTGCAGTTCTCCAAAAGCAATCCATCTCTCTCTCTTACTCCTGTTCAACTTTGGATCTGACTCATTGTCCATTTATATAGTGTCTGTCCAAGTTGTCTGTACTGATGGATGAACTCTATAAGTTGGCTCCCTAGAACAACCAGACCATAGAAATAGTCCCCCCCTTCGATTATATACTTGTGAAATTGATTTTTTTTTATTTGAGCATAGGACACATTATTCATATTAAAATGTACATTGCTAGACTTGACCAGAGGTCTCAAACATTGGTCACATTGCAGCCAGAACACTCCTGAGTTTGAGAACTAAATTAAAATGTAATTGGGGAAATACTTAAAAAAAAATTGAAACAAAATAGCATGTAGATAATGTCTATATGTGTTTTTAAATTAACATACCCCACTGAGAAGGATCCTTATGTACAGCTTAGTGACCCTCATTTCTGTATGAGTTTGACGCTACTGGACTTGACCCAAAATTCTAGCCTCTGTTATCCAGTGTATTTGGTAACTATCCTAATCTTGTATCATCTGCAAATTTGACAAGCAATCTATCTGTGCCTTTATCTAAATAATTCAATAAACATTTATTAAGTGCCTACCATGTGCCAGACATTGTGTTAATTGCTGATGATAAAAAAAAGAGGCAAAAGACAGTTCCTATCCTCAAGGAGGGTATTATAGTCCAATAGGAGAGAAAATGTGTAACAGATATAAACAAAACAATCTATATACAGGATGAATAGAAAATAATTAAGAAAGAGAAAGCATTGGAATTAAGGAATTAGGGGAGGCTTTGAGTTTGAGTTGGATTTTGAGGTGGGACTTTAAGTTGTGAGAAATAACTGATTTGGACTTCTACTCAATTCCATGCAGTATTGATCAGGAGTAGTGATAAGTTCTGTCCATTTGGCCTCAGAGCTGTAAACTCAGGTTGTAAGTTCACTTGTTTATTCATAGGAAGCTAACTAGAGCTTCTAAACTAAAAACCCTTGTTGTTCCTTGTCGTGTTAACCAAACCCAGTGTGGCAGTGATGACTCAATTATATGGAAACCTCTCCAACTTATTTTTTGTACCTCTGGACTTCTCTTGTTCAACATGAGCAAGTGACTCTCTTACGACCGCTTAGTCAGTGGAGACACCTCATGATTCACCCAGACCCTGCTGATATGTCATTTTTTGACCCTTATGAGCGAGGTCTATCAACCAACGAGATTCTGTATTTCATCATTCCTCTTTTACCCATTTGGGTATCAAACCCCATGAAAACAAGATCCTGGAAGAAGGGGCCATCCCAGATCGTGAGGAAGATCTGAGGTCCACTTCACTGAAGGGGACAATGGATCCTTTAATTAAGTGTCATTGACTCAAAGGAAGCTGGCGAGGTTAGTATTCAGAGTGGAGGAGGGAAAGGATTCCAGTTATGAGGAACAGTGGGAGAAAATGTTTAGAACCAAAAGATGAAGTGTCCTATTTGTGGAACAGCCAAGGAATTGATAAAAAGGTTGAACCATAAAGGGCCAACCACAGATCCCTGGGACATTCCACTAGAGACCTCTTTCCAAGCTGACATCAAACTGACAACTACTACTCTTCAGAGTTTTACCCTTCTTCTGCCTCTGGATCCTTGTAATTTCATCATCACTTTGCTCAGACCTCTTTATCTGCTCTGTAAAAATAGCAGGAGATACTTTACCAAAAGCTTTACTAAAGTCTAGATAAATTATACTTACAATACTCCTCCAAAGTACTAGGTTAATAAGCCTTTTAAAAAAGGAAATAAGGTCAGTGTGGCATGATCTATTCTTGATGGAGTTCTTCCCTTTCATAATTAATCAAAAATTATCTCAGGAATTAAAGTTAAGCTCCCTGACATGGTTCACAGGCTCCAATGTATTCTTTATTTTTTTTTAATTGGGTATTTATCCACTACTGTGACTTCTCCTCTATTCTCCATGATCTTTCTTTTAAAAAATCTAATTTAATTTTTTAAAGACTAGGTCTCCCTATTTCACCCAGGCTAGAAGCATAAGAGCTACTTCCAATTCTGATACCTCTCTGATAAGCACAGGAACTTTGACCAGCTTCATTTCTGACCTAGGCTGGTTCATCCCTCCTTAGGCAACCTCCTGATCCCCACTTTTCTAGGATGTCACCATAGTAATGGTGACCTTAGTGAGGACACCAGATTGACTTAGTCTATGGCAGCTCCTAGCTTCCAAGTTCAATGGATCCTTAAGCCTCAGTCTCCCAGTAGTGTGGCTTACAAGTCTGTATCACCATTCCCAGTTCTCCATGTCCTTTCAAAGACTACCACTTCTTTCAATACCCTAGATGTCATTCATCTGGGCCTGATGACTTGAAATCATTAAGGAGTTGCTTTCTTACAATCTCCCTTAATAACTTAGTTTAAACTCCCTATTAATCAATTGGAATGACATTCTATTCAATAGACTGACTAATAGAAAATAGACTCTTTTCTATCTTTTCCAAACCAGATTATACTCCCAGGCAAGGAAAACCAATGTTAAGATAAGAATTGATTGGTTCTTCTCTCTGTCATTTATTGTGATTGTGTCCATCAAAACCAAGCAGCATTTCTATTCCTTCTCTGATATCTCAATAAAGAACAAAATTAAAATAAACAAAATCCAGAAAGCCCAACTTTGGTTGTTATCCTTTAGCCTTATTTGGAGTGGCTGCTCTTTGTAGAAAACCATGCCTATCATACTTTGCTGGTCACTCCTGCTGGGTGGACAGAAGGCTCATCCCTTCAGTCTCTTTAGAATTAATACTTGGCAAACCTGAAAGTGCTATGGAAATTCTAGTAGCTATTATTATTCTTTAGAGAACTATCCTTTATTTAGGGGTAGTTAAAGGGTGCAATAGAGTGCCAGGCTTGGAATCAGGAAGATCTGAGTTGACATCCAGCCTCAAACACTAGCTGTGAGACCCTGGGCAAGTCATTTAACCCTGTTTGCCTCAGGTTCCTCATCTGTAAAATGACTGGAGAAAGAAATGGCAAACTACTCCAGCATCTTTGCCAAGAAAAACCCAAATGGGGTTACAACAACTGAACAACAATGACAAAATCCCTTTTTTAACTTGTAGGAATTGTTTTTCTTTGTTTCTTCAGATTTTCTTTCTTGAGATTTCCCCATCATTTCTGGGCTGCTTCCTCCTTTGGAACTGAAGTCCACGGCAACCTACCTATCCTTTCTTAAGATCTAATCTTCAAAAATCTTGGGTGCATGTGTTGCTAGGTCAGCTGTTCTTTTTCTCCTTAGCAGATTTGATGCCATGGTTTTCTGCCCTTATGGAGATCATTATCTGGTAGGATAATAAGATGCAAACATAGATAATTAGAACATACAATGGGATATGACAGCTGTGTTAAAGACATGAGAAGGAAAATGTGATCTGAAATGGGGTGAGGGCATCAGGATGGAGGGTTAGAAAGGACATTATAGATTACCCAGTACTACCTCCTCATATGATAGAGGACACAAAAGCACAGAAAGAGAAATTGATTTTCATAAGGAAGAGTGATTTTTCCAAGTATGTGATATAACTACGTTGTGGCCTTATGGGAATTCGTCCCTGGGTTTCCTTATTCTTTCCAATGCTTGTGTGAGATAATCACTTCATCATAGAATTTAAAAATTAGAAGGCATCTCAATAGCCATTTAGACTTCTGTTTAGCCCAAGCCCGGCACTGTCACCTATAAGCCCTGTGATTCTTTTTATTGTCCCAAGCCTTCTCTCTAGGGCAGCTTTTCCTTGGGGGAGAGACTCTCTGCCTGCCTTTTTGGTCTCATTTTAAATTACAGCCCAGAAAACCTCTACATCTTTTCCCTCAATTTCTCATTTTCATTCCTGAGCCTAGCTCTTCAATGGATTTTTCTGTCTTGTGCAGCACTAGGTGAGAGGCAGGTTCATCTGATGGGTGCTCTCAAAAGTAAACTTGTATTGTGAAGACACATTCTGGTAATACTAATAAAAAATGGACGCCAGAAAGTTAAGTCCAGAAGGTAGATTCACTTTTAATGAAGGATTCTTCTTTTTCCTTGCTTTTATGTTGTTCCTTTTTATCTCTTCATCAAGGAAGCCATATTCCATTGAGCCTCGGGGTATGATAAATAAGTGAAGGTAGTATGTTGGTTGTTCATTATTCTCTTGACAGGGCGACTCACAACATCGGTAGGTGTTATCTACATTTTTAAAGTGGATTCCTGGAGGGGCAGACACAGCACATGCAGCCGTAAAAAAATATGTGGGACTAGGAGCCATGATGCAATTTGCTTGGCAGTGGTTTTATTTCCTCACTAGACTCTGTTAGTAAAGTGTAGACATTTAAAAAGTAATCATATGTAAATGAGGGACAAAAAGAAATCCAAAGATGCTGCTCCCTTCCATGTTCATTGACCACTCTGTTTTTGTACCTGGGACAAGAAGGGAAGGAGGATGAAGAGATGGGGGGAGGGCTAACCTAGAGATAAGCTCACTTCAGATACCATGAGGTTTCTCATGGTGCTGCTGTTATTGGGAGAAAAAAATAGGGTGATCATCAAAGGGAGAACATGTATCCCTGGACCATACTTGGAGTTGGGAAGACAGTGAGTTCAAATTCTACTTTTTAGGCATTTTCTAGTTTACTTTTATCTTGTCACTGGACTTTGATGACTCAGGAAGAGAAGATGAGGCTGAAGATTTTGTGCAATTTTGCCTCACCTAGATGAATTCTCAAAGTCTCTCTGAAGAAATTTAGTAGCCTTTATGGGACATGGGAGATCCTGGCACAGGACTGCCCAGCATGATGTGCCTGCATCAAAGAGGGCACTGTGTTCCATGAGTAAAACAGAATCACAGTAGCACAAAGGAAACATGAGATCTGGAGACATCGCCATGCTAAATATTCAAATAGATTATTCATAGATTAACTTTCCAAGATGGAACCGACCTGATCGGTCACAGTCAACCACACTACTCCTTGACCCCACCATCATGATGTCATGAAGGATAAGCAACAATGTGTCATTCTGCATGTAGAATCCATCATCTTTCTGATAGGAAGTGGGTAGCACATTGCATCATCGCTCCTCTGATATTGTTGTGTTGTCTTGATCAGAATTTTTAATTCGTTCAGAATTATACATCTTTACAGAGTTGCCGTTATATTATAAATAGTTCTCCTGGTTCTGCTCATTTTGCCTTCTATCATTAAATGGTGTTTTGGGTTTTTTTTGATGTTTAAATAAATTAAAGTTTCAACCAAAGTGCATAAAGAACCAGACTTAAGAGTCAGGAAGGTCGAGGTTCAAATCCCATCTCTGGCACCAGCTAACTGTGTGACCCTTTGCAAGTTATTTAACCTCTTAATGCCTTAGACAAGAGTCTAAGACTACATAGTGCAGATCCAAATCTCTACAACTCTGTATAAAATTGAGGGAATTGTTCAGATAACTTAGCTAAGTTTTATGCTCCACACAAAGCTGCTTCTCTTAACACTTTATAAATATGTAACATTTCAGATTTTTCAAAGAGTAAACTTCCTAGCAGGACAAATTTGCAGGTACCATTTTTTAAAATCCACTAACCTACAAACTTTGTGGTTTTGGCACACTCCACATACTCAAAAGCCCTTTCTCAATGACTAGGGTTGTTGGGGGTTGATTCATATAGCGTCAATGGGCACCAGTATCTGAATGAGGCTGGTCATGCCTTTGGTTTTTGTTAAAATGTTTGCCTCACTTGTAGCTGGCTCCTTTCAGCCTCAGAATCTGCACTGATCTGCATATCTACATGAATACTCCATATTTACAATTAGATCCCCAGGAATATTAAAAGTTCCTGCATCATAAATAATAAGACTGGCTTTCCAAAACAGGAACAGACCACAGGGGTTGGGAACCTGTGGCCTCAAGGTTACATATGACCCTCTAAGTCCTCAAGTGTGACCCTTTGACTGAATTCAAACTTTGCAGAACAAATGTCCTTAATAAAAGGATTTGTTCTGTGAAACTTGGACTCAGTCAAAAGGCCACACCCAAGGACATAGAAAGCCACAGATTCCCCATCATTGAACTAGAGAAACACAAATGAAATATTTCTTGTTTGTGGAACCTAGAAAACCAAGTCTTCCTCAGGTTTAAGCAAAGGTAGTAGGATTGTTGTCCCCCTGGATTCTGTCCTTGGCCCTATTCCTTACAGTCTATCTCAACAACCTTGTCTTCTCCCATGGCTTCAATTATCACCTTTGTGGAGCTGGTGTTGGTGCTGAGGATGCAAAGAAAGGCATAAGGAGCAAACACAAAAACTTGGTACCCACTTACATTTCCAACCTTATACTACCCATCTTCTACACATTCTTCCAATTCAATTGAGGGTTGTCCCTCACCCTGTCCTGCTGCCTTTAGGATAGATCTGAGTCCTGCTCCACTTTTGTCACTAACATGCCAGAGGTATCATCCCCTCTCCCTATCCCCAGTGAAATGTGAATTCTGTTTTGGGGCATTATTTTTGTTTTTCCATTCTCAGACTTGTGCAATGCCTTGAGCCTGGAGTCAGGAAGACAGAAGTTCAAATCTGGACTCAGGTGCTTACCTATATAACCCTGGTCAAGACAATAAAGACACAAGACCTTTATTTGCCACAATTTCCTTGTCTGTAAGATGGGAATATAATAATACCTACCTTGCAGGGTTGATATGAGGATCAAATGAGGTAGTATTTATAAATCTCTTAGTATAGTGCCTGGCATATAGTAGACACTATAAAAATATGTATTCCCTTCTCCTACTCCTTGCCCATCTTGTGTTAGTCATTTCAGTTGTGTCTGACTCTTTGTGACCCCATTTAGGGTTTTCTTGGTAGAGATACTGGAATGGTTTACATTTCCCTCTTCACTCATTTTACAGATGAGGAAACTGAGGCAAATAGGGTTAAATAACTTGTGAAGGTCACCCAGCTAGTAAGTGTCTGAGGCCAGATTTGAACTCAGGGTACCTACCTGCCGTACAAACACTTATTGGATTAGATAGTGAGGCTTTGAGCAAGTTAGTTCATCTCTCTGGGCCTCGGTTTCATGATCTGTGAAATGGGGAAAGGAGGAGGAACTTCATTATCTCTGAGACACATTTTACTTCTCTCCCCCACCAAGAGGCAATATGTTGTCATCTTATGGAGATGGTTCTCTCTATGATTAACTCGAATCAGCAAACATTTATTAAGTACCCAGTATTAGGGATATAAAGAAAGGCAAGCACCATGTCTTGCTGTCAAAGAACTCATAGTCTTATGGGTTAATTACCAATGGATTTGATAATTATTAAACTATTAAACCCACTCTCAATCTATGTAGGACAAAAAAAGTACTGCAGATGAAACCTGTGGATCACCATTCCCAACTTTATACATATTCAGATGATGATGATGATAGTAGCAATAAATATTGGGAAAGGCATAAGAACATCCTAAATCACTACTTTTCCAGTAAGCCTGGATGCCATATTGTGTACCCTGCCTCTGAGATTTTCACAGCCCAACAAGAGGATTTGGCACGTGTAAAACTATGCTTTCTCTTTGAAATTAGACAGCTCCCATCATTTAGGAGCATGTGCACCAGATTTGGAGTTAAAAAGCCCGAGTTCAGATTCCAGCTCTGACCTGTAATTATCTGTATGATCTTAGAGGACTTACTTAACTATTCTGGGCCCCAGTCTTGTCATTAGTAAAATGATGAAGGTTCTCCTGATGACTTTTAAATTCCCTTCCTTAATCAATCAATAAGTTAACTAATTAGAATTATATTAAGCTCCCACTATATACCAAGAAGCAGCTAGTTGTCTCAATGGATAGAGCACTGGACCTGGAGTAAGGCAGATCTGAGTTCAAATGTGACCTCAGACACTTCCTAGTTGTGTGACCCTGGACAAGTCACTTAACATGCTTGCCTTAATCCACTAGAGAAGGAAATGGCAAATCACTCCAATATCTTTGTCAAGAAAACCCTATGAACAGTGTTGACCTGCGACAGTAAATGGGGTCATGAAGAGTCAGACACAATTGAACACTGCAATGATGTGCCAAGCACTGAGAACACCAAGAAAAGGCAAAAACATGGTCCTCCTGACCTCAAGAAGCTCACAGACAACTGGAAGAAACAACATGGAAGTACTATGGCCAAAGAAGAAATAGTGAGAATAAGTTAGTGGTAGTCTCAGAGAAAAAGTACTCAAGGTTAGGGAGAATCAGGTGGTTGTAGAAAGTGGTGAAACTTAAAGGAAGCCAGAAAGCAGAGATGAAGGAGAGTTTTCCAGGCATCTAAATCTGTGATACTTAAAGAGACCTGTTCCTTCATCAGATCCAAGCCCGGGCAAAATGGCCAAGTAGATAAAGTCTGTCTTTGATTCTATTTCTTTGCTATTCCTCTCCTTTGCGATAAAATTAAGCTGCACATATCCTCCCCCCACCCCACCCCACCTTAAGTGGTGTTTTAAACACTTGGTCTGGGGAGAACGGTCAGCAATCGGGAATCACTGTATTATAAAGTGTGTGTAAATGATGCCAACCTGGTGCCTCAGAACCTGTGGTTCTGTTCAGATGAAACAATGCTTTTTTCTTTTTCCTTTTTTCTTCCTTTCTTTCTTCCTTCCTTTCCTCTCTCCTCCTTTTCTCCCTCCATTCTTTTTCTTTCTTTCCTTCTTTCTTCCTTTCCTTCCTCCCTCTCCCTCCTCTTTTCTCTCTTTCCTTCCTCTCTCTTTCTTTCCTTCCTCCTTTCTTTTTTCTTCTTCCTTCTTTTCTTCCCTCCCTCTCTCTTTCCTTTCTTTCTTCCTTCCTTCCTTTCTCTCCCTTTTTTCTTCCTTACTTTCTTTCTTCTCTTCTCCCTTCCTTCCTTCTTTCCTTTCTCTATGTCTCCTTTCTTTCTCTCTCCTTCTGCTTTCCCCTTCCTTCTTTTATTCCTTCTTCCTTTCCTTTCTTTCCTTTCTTTCCTTTCTTTCTTTCTTTCTTTCTTTCTTTCTTTCATCTCTTTCAGAGCTTTGCTTAGATGGTAAGCTTAGATGATTTTTCCTCAGTGGACAGGATCCAGCCTTTTGGATACTCTGCACAGCACCTTGAACCACCACACATGCAAGCAGAATGCAAGCTCAAAAAACTCTTTGAAGGGGACTGATAATCTAGTTTTACTGGCAGATTCACATGTGTCCAGCATCCTACTTCAAACCAGCCTCCAAGAAACAGCTGTAAATGGGCACTTCCATACAGAAGAGCACCTGGAAACAAAGAGTACTTAGATCAGTAGAACCAGATGTGGCTTCTTTGCCTTTCATACAAAGCCACTGCTTAATGAGGGATATTCATAGAGAATATTCGCAGGGCACAGCCTCTCTGTAATATCCAGGTGTTTTGACAACCATGATATATTTGCATATAAAGAAACCTAACTCCACTCCCCTCCACACACATTCACACATTACCCAATTTTTCCTACTTAATCCGGTAGTCAAATTCTAATCCTGTATTTATAACCCTCAAATCTAGTTCCACTGGATGGGTAATGAAATAGCAGCATCAATATAATCTATTAAGTTGTGACTGAATGAAATAAGTACAAAAATTTGGTGAGAGAGGGTCCAGAGTAAGTTTTGTCTAATATAGTTGTATAATTAGCAAATATTTCAGGAGAAAGCCATGTAGAAACCCAGGAATCATAAATGGATTTCCATTTCTGGCTGATCTATTTGGAAGTTTTACCCTGAACGAAAGTCCTTCTTTAAGACGGATCCAAGGCTCTGGGAAAATCGCATTGTTATGAAAGGCCTGAGAAGACTGAATTTAAATACCAAATTATGCAAAATGAGAAAATGGGTCATTTCTGCCTCTGCCTTCATTCTGAGGATTTGGGAGAAATGTAGAGCTGAGAATGAAATCTCCATTTCACAGTACACTGATGCCTCCCTGATAACATTACATTTGATGGAACTGAAGCCAGGCACCTTTAGGGAGAAGCTTCCTTGTATTTTTCAGCCTGTGTTCCCCTAACTTTTTAAAAAATATATTCACTCTTAAGACTCGAGGTGGGGAAATGCTTATCACTAACCCTTTGGGTATGTGTATGTGTAACGAAAATGTAAAGCATGAGCAGTAAAGAGCCTTGCTTAGCTCAGCCTTCTGGCTTTGTGGAAAAGGGTCTGATGACTGGGGCTTTACTGAGCCCTGGGAAAGAGAGATTTCCACCAGGTGTTTAAAAAACAAAAACAAAAAAGCACCCTCCCTGATGCCTTCAACACAAAACAGTCAATTTGTAGCAGTGACAATGTGGCCCATCTCAATCCTGCCATGTGACAAAAGGATACCCTTTGAAAAGAAAAGTACTCCAAAATTTAGACTTTGAGGGTTAAAACTGAATGCTTTTTGTTATGGGCAGGATTTTGATATAACTTTGGGGACCAGCTACATTCTAGCATTTTAAGCATATGTACTTCAAAACCTGGACTTGATTAGACTGAAGGAAAGCTTTGTGAAGACAGAGAACATCTCACTTTGACTTCATATACCTAGCATGGTACCTGGCAAGTTGTCATCGTTCAGTTGTGTCTGACCCTACATGATCCCATGGACTTTGTCCAAAGATACAAGAGTGGTTTGCCATTTCCTTGAGGGTATTTCCATCAGGAAGTGAGGCAAAAAGGGATTTCAGGGGTGGGGAACCTGTGACCTTGAAAGTCACATGCGGCCCTCTAGGTCCTCAAGTGAGACCCTTTGACTGAATTCAAACTTTGTAGAACAAATCTCCTTAACAAATAGATTTGTTCTATACAACTTGGATTCAGTGAGAAGTTCACACCCGAGGATCTAGAGGGCCACATGTGGCCTTGAGGTTACAGCATCCTCAGCCCTGGGTTAAGTCATTTGTCCAGGGTCACACAACTAGCAAATGTCTGCTATCAGATTTGAACTCAGATCTTTCTGAATCCAGGCCCAGTGCTCTATCCACTATTCCACCTAGCTGTCCCACCTGTCAGATAGTAGGCACTCAATAAACATTTGTCCACTGATTATTTTTTTTTTTAATATTGAGCAAGTCACTTAAGCTTTTCAGTACCGATCTTACTTATCTCTAAAATGGGGATAACAACTCTAGGATTATGCTAACCTGCCTGCATGCTTATGTGAGTGGGGAGGTGAAGTTTAAAAAAAAACTTTTATTTAAATAACTTTGATATTTTAAATGTTAAGTACAGCAAAAACTACCAAAAATAATAGCATTTTTAATTATAAAAAGCTGTTTAAAATAATAGATATAATAAATAAGAATATTTACACATATAAATATATAAAAATAAGAATATAATATAGATATATAATATATAAGAATAGAATAGTATAAATAAGAATAATAGATAATGATAGAATAATGGATAATAAATGAGAGAATATTTAGAATAAGAAGAGCAAAATATTGACTTGTATTAAGACTTTTTAAAAAAAATGTCTGTTGAAAAAGATGAAAATGAGATCTCAATAATAACAAAAATAATATGTCCCTATGTGAGTTCTCTAAATATCTAAATGTTGTTAATAAGTGGCATGGATACATATGATCTGATCCATCTTTATAAAAAGGAGGAGAGCAAAGTTCAAGGCACACATTACTAGCACGCTAGCTTGAGTGATGGGGGGAGGGGTGCAAGCATGTCTAAGAGGACCACTGAGGTTTAATAAATGCGTATAATCTTCTCTTCCCCTATATCATAACAAAACTGGAAACAGATCTTACCAGTCATATTTTCAAGCTATCTTGAGTCAGTAGTTCATGTATTATCAGATGACACAAGACAGTAATAAGGAATGATTTCATCCCTAAACTTAAATTAGGCAAAATAAGAGACAAAATAAAAAAAGTACTAAAATTCAAGATGGAAAAATAAAAATATAAATCAGAAAGTTGCTATCTTTCATGGAGTGACATATGAAAAATATAAATGCAGATCTCAAAATGTCCTAAAGAGTTCATCCAAAAATCTTTGCTAAAACCAGAAGCATTATCACACAAAGATGCTGCCCATAATCATTCGAGCTAACATTGATCAATATATTAAAAATTAAGAATAATATATTAGAGGAATTTCACCCTATCAATGATATATAATTTCCAAGCTCCATGGAACAGAAAGTTTTCAAAATATAAAGACCAAGCAGAGTTTAATCCAAATCATCTAAATATAAGATGAAGTATATGAATCCTCATCATCCTGTCTTGCATCCTATTTGACACTAGAATTGTGCCTACAATGTTTTTCCTGAGCTTGCTAAAGACAAACTTATATTTCAACGCAGCTAGGTCACAATTAGTGCAAATAATAAACCCCCTAACGTGGTCGTATGTATTTGAATTTGCACTATTCAGTTATAATTATGTAAAATATGATAATTGGTTCCAGCCCAATGATAATATGCAAAATGAATTCAAATAATCCAACTTCGTCAGGAGTGTCATTATTCGCAGTAATTGGGACTCAGATGAACATTTGTTCCATTACAGAAAGCAATCATCTTATCCACTTATGTCATTAATCCATAGGACATGAAACATAAAAGAATAGTGGCAGGGTAGGGGCCTGGACTATTTCTTTCTGACTTCCAGTAAATTAGATAAAAGGAATGAGATGATGATTATAGCAAGTCATGCTATGGACAATGTTATATTGATGGACAACATTTCTATTCGAACCTCATTTAGTATAAAGATGGGAAGAATGAGAAAATAGCAATGATCATATGATCAGAATCACTGCATGTCTATTCCAGGCTAATACTGACCTTCAATACCATGACTTGTATTACTTCTGGGTGCTATAGGTTCTTTATGGTGATTACATTTTGAAAATGATGTGAATTTTTACGTGAAACTTTCATAATATTTTTCTTGTTTTAGCAAACCATTTGATAATAGTAAAACTTTTCCCCTAATATAATGTAAGTTTCTTGAGAATTTTGCCGTGGTATTCAGTGCACAGCATAGTGTCCTAATATGTGTTGAATTCATTGTATTGAACTGAACCTAACTGAAGATATTTTTAGACTTGTGTTTGCATGATAACCAAACTACCAGTCGAGTCGGGGTGAAGGAGTCACACCATAAATTTATTTGTTTATGTATCATCAAATCAAATGATTGAATTTTTCACTTAGGCAGGCCAAGTCTAAATATAACCCAAATAAGATTTTTTTTCCATTCAACTTTCCATAAAAGTTAGTCTGAGAATTCAGCTTTAGTTTAGCTACCTCACCAAGTGAGGCAATGTGTTTGGATCTGACCTTATTAGCAAGAATTTCTCTTCCCAGGTTCTGCACAGACCTATGGGAGGAAATTAACCAGACAGACTGGGTAAAGACTGCAAAGACTGAGAAAGGATGAAATAACCCCTCCAGTAGACCAATGCTTTTTCCTGTTCCTGAGTTGCCTCCTATTCCCACACCGGTTTCTGTATCCGTTACTTTGCTGGGATCCTCTTTCACATCAAAGTGTCTTTCTCTCGGCTTCACAAGTAGGGGCATAACCTTAGTTTCTACAGGAAAAGATCTTTATCCCAAAGGAAAAGAGGGAGGTGAATAAAAACCCACCATGTGTTTGATTGAATAAACCAAATCCTCCTTACTAGAAGTCTTGGTTCTAAGACTTGCTATTGTTAACATAAGTTGTTTTAATTTTTACAGTAACACATTCAAGAAATAAGGCAAAATACCTAGCAACCACGTCACTACGCTCGCAGTTTCCACCAAATGCATTCACAGAATGACCACAAAGATCAAAACTGAGCTCTATTTATTGAACTTTTATTGACAGTATAGATTAACTGAGTCAGAAAGAGCAGATAGGCAGAGGGTACTGGACTACAGTATCTTTACAAGCAGCCCAAGCTTCTAGATAAAGAATAGTAGGTATTCCATCTATAGGCTCAGAACCAGACTGGAGGACTCCTGCTTCCTTCCTTGTGAAATCTGGGTTGAAATTGAGTTTTGAATTTTAAAACATAGTTGGGTATGTGTAGAACCCATATAAGATTGCCTCGGGGAGGGAAGGGGGAGGGAAGGAGGGAGAGGGAGAAAATTTAAAACTTATGGAAGTGATTGCTGAAAACTGAAAACAAATTAATTTTAAAAATAAAAAAGAAACAGTTGGTGATGGTGAAGCAACTATCTGTCATTTATTTAGAATTTATTCCATCTCCTCTTTGTGTGTTTTTGAGTTAAAGCATCTCAAATAATGTTCATTTCCTCCTTCTAGGAGTTTATTATCTCAAATATGCATGTCCATTCATTCTGCATTTATCAAATATTTTGATAAATTTTGAAAGCATTGTGGAATATTCACAAACAGTGGAAGACTCAGTTCTTGTCTCCAAGAAACTTAATTTTCTTGCAAAATACTGAGCAAAGTGTTTCAGCATCTTGCAAAGTGCTTCGCATTCAGCAGGTACTTATTAAGGCTTTTATTTAGTTCATTCATTCAACACATATACATGCCACAAGGATCCTAGGGGAGTCACATAATGCTTCTAGTTTTTGAACAAATTAAAACTAATTCAGCTAAAATTACAAGGGAAACAGATAATCAAGGCAAATCTTTATAGCAAATTTCACTGAAAAGGATCTAATTTCCAACATAGATGAAAAACTGAATCAAATCTATATGAATAAGAGTCATTCACCAATTGATAAATGGTCAGAGGATATGAACAGGCAGGACTCAAGGGAAGAAATCAAAAATATCAACAACTATATACAAAAATCACAAATAATTAGAGAAATGTGAATTAAAACATTGCTGAGATTCCACCTCAGGTTAGCTAAGTTGAAAAAGAGGAAAATGGCAATGATGAAGGGGCTACGGGAAAATCAGTATATTAATGCACTGTTAGTGCAGTTATGAATAAGTCCAGTCATTCTGGAAAGCAGTTTGGGATTGCATTTCAAAAGTTACTAACCCGTAAATACACATCCTTTGACTAACAGTACAAGTACTAGGTCTACTCGCCAAAGAGATGAAAGAGAGAGGAAAAGGACAGTCAAATGTACAAAAACCTTTTTAACAGCTTTTTTCTTAATGCAAAGAACTGAAAACAAAGAGGTATTCCTAAATCAGGAAATGACTGGGCAAATAATGGTGTATAATTATAATAGAATAGCATTAAGTCTCTATAATGATGATGGAAATTATTTCAGAGAAACCTGGGAAGATCTGTGTGATCTTACGTACAGTGAGGTGAACCGAAGAAAGACAACAATTTATATACTAACAACACTGTCGTCAGCCCTGAAGTCAGACACTTGACACTTACTAGCTGTGTGACCTTGGGCAAGTCACTTAATCCTGATTGCCTTGCAAAAGAAAAAAATAACACTGTGAAAACAAACAACTTTGAAAGACTTATGAATTCTGAACGACCAATCGTCCATCAAGATTCTTGAAAACCAATGATTAGGTGTTCTGCCATCTCCAGTCAGAGATGATGGACTGAAGGGGTAAAATGGGATATAATCAATGTGGGAATTTGTTCTAGTTGAGCATAAATATTTATTACAAGAGTTTATTTTGTTTGTTTGCTTACTTTTAAATGGTAGGGGTTGGGGTAGGAAGGAGAGAAAATTATTGTTATTGTATAATTGTGTCTGACTCTTTGTGACCCCCATTTGGGGTTTACTTGGCAAAGATATTGGAGCGGTTTGCCATTTCCTTCTACAGCTCATTTTATAGATGAGGAAACAGGCAAACAAGGTTAAGTGACTTTTGCAAGTTAATATAGCTAGTGTCTGAGGCCAGATTTGAACTCACAAAAATGAGTCTTCCTGACTCCCAGCCAGGCACTCTATCCACTGCACCACCTAGTTTCTCCAACCTTAAGAAAGAAAAAGGGAAATTCTTGGGCAACTTGGAGGTTAAATGACTTGCCCAGGGTCACATGGCATGTGTCAGAGGATGGGTTTAAGCCAGTTTTCCTGTCTTTTGGACTAGCTCTCTATCCACTATCCCACCATGCTTCTATAATATCATTATTAACCAAAAACGAAAGAGAAAATAAGAATTTGTCCCTCTCCTTTCATGGAAACATTATCTTCTGGGAGCCTATATCCTAAGAGAGATAACTTTGACCCTGGCACACATAGGAAAGACTATACAACCTACGGAGAGATAATAAACTCATCATAGCAACATCAAAGCTCCAAATAAATGTCTATATTGTGTACATACACTGAATGATTATTAGTACAAATATACTCAGCCTGTCAATCTTTTCACCTATAGTGCCTTCCATAGTTTTTCAGGAAATAATGACCTCCCATTAGACTACTCCCTACTTTCACCTTGTCTCCTTTTCTTGACTATGTTCTTTGTGTGATTTCCCCCAATTTTATTCACTTACTCACCTCCTTTACTATAGTTTTCAATGTATTGTTATGATATCTGAATGTTCTATGTTTGAAATTCACATGATGTACTATCTGAAGCTCTTTTAAGGAAAACTGCTATAGTACTAGGAGTTCAAATCTTAATTCTTCCACCCATAGCCATATGACCTAAGACAAAGAACTTAAACCCTCTGTTCAAGTTCCTTATCAATAAAATGGAGATAATAGTGCTACCTGCATGCCAACCAGCAAAAGATCTTCATGGACTTGGGTTCAAAAGTATATCCCATTGTTACTATATCCCATGCCACAGTCTAAGACTAAGGACCTCTGAAATCAGCTCAGATCCAGATACTCAGATACTACTGGCTTTTTTCCCTTCTTTTTTCTATTAAAATAATTTTTTTTTATTTTATTTTTTCCCAATTACATGTAAAGATAATTTTGAGCATTCACTTTTATAAGATTTTGAGTTCCAAATTTTTTTCTCCCTCCCTCCCCAAGACGATAAGCAATCTGATAGAGGCTATATATGTATAATGCTATTAAACATATTTTCAGATATTACTATTAACAAAAATCTCACCACAAAGGAGTAATTGGGAGTTTGGGCATCTGGGGAAAATTCAGCAGAAGAGAGGCAGAATGTGCCTCTAGGGAGTTTCTAAAGCAAGGATTCTTCAATGGTTCTATACATGAACTCTTTTTTCTCTCTGGTGAAGCCTGTGAGACTCTTCTCAAAAATAACATTAAATGAAGAAGAAAAACATATGATTGCAAAATTAACTAATTATATTAAAATATAATAAAGTATATGTGTGTATGTGTGTATGTATTCAAATTCACAGAGTAGGATTCTTGATCTAAGTCATTGGTGATGTTGTGTATAGTTGCATGAGATGAGAATGGAAACAGATCATGGGACTTGGGAGATTGATGAACTAGGAGGTTCAAAAGGGAGAGAAGAGAGTATGGAGAAGAAAATTGTGAGCCAGGTACTCAACTTATAGAAGAGAAATGATAATAGTATATGAGTCCATCAATGATAGTACCAAGGATCTGGACAAGATGGAGTACATTTTTTAAACAATTTTTTTTTATTATCTTGAACTTGCCAAACACCAAAAAACACAACTTTTCTCATATATGAAAAACAGAAAAAATGGTGATTGCATATGAAACCTTAAGTCTCTCTTATATATAGCTTGGGATCTTTTTAAAAGAGTATAATAAATTCAAGATAGTTTCTAAGCTACCCTGTTTTGACTCTTAGCTTACTTCTGTTCTCTTCTATATATTTTTTAAAATGAATTTTCCTTTCTAGCCTCTCTTCTCCAGTCTGCTCTCAATTTTTTTTAAAAGGCTCTCTCTTGTAACAAGTAAACATAGTCAAGAAAAATAAATCCACACATTGATTCTATCTGAAAGTGTGTGTATCATTCTGCACCCTGGGTCTATTGCCTCTCAGCATTTAGGAGGTGAGCTGGATGTTTCCTCATCCATCTGTCCTCTGTAATCATTGCTGGTCATTGCTTTGATTACAGTTCTTAAACTTTTCAAAGTTGTTTTTCTTTATAAGGCTTTATAAGTCATTTTAGAAATTCTTCTTCTGATTCTGCTTACTTCACTTGGCCAGTTCTCAGAAGTCTTCCCAGGTTTCTATGAACCCAGCATAGAATGAACTTTGGAGAGATGGTGGCTGAGCCATGATGTCAGAGGGAGAATCCAGAAGTGATGTGGGGAAGAAACAGAAACACTCCAACGGCTGCTTGCCTTTGTGGGTCACGGAGTAGGAGGCTGGACCTAGGGAAGGTGTCAAAGATGTTATATCTAAAGGAGAAAGCAACAGAAGATGAAAGAAAAGGGAGAGAAAGAGATTTGATAGGGGGAGGAGCTAGATAACAGAAAAGAGGCCCCGGTGGAAATGTAGAGGAGAGAAGGATGAGGATTTGAGAAAGGTAGAGGTGGACTGGATAGAGATGAGAATGGGAGGAGAGGCAGCCAAGGAATAAGGGAATTTTGACAAAGCAGAAAGTGGGGATGAATCATGAGCATTAGAAGAAAGGGAAATTGGATGAAGCTCTCCCTTCCATGTCGATGCCTGAGGCAAAGTCTGGGTCACCCCATGCTAATTCTGGTTCTGTTCAGACAATTCCCAGTTCTTAAGGGGAAGAGAAAAAAAACAACCTCCAGAAACATCCTCAGCAACCATTCCCTAAGTGAGTCCTGTTTCCCCAGCATAATATGGAGACATTCCCTTTTATCCATGTTCCTACCCCAAAACTAGATAAAATAGTCCAATATCGTGTCGCTCTGCAAGTTTAGCCCTTTAGAATTCAATACCAGCTTGATTGCCTCGTCAGTCTTGGGTCTGAGTTCTGCTCAGTTTAAATGCGCCCTCTTACATGAGTCCACTCTTCTTTCTTTTTCTGTATCCTCTTGAGAAGACACGTGATGGATGCACATAAAACATCCCTTAGAAATCCAAAGTCAGCTGAGGAATGATGGCTCAAGCTTGCAGTCTGCTACTGGGGAGATGGAGGCTGGTGGATCCTTCAAGTTCAGGAGTTCTGAACTGCAGCAGGGTTAAAGCAGATTGAGTGTTAACACTAAAACTGTCATTAATATGGTACAGAGAGCCAACAGGCTCCACAAGGTCAGAAACAGAAAAGGTCAAAACTTCACGTAGATTATCAATGAGGTCAGCACTATGAGTGGTCCCTGTACATCCCTGTGCATTGTGTGAGGTAGGGAGACTTGGTCTCAAAAGAGAGAAAGACAGAGAGGAGTGAGAAGGGAGGCAGATAAAGAGAACAGAGGAGAGGAGAAGGGAGGACAGGCGATAAAGGATATTCGAAATCTTAGCCCCTTGCCATTAAATCCAACTCTTGAGGTCTGACGTCTCCCTTGGGATTACTATGTAGCTCATTAGGAAGTGTATGCTGTCAAAGTCATTTGGTTTTGGGGGAAGAAGAGGTCACCTCTTCCCCCTAATCACTGAACTACCATGGCTTCCTTTAAGCTCCTCTTTTTTGCCATTTAAAACTCTTCACCATCTGGTCCTTTTTCTTATCTTCCTACCCTTCTTACATGTTACTTCCCTCTACATCCAGCCATATTGGCCTAGAATTCAACCATGATCCAGTTATCTAGCCTTCTGCAAGAGACCTTTGCTGTTTTCCCTTCTGCACCTTCTAGTGCCTTCTCCTCTAAGGTTGCTTTATACTTACACTCTATATATTTTGCATATACTGTTGTCTCCTCCCACTGGAAACTAAACTTAAGTCCAGTGCTTGATACACAATACAATTTAATTAATGCTTAATTGTGTTGTGTTGTGTTATCTGATCTCTGCTACAACAGCATGTAAACCATTTCTAAGAACCGTGTGAGGACTTTATTAAAATACAAAGTACTATATAAGTGTGAGCTAAAAGTAAAATGAATTAAAACATATAATTTGCATAAGTATATCAAAACCCCAAATAATTTGGAAATGACCGTTATCAATTAATTGATCTTCTTATAAGATGACACATGATGAATTCTCTGCTCTTGACTGACACTAAAGTGATTTCCTGATGTTTCTAACTATTTTCATCTTCCCATTCTCATTCCCTGAGCCATCTTGACATACCTAATGGAGAAGTAAGATGTTTGTCTTCCTGTAAAGGAATTCATTCTCTTCATCACAGTGTTGATTCCTTTATCTTTTTAAAATAACATGTGTTTCCATACTTGGTCTAGCCCTTCCCTAAATTCATGTATCAAACAGTAAGCAACTTTAAATACGTAACTAATAGAAAAATGGGTAGGTTGGACTATGGGATGTGGAGTGGGATTGGAGGTTTATGTCTGAAATGCTAGTCCTCTGAGGTAGTGTGTTTTGTTGGACAATGGCATTGGAAACCTCTTCTGACTTGTTCCCCCAATATGTCACAAGCTTAACCCAGCAATCCCAATCCAAAGTAGTTGAGAATTTTTTCTCTGTAACTGATTTCATTTTTGGCTACTCTCTGCTGAGCCTACCAATGAGTTCCAGATGTGGTGGTTGGTTTTTGTGATGCAAGTTACCTGTCCACTGGGAATAGAACTGAGATCATCGCTTTAGGCCACCCACAACTGGCAGATGGCAATGACTTTTGGTCAATGCTGATGCTGACTGGATTCAACTCATCTCAGAAAAGAAGGAAGCCATAATATTATGTTTATTATAATATTATTATCATTACTGATTGTAATATTATGTTAAGGGATATCCCCTTGACAATTTCCTCTCTTCATCCAAACCCTCTATTAAAGAAAAGAAGTTAGAAATGGCAAGCATCTTATACCACATGTGCCACATCACTATCTGGATGTGGAGTCCCCTTTGAACAGTTTTCATTACTCCACATCTGCTAGATACCAAAATTCCTCCTTGCCTTGGAAGTCCAGAGCTATCTACTCTGTAGAGAGTAGAAGTGCCCAGTGACAGCAACTTGGTGAAGAAAAAGGGCTCCCACAGGGCTTTGGGAAATTTATTTTAAGGTCAGATCACCTTCATGTTTACCTTTTAATTTTTATTGGAGATCTGTTAAAGACTATTCCCAGTCATGAGGATCTATATCTGACCACTGCACCCAGATGGCTCAGGAGGAGAGAGTGAAGCTGGTGACTTTGCACTCACCTAAATGCAATTCACTACCTATTCATGACTTCACCTCCTTGATGTTGCAGTCTCCTTCCAGAATGAAGGACAACCAACAATGTTTGATCTATGCCTTTTGCTCTATTTTTACCCTGCAATTATTTCTCAATATACTCAGCTCAACCTACAATTGAAGTCTCCCTTAATTAAAAAAACAAACAAACAAACAAACTGTTGAACACAATCAGTCAACAAAGGGCTTGTGTGGCAAATTCCACCACTGGAGTCCCCCACCTCTCCACAAAGAGAATGGAAGTATGTTTCTGAGTTCAATATTATCACCTGCATTTTTGACAGAGAGGGAGGAGAGGAAGAGAGTGAAAGAGAAATTAATGCTACAGATAAATGCAAAAGGATTCAGACTGAAAGACTCTAAGAAATTCCAAGGAAATCTGGGCTTTTTCTTTCTCATGAGTAGAACAAAAGAAAATCCTTTGGGTAAATGCATGTAAAAAAAAAGGTGGGATCAGAAGTTTATGGCAGAGAGTGAAATATGAGGATTCTCAGAGATTCTGAGTTTGGGCAACTGGAGGAAAAGGGGGCAGGAAGGTAAAGGCAGCGGCTTCCAGGCAAACCCTGAGGGTTCCAGAATCCAGCCTGGAGTCAAAGGAAGTGCAAGGATATGAGGGTACTGTAGGGAGGGCTCTAGATCCATAGGACCAGGATTGAGGGAGAGCAGATGCAGAAAGAGCTCCCAGATATTGGAGCTGGAGGTCAAACAGAGACTAGACTTGGCATTGTCTGACATCAAGGTCACCAGTTCTGCTCAGGCTACTAGGACTTCCCCAGGGTGGGATAACTTTATTTGGTAAAAACTCTGGGACTGAACCTGGGACTTGGGAGGGGGAGTAATGGTATTCTCTACATAGCTGGCTAAAACTGCTCCCTTAGACCCTTCTTTTGACACGCATTTTTATAAAATCTCTTCAGTGCTTCATTGCCTTTCCTGATTCCTCTCTTTGCCTCAGTTATTAACTCTATTTCTCTGTTTCTTGTCTCTGTCTCTCTCTGTATCTGTCTGCCTCTCCAAATCTCTCTCTGTCTCTCTTTCTCTCTATCTCTGTCTCTCTGTCTCCCTCTTTCTCTTTGTGTGTCTCTCTCCATATCTTCCTGTCTCTCTCTGTCTTTCTGTGTGTGCCTCTGTCTCTTTCTCTCTCTGTCTCTCTCATTTCATATGCAATCATCTTGTTTTGTCCTTTGTAAAAAAAAGTTTGTGTTTGTTAATCACCGTCAAGTTTACAATAAAAGAATAGATTTAACCAAAAAGTAAAATAATATATTAGAAACAAAAAAAAGGAAAGTACTTGGTATTAATTTGTATGTATTTTTATTTACTTACTTTTGTATATGCTATTTGTTGCAGTAGAATGTAAACTTCTCCATGGTAAAGACAATTCCATTTTTGTCTTCATTTTCTAGTGCCTGGTCCGACACATAGTAGGAACTTACATTTCTTGTTTGTTTTATCGATACCTTTGGTCTTATAGTTATTTTCAGAAGTAATCCAGATACTTCCTTTGTAATAAAAAGGGAAAGTTAATTCAACAGGCATATCAATAGCATCTGATAGTATATACGGTATGCCACCCTTGCAGTCCCCCTACTTCTCCAACCAAGAGGGAGGGGCAAATTTCCTCACGTATTCTCTAGAGCCAATACAGGTCCTTGGAATTACACAGCATTCAGCTTAACTTTAAACAGCTACAAGCCAAGACTAACGTGGAGGGAAAGTTGGTGCATGATTTTTTGTTCACAGGTGGTTGTGCACTCAATGCAGACTCTGAAGATGAGATATAACTAGTATGGATTGATTCTCTGCCACTAAATTTGGCTTAGCAATTAATTAAGACCAAGAAAACAGGTTCTCCACCAACCAGCACTGCACCATCCACACATGGAACCATGGGTTACAGAAAATAGAAAAGATTTATCCATTTATCTTGGTATGTACCTTGGAGATTATTTTCCAGGGATGTACACATAGATGATGAGGTTGATGCACATATTGTCAGAGCTAGCTCCATAGTTGGGAGGCTCTGAAGGAAACTGTGGAAAAAAGAGATATCAGGCTTCCTATCAAACTGAATGAATACAGAGCCATTGTGCTGACCTCATTGCTGTATGCCTGTGAAACCTGGACAGTATACCAGTGCCATGCTAGGAAACTGAATGGCTTCCATTTGAATTGTCTTAAGAAAATTCTTAAGATAACCTGGCAAGATCACACTTAGGTCCTTTCTCCAGCTGAACTGCCAAGCATTCAAAATCTACTGCAGAGAATGCAACTTTGATGGACCATTCACATTGCTCAAATGCCAAAACTATGCTTACTTATTAGACTATTTTACAGAGAACCACACAAGACAAACACTCACATGGAGGTCAGAAGAAGTGATACAAGGACACTCTCAAGATCTCTTTGAAAAACTCTAGAACAGTTTGTGAAACAAGGGCAATACTGACATATAACCCAGCATGGCATGGTGCTGTGCTCTATGAGCAAAGCAGAATCGCAGTAGCTCAAAAGAGATGTGACGTATAAATTTAGAGACATCTCCACACCAAAAGTTGGACTATTTGTGCCCAACCTATAGTAGTTTTTATTGTGATGGCAAAGAATTGGATCTTAAAGGTGGGAGCATCAATGAGGGATTGGGCTGCTAGATGGCACAGTGAATGCCTAGCCTGGAGACAGGAAGACGTGAGTTCAAATCTAGCCTCAGACACTGATTAGCTATGTGAACCTGGGCTAGTCACTTAACCCTGTCTGCTTTGGTTTCCTCATCTGTAAATGAGCTGAAGAAGGAAATGGCAAACCAGTATCTTTGACAAGAAAACTCCAAAAAAGAGTCAGACACAATTGGAAAAATGACAGAACAACAATGACAACATCAATTAGGCAATGGATAAATACATTATACTGGAATGCTATTGTGATGTAAGAAATGATGAAGGAGACAGTTTCAGATAAACCCAGGAAGACTTATATGAACTGATACAAAGTGAAGGAAGCAGAACCGGGAGAAAAATTTATACAATAATCACAACATTGTAAAAACAAGGACCTTTGAAAGACTTTAGAACTCTAGTAAATGCAATGATCCATGCTAAAATATACAACCTATCTCCTAAGAGAAAGGTGATGGACTTTAGGTGAAGACTTTTGGACATGAATGAGGATTTTTGTTTTGTTTGACTACACGTGTTTGTTACCAGGATTTTTTCCCTCTAATGCCAGTGACAGTAGGTGAGGGAAGTGGGTGATGAAGTAAAAGGGGGAAGTGGGAAGGAAACAAAATAAATTTTTGTTGGAAAAAAATTAGAAATAATATTCCATTATATTCCAATATTACAGTTTGTTTGACCATTCTCCAATTAATAAGCATCTGCCTTATTCCAGTTCTTTGCTACTACAAAAATTGCTGTATGACTAACCTACATGGGACCATTCTTTTTGTCTTTTACATTCTTGGAACACTATGTCCAGAAGTGGGATCCATTGGTCAGAGTAGTCACTCTTCTTAAATAATTTTGAATTATAAATCAGAACAATTGGAGCATTTCAAATCTCCATCAACACTGTAATAGTGTGTCAGTTTTCCTCCAGTCTTTCCAACACTGGCTATTTGCATCTTTTCTCATGTTTGCCAATTTTCTGGGTGTGTGGTAAAACCTCAAAGTTGCTTTAATTTGCATTTCTCTTTAATGAATTGGAGCAACCTTTCACATGTTTGCCAATAGTTAGTGATTCATTTTTGAAAACTATTTTTTTCATATTACTCCCTCGCCATCTTCTTGCCAGTTGCTTTGCTGCCCAGACAGGAAACCATGCCCTACAGGACTTAACCCTTTCACCTCTAGAAACTCCCACTCTGGGGTTTTGCTTCCCTAATTGGTGGTTGCCTCAATCACTCACTATATGTAGACCACTCTGTCTTGTCACCCTACGAGTAATCTCCATACTGTCCCCCTCCCTCAAGTTCAACTATAATCAAATCAACTCTGCCACTACTCCTGGAAAATATGTGTCAGTCTACTCCCCTATGGCACTATGTATAATCCTGGTAACTTTCCAGAACCAAATATACCTCTCTGATCGCTAATCTTCTCTGTTTATTTTTTCTCTATTACTTTCAGAATTTAAGCTCTGTAAGGGCAGAAATTGTCTTTGATTTTGTATTTATATCCCCAGAGTTTAGCATGGTGGTTAGTACATTCTAATTACTCAATAAATGCTTTTTCATTCTTGTTCTTTCACCATTTTTTTAATGGCTAATGGCTGTGTCATATATTTGTATTAATTTCATACATATATGTATATATATGCACATATATACATATACAATGTGTATGTGTATGTGTGTATATATACATATTGTATATACATATATATTTATGTCTTGGATTATTAAAATAATTTTAATAGAAATATTTTGTGCGAGTTTTTTTGCTAATTGTTACAGGTTTTGTTTATGGAAAGACCTTTCAGTTTCATGCAGTGAAAAGTGTCTATACTCTCTCTTATTAATAATCTTTATCCTTTATTTGGTTAGGAATTGTACTGCTAGATATAGTTGTGAAAGTTACCCCTTTTCTTTTTCTTCTAATTTTTAAAACTGATGTGACCTTTTATACTTAGGTCACATGTCCATTTAGATATATGGTATAAGATACTCATCAAAACCCATTTTTGTTTTCCAGATAACTTTACAGTTTTCTGAGAAGTTCTTGTTAAATAGGTAATCCTTCCCTAAGTACACGTTTGTTAAATTTAGTTGAATTAAATATTTTATTAGCTTGATTAATTGGATACCTGATTAACAGAGTAATTGGATATTGCTAAAGCAGAGTTAGCACCTGATATTTCCAGAGAGACTTCTGCATGGGAATAAAGTCAACCTTAAAGTGATTATTGAGAAACTTTCAAAATTGTATCTGATCCACATGAGCTTTGATAATGGGCCACAGAAGGGGAAGATGAGGATGAAAGAGCGGGGAGGCAGAAAGAAAAGGAGAGAAGAAGGAAGGGAAGGAGGGAAAGGTGAAAGAAGGGAAAGAGGAAGGGAAGGAGGGAGAGAGGAAAGAAGGGAATGAGGTAGGAAAGGAGGGAAGGAAGTACAGAAAGGTAAATAGGAAAGGAGGGAATGAGGGAAAGAGAGAAAGAGATAGAAAAGGAAGGAGGAAGGGAAGGAGGAAGTGAGGAGATGGGAAGGAAGAGAGGTAGGGAGTTAACAAGTATCTACATTGAGAAGTATCCCTGAGTGGAAAGAGACTTGAAATCAAGAAACCCAGTGTTCACATCTTGCCTCAAACACTTACTAGCTGTTTGTTGCTGGATATCACTTGACTTCTCAGTGCCTCAATTTCTTCATCTGTAAAATGTGGCAATTAGTATTTGTATTACCTTATCTCACACTTGACTATAAGAAAATTACAACAGTGGCAGGAAAAATCCAAGATAAAAACTTGGAAGGAAACAACAATCTGAAAACAGCAACAAGCAAAACCTCAAAGAAAAATGCTAATTAACCTCAAATCCAATAAGAATTCCTCAAAGAGTTCAAGAAAGAAACAAGAAGGATAATGGAAAAACTGGGAAAAGAACCTCACACTCATTAAAATTGGTTCAAAGAGGGAAAAATATGTATAAATATTCAGTTGGATAGAAAAAATCTCTCTTATCTAATAAATAAATAGACAGAAAAGGAATAAGAGATAATGGGGAAGAGAGGGAGATGATAAAAGGCAGGACATATTAAGGGAGGCAGTGGTTAGAAGCAAAACAAACTTTTGAGGAGGGACAGGAAACAAAGAGAGAAGAAACAAAAAAAGTAGGATGAAAGGAAATATTAGTAATCGTAACTGTGAATGTGAAAGGGTTGAACTCACTCAAAAAATGGAAGCAGATAACAGAATGGATTAGAATCAAACTACATCAATACATTGTTTGTAAGAGGCTCACTTGAAACAGAAAGGCATACATAGCATTAAAATAAAGGGCTAGAGCAGAATCTAATGTGCTTCAGCTAAAATAAAAAAGGCAAGGGCGACAACAATGATCTCAGACAAATCAAAATCAAAACCAGACCTAATTAAAAGATATAATCAGTGAAACAACACAATTTAGTAATATAAAAAAAATCTTGGCAAATTTCTCTGATAAGGTCCTCAATTCCTCAAATATATAGGGAACTGAATTGAATATAATATAAGAGCCATTCCCCAATTGATAAATAGTTGAAGGATATGAACAGGCAGTTTTCAGAAGAAGAAATCAAAATTATCTACAGTCATGTGAAAAAAACTCTAAATCACTTCTGAAGTATCAACTCAATCCTATCAGAAATGGCAAATAGGGGAGAATCACCTATCCAGCAAAATTATATATAATCCTTCAGGGGAAAAAATGAATATTCAATGAAATAGAACACTTTCAAGCATTCCTGGTGAAAAGACCAGAACTGGATAGAAAATCTGACTTTCAAATACAACACTCAAGAGAAGCATAAAAAAGTGAACAGGAAGAAAAATTATAAGGGATTCAATAAGTTTCAACTTTTTATATTCCTACATGGCAAAATACTTGGAACTCCTAAAAACTCTCTCATTATTAGGGAAATTTGAAAGGGTATACATGGACTGAAGACATGGATGTGGATTGAATATGATGGGATGATTGTCTAAAAAAAAAACAAAACAAAATTAAGGGGTGAGAAAAAGAAATGCACTGGTAGATAAGGAAAGGGAGAGGTAGAGTGGGGTAAATTATCTGACACAAAAGAGGCACAGTAGAGCTCTTATAGTAGAAGAGGAAATGGAGAAGGGGGGATATGTGAACCTTACCCTCATCAGAACTGGTTCAGAGGGAAATATTATATACACTCAGTTGGATACAGAAATCTATCTTACCATAAAAGAAATTAGAAGAGGAAGAGGATGGGGGTCCAGGGTAGAGGTAGGGGGTGCATTGACAGAAGGGAGGGTGGCTTGGAAAAGGTAAAAGTCAGAAGCAAAACACTTGAGAATGGATGGGGTGAAAGAGAAGAAAGTAGGATAAACAGAGGGAAATAGGATGGAGGGAAATGCATAGTAAATATAACTGTGAAAAAATTTTTGAAGCAAGTTTCTGTAGTAACGACATGAATTCTCAAATATATAGAGAACTGAGTCAAATTTATAGTAATAAGAGCCATTCTTCAATTGATAGTCAAAGGATATGAACTGGCAAGTTTTCAGATGAAGCAATCAATCAAAGCTAGTCATGGTCATGTGAAAAATGTTCAATACCACTATTGATTAGAGAATGCAAATAAAAACAGTTCTAAGGTACCACCTCACACATATCAGATTGACTAATATGACAGAAAAGGAAAATTGTAAATGTTGGAGGGAACGTGAGAAAATTGAGACATTAATGCACTGTTGGTGAAGTTATATTCAACCATTCTCTAGAGCAATTTGGAACTATGTCCAAAGAGTTCGAAAACCATGCATATCCTTTGACCCAGAAAAATCACAACTAAGCCTATAACCCAAAGACACAAAAAGAAAAAGCTCTTATGTGTACAAAAATATTTATAGCAGCTCCTTTAATGATGGCAAAATATTGGAAATTGAGGGAATGTCCATAAATTGGGGAATGGCTGAAAAAATGGCATATGACTGTGCTGGAATACTATTGTGTTATAAGAAATGATGAGCAAGATCCTCTGATAAAAACTTGGAAAAACTTAACATGAACTGATGCAAAGTTAAATGAAGAGAACCAGAAGAACATTATATACAGTAACAGCAATATTGCATTATGATCACCGTGAATGACAGTTATTCTCAGAAATACAATGATCCAAGACAATTCTGAAGGATTTATGATGAAAAATGCTCCATATCTAGTGAAAGAACTGATGGAATAGAGGCTGAATGCAGATTAAAGCACACTTTTCTTTACTTTTTTATTTTTCTTGGCATTTTTTTGTCTGCATTTTCTTTTACAACATGATATGGAAATCTGTTTTGTATGACTGGACATCAAATTGCTTATCTTCTCAATAAGGGAGGGATGTGGAGAGAGGAAAGAAAAAAATTTGGAACTCAAAAATTTTAAAAAAAAACAAATGTTAATTTTTTGCATGTAATTGGTGTAAAAATAAAATGTTAAATTTTTTGAAAGAGCAACAACGATGCATTTTTTAAAAAATCTTCATAGGGGGGCAGAGCCAAAATAGCAGAGTAAAAAGATATACATACTCTAGCTCTTCCTCCACAGCCCAAAAAATACCTGTAAAGAAAGACTCTCAACAAATCCTAGAGCACCAGAATGACAGAGTGAGGAGATTTCCAGCCTAGGGTAACCTAGAAAGCTGACAGAAAAGGTCTATTGCACTGGACCCAGAACCCAGCCTTGGCCACTGGGTGGTGGAAGAAGCAGAGCCAAAGTAGGCTTCAGGGTGAAATCCAAAGCAGCAGTGGAGATTCGCAGATCCCTCAACCCACAGGTGAGAAAGACACTTCGAAAGTCAATGAGAAGGCTTTTTCACTTCTGTGACAAGGGAGCAGGGTCCTCCCCCAGCCCCAGCCCCAGGTGGCAGTAGCAGCAGCTTAAAGCCCCTGGGGGAACTAAGCAGCTGATCTGAACCTCCACCCTGAGTGGTGGCCCTGCACCTACCTAAAACCCTGGGGGGACTGAGCAGCTGATCTGAATCTCAGCCAGGGAATAAACTTCTCTCCCTTGACTGTGCCACCTTGGAGGAACTGAGATCTTACAGGTCCCCAGAGTATGCCATACTCTTGATAAAGGACACAAAAGTCAAGTAAGTGGTTGGGAAAATGCCCAGAAAAGGGAAAAAAATAAGACTATAGAAGGTTACTTTCTTGGTGAACAGGTATTCTCTCTCATCCTTTTAGATGAGGGAGAACAGGGTTTACCATCAGGGAAGACATAAAAGCCAAGGTTTCTGCATCCAAAACCTCCAAAATAAATATAAAATAGTCTCAGGTCAAGGAAGAGCTCAAAAAGGATTTTGAAAATCTAGTAAGAGAGGTGGAGGAAAAAATGGGAAGAGAAATGAAAGTGATGCAAGAAAATCATGAAAAGCAAACGAACAGTTTGCTAAAGGAGACTAAAAAAATGCTGAAGAAAATAACACCTTGAAAAATAGGCTAACTCAATTGGCAAAAGAGGTCCAAAAAGCCAATGAGGAGAAGAATGCTTTAAAAAGCAGAATTAGTCAAATGGAAAAGGAGGTTCAAAAACTCATTGAAGAAAATATTTCTTTAAAAATTAGAATGGAACAAATGGGAGCTAATGACTTTATGAGAAACCAAGAAATTACAAAACAAAACCAAAAGAATGAAAAAATGGAAAATAATGTGAAATATCTCATTGGAAAAACAACTGACCTGGAAAATAGATCCAGGAGAAACAACTTAAAAGTTATGGGACTACCTGAATGCCATGATCAAAAAAGAGCCTAGACATGATCTTTCATGAAATTATCCAGATACTGAAAAATTTTAAGAGTTACAAATATTGTCCTTCCATGTAGGAATGTAAACAGTTCAACTTTGGTAAGTCCCTCATGACTTCTCGTTGCTGGTTGCTTTTTCATGCTTCTTCTCATTCTTGTGTTTGAAGGTCAAATTTTCTTTTCAGCTCTGGTCTTTTCATCAA
>JAJHZJ010000237.1:10218613-10501582 GCA_023548195.1 Bettongia penicillata ogilbyi | reverse complement strand
CCCCTGGGATCTGGCAGAACTGATACATCTGTGGAGAGGGAGGAGGGAGAAAATGGTGGGGAGGGGGGAGAAGAGAGAAAGAGAGGGGGAGGGAAGCAGAACGAGAGAAGAGGGGGAGGGAATCAGAGAGACAGAGAAGGATAATAGAGAGAAAAAGAAGAGAAAAAAAAGAAAGGGGGAGGGAAGGAGAGGGAGAGAGAGAGAGAAAGAGAAGAAGGGGAGGGAGAGAGGAGAGAGACGAGAGAGAGATAGAAACACAGGAGTCAGAGATTCATGTTGAAGGAGAATGTTTATTTCAGTTTTGAACTAGTGGATTACATTGCAAATGGAGTCTTAGGGATGGTTTCAATAAATCTGGGAAGACTTGTAGGAGAAGGTGCAGGGGGAGGTGAGCAGAACAGTTTTATTCTAGAAAGACAATGAATTCAAGGTGCAGAATGAGATATACATGGTCAATAAAGGAATACATTTTGCGAAAGTATACGTATTTGCTGCAAGACTTCCCACCTCCCTCCTCCTTTTACTCTTTTTAATGGTGAGGGTGGGCTGGGAAGGAAATAAACTCTATTATTGTTAATTTTTTTTTAAAGTATTATTTAAAACAAACAAAAAAAGTGACCTCTTAGGTCCTAGAAGACCAAAGGATCCTAGGAGGCCCTAAGGCAAAAACTGTAGCTAGCCCCATAGATGCTTTCTAGCAGCATCTCTGATGAGGTGAATTTAAAAGATTTTATCTTTCCTAGTGTTCTCCTAGATGTAGTTGCAAGACACGATGAGGTCGAAGGGACCAAGAGAACAGGAGGTAATCATAGTGAACCACTAAGGTACCCAAAGGAACTTGTAATTTCCTTGAAAAACCTAGGATCTTAAAGTCCTTGAACTCACAAGAGAGGTAGTGTGGTATGGTAGACAGAGAGCTCTGACATGCACTGCATGGCCCTGGACAGATCACTCTCAGTGCTCTGGAAAGCTCTGAAAAGATTTTAATTTGCAAAAAATGTGTCTACCTGCACTGGTAAAGGGAATTTCCTCACCCGGGAACAAATTTCAGGTCCAGTCTCTATGTCTATCATTTTGAAGTGTCTCCATAGTGCAAACTTAACTGCAATGATTTGAGTACAGAGGTGCAGACTAGCCAAAGGTCTCCCAATCAATCAGTGGCTTGCGCCCAAGTGCCTGACTCATACACCACTGCTCAATATGAGTATGAATGATTTTTACGTGTGACACTTTGGTGTAGAGATGGGAGCATTTTTTTTTTTTTTTACCCAGACACGTAAACTTAGTTCCGGTACCCGTTGCAACCAGATGGAAGCCGCTAAGAAAGGATGTGAACAATGAATGTTCCTGCCAGTCAGGTCTAGGAAACATTTGGCCCCGGTCCTTCTGCAGATGAATGTGATTCCCACCTGAGGTGCTTTCTCCTCCTCTTCCTACTTGAGTTGCCTTCTCCCCTTCCCCACCCCTCCCTCTCCCCTTCCCCACCCCCTCCCTCTCCCCTTCCCCACCCCCTCCCTCTCCCCTTCCCCACCCCCTCCCTCTCCCCTTCCCCACCCCCCTCCCTCTCCCCTTCCCCACCCCCTCCCTCTCCCCTTCCCCACCCCCTCCCTCTCCCCTTCCCCACCCCTCCCTCTCCCCTTCCCCACCCCTCCCTCTCCCCTTCCCCACCCCCTCCCTCTCCCCTTCCCCACCCCTCCCTCTCCCCTTTCCCACACTTCCCTAGCACAGAAAATAACCAGCTCTGGGCTCACCAAGCTGAGCTCCCTAGGTAGGGAAAGCTCTGAGTCTCCCACAGGATGTCACCCACATGGGGAGCTTCTTCCTTTTACAAGATGAAAGGATAATGTTCAAAGTATATTAAACATCACCACCAACAACAACATCAGTGAATCAAGGCTGAGAACAGCAAACTGTAGGACAACAGTTACTTTGTCATCCTCTGCTGCCCTCTGTTGATCATTATATGAACTGCTTTGCAGAGATGATGCCATCCAAAGGCGAAGGAAGATACATAGATTATTGGGCTTCTCTCTAAATTCTTACAAGGTATTCTTGGCTTTTTTTTTTTTTTTTTTTACCATTTTTCACCAGTTAATCCTGTAGATTTCTTGTAGTTGTTTATATGCTGTCTCCTTTGTTGAACTGTAAGTTTTTTTGATGGCAGAGACTTTCCTTAAAATCTTCAACACTTACAACAGTGCCTGACACATAGTAGGCACTTAATGTCAATTGACCATAAATCCCTTTTGGAATTCTGGTCAGACCCTTCTTAGAATAATGTTTTTAAATACATTAAACAAAACACATAGGATTACAAATCCAACCAATTTTACTGAAATAGTTACAAACATTAAAAAAATATCTTCACCAGACCTCTGAAAATTACTCATGGATCCCTTGGTGTTCCATGGACCCCCAAGTTAAGATCTCTTACTTTAGGAGAACCTATTGTCTTTTTCTGACAAAGCTACCATGTACTGTATGTACATTCAGTCCATTTCATCAGAGTAATCAATCAGTCCTCAAGTATTATTAAAGTAAATACTATGTGATGAGCACCGTGCTGGACATTGGACAAACAAGGAAAGTGGTGAAATAGTCCCTATATAGATTACTGCCATATCTCCATAGCCAGCATTTAAATGAAACAATGTCCAAAATCTCAAAGCAAAACTTCAGAATAAATACAAATTTTCAAATATCACTTAAAGATGAGTATGAGCATGCTCACATGGAAAATATGCTGGGCATTAAAAGGCATTTGCTTCTCTTGGGCAAGAAAGTATTCCTATATCATAAGTAAAAACACAACAGATGTTGAAATGGAACCCTCACTTACAAAGGAGGATGAGAAGAATTTTACCTCCTTTTCCAAATTGATGACTCCTTTACTTTATAAAAGGAAAATTTTTCCAGTGGCTGAAGTGAAATAACTCAAGAACAAGGTGATCTTGAGGCAGGACTGAGGAGAAAATATAAAGCAGGAAAGGAGTCTTAAGGATATGCATACTTAGGAAGTAGGAAATTGTTGACTAACAGGAAGGCTCACAAGCTAGTTCATGAAGTTTTGAGAGACTTTCCAAAAAGAGGCCAAATAATGCTTTCTTGAAGGTAACAACTTAAGTTTCATAAAATAAAGTTAGGAATTTTGGGAGAAAAGAAGGAAGGAAGGAAGGAAGGAAGGAAGGAAGGAAGGAAGGAAGGAAGGAAGGAACGAAGGAAGGAAGGAAGGAAGGAAGGAAGGAAGGAAGGAAGGAAGGAAGGAAGGAAGGAAGGAAGGAGGAAAAGAAAAAAATAGAAAGTGAAGCTACCTTTTTTGTCATTTGTTGTTATTTGTCATTGTTGTCCATCCTCAAAGAGGCCCAATGACATCAGGGATGTGATGCTTTCACTTGCAAGTGAATTGGATTTAAGAAAGGGAGGGCTGTGCAAAGTCACAAACCTCACCCTCCCAGAATTGTCTGGGTCCAGTGGAAAGATAAAAATCAGGATGACTGGAGATAGCCCAGATGCAATGGGAGATCTTGGCCTTATTAAACAGGTCTTTGCCAGGTCTCAGTTTGTCTGAAGCAATATCCATTCAGTGATGTAAGACTAGGTAAGAAGTGAGGCAAAAGATGCCATAGTCTGCCTACTCAAAAATGAATGGATGAATGAATGAATGAGTGATGAATGAATGAATGAGTCTAGGAAGAAAACACGCTCAGGACTTTTGCGCAGAACAGAAACAACTGCTATTTACACTGGCTCTGAGTCATCAAAACCCTAACGAGCACCAAGTGAAGCCTGGGCCTTGACCCATTATTGGCCAATCAGTGGGAAAGGCAGAGTCAAGTAACTCCATTTGAATCCCAATAGGTTTTACCAAAGCCTGGTTTTTCAGAGCTCTGTTTCAAGAGATCATAAATGTAACTACGTGGGACAGAAAAGTTAATTGTCCCAGTTTTAAAAAAAGAAGATAAAATAATAAGTAGGGAAGAGAAAAAATCTAGCCCCCAAACCCAAAGATATCTTACAAGATTTAAGCAATCAAATTTTAAATTCCATGGGGCAGAGCACCTCTGTCTAAGGTGTGATTTCCCATGTACACAGAGAAGGGTAAGAAGGGAGGAAGGAATGAAAGAAGGGAGGAAGGAATGAAAGAAGGGAGGAAAAAAGGAAGGAGCAGCATTGCCCAAATGGAGCTGGTCAGTTGGGTCCCCACTGGGACAGCTACTTCAACTCACAGATTACTGTTGAGTAAAGTGACTAAAGCCACTTTCAGTTTAAATGGATCTCTTGAAATTTCTCTGTCCCACATATCAAAGTCATGGATGAAAGTAGAAAAGTGATCTGACTGAAGAGAAGAGAAATCAGAACATAAAGAAGAAACATTGTATCCTCACCTATGTCTAGGGCCAGGACACTGGTGATATTAATTGGTGTGTGTGTCTGTGTCTGGGCAGGAGGTGGGCGGGCAGTGGGGCACTACAGTTAATCCCCCACGCTTTCATAGCACTAATAATAATATTGTGAGCACAGAAGTTACGGAGAAGAACTAAGACAGTTTGAGTTAATTTTTTTCCCCCAGGGAGATTGTATGACCCAGATGTGAGTCTTTTGGACAAAGAGGATACAAAGTTGGTATTCAAAGACTCGGAGATTCTTTACTTGTTCCTTTTCGCCTCCTTGCTGGTGTCTCTTATCTGCCTATGGTCACTTTATCTTGATATAAACTGATTTTAAGTCATATTGGAGACTATTTTTACCTGGGGTTATTTAAATATATTTTTATTTTAAAATGTTTTTGAGCTCTCAAACTTTTAAGTAATCCATTGTACTAGAGTGGAACCATGACAGAGATAATCTACACAAACAAAAAAGCAATCAATCAATTATTAAATTCAATGAAAAATTATATATGAGTCCATTGTATTTCATCACACAGATGAAAGAACCAATTGATTAAGGTTGTTTTATTTTTACTTAAACTTTTCATCTGGCTATTCTGATTTCACATAGACATAACCCGACCAGATGATGTACAATGCAAATGGTGCTTAAAATGCTTATGCCATCTTCTGAAATTCAAATATATTTGAGAACAGAGTTTGTGATCTGTGTCTCTTTCAGCTTTTGCAAAAAGAGCAGATAGTAGAACCAGTATTTACCATTCTGGTCAGAAGACAGGTTTAAATACAAGCTCTGGCCACTGCTACTTTACAAGCTCTACAACCCACTAAATTCCTTTGGGCATCAATTTCTTCATTTGTAAAATGAGGAGGTTGGATTAGATATGACCTGTAGGGGCCTTTCAAGTTCCAAATATGCAAATCAATTCATCTAAATCTTCTGAGAACATTATGACCTATGAACCATTAAAATAATATTTGTAAAGTATTTAGCACATAGTAGGTTTATTCCTTCCCTCTTTCCCGTACTGTCCATACTAATGGAACTGTCAGCCTATGATTATAAGACTTGCAGAGAAATGTTGTCAATGAAAAAATTCCATTATTATATTTATCATAATTTATAAACAATAATAATGAATTCCTATTATTATATAAAAATCAATAAATATAATCAGGTCACCTGGTCTGTATACTGCTTGCAGATCCATGAAGAAACATGTTCATAAACAATAGTGTTCTAGTAAATATTTAACAATGGGCTCCCCAAAGGAGATTATGGGAAGAGATGTACTCAGGCACACTTTTAACTTTTGTATACATTAATTTACATTATTACATACACTCTCTTAAATCCAGACAATCAATAAAACAATAAAGTCCTGATCTGTAGCATTGTCAGTTTCCAAGGAGTAAACACTTACTGAAAATTTAGCAATAGATTCAAATCTTACCTCAGACATTTCCTAGCTGTGTGACCCTGGGCAAGTCACTTAACCATGTTTACCTCAGTTCCTTATCTGTAAAAAGTGAGCTGGAGAAGAAAATGGAAAACCATTCCAGGATCTTTGCTAAGAAAATCCCCCCAAAAGGGGTCATAAAGAGTCAGATACAATAGAACAGTGACAACCGGCATGCTGATATATATCCTAAGCAGAAAAGTTTCCTTCTTGAAAGGGTAAGAGATACTATGTAACCAGCTATAAATGAAGCCAGCCAATAGTTTGTAAAGCTACACTAATAACAATTCCTTGGTGCCTAGAAACAATTACTTCAGCCCAACATAGTTACTATTCTTGGAATGAAATAAAGATTCAAATGAAAACAGTTGATGATCTAGCTAGTAAAAAATACAGAAATGATTAAAACACAGAGGAAAATGATCCATGTAATGCTATTAACTTAATGATTAAAATATGAAGCTCATTAATTTAATCGGACTATAGTCTCCTTTGTGGGCAGACAACTCATAGGTAATGTCTTTTCCTGGCAAAAGCTAGTTGTCTCATGCCAAGCCTTGTTCCTCATCTCTTTTATATCTGAGAATCCATTGGTACAATCCAAAATGATTAAAACAACAGATTATCTTGCAGACAAAGAACTTCAGATTGGATCAGGGATGGGACAAGGAAACTGCCACTGAGCACTCAAGAGAATAACCATTAAAAAAAATTAAAGTTTTCATTTAAAAAAAAAAACAAACCTAAGGAATATATGGATGATCTGAGTTCAAGTCCTGTCAGTGACACAGAGAGATTAGGAGGCTGGGCAAGTCATTTAAGGCCTTTGTGCCCCTAGGTGACTTTTGAAGAAGGAATCCATCTGCACAGGTAGTGGGAGTTCTTTACTGGAGCAGATGAAATCAGAAATGAAAATAATATTATCAGTAGTAATATACTTACTATGTGCCAGACTCTCTGCTATTATTATCTCCATTTTACAAATGAGGAAAGTGAAAGAAACAGAGGTGAAGTGATTTACCCTGGGTCACACAGCTACAGTGTCAGATGTCAAATTCAAACTTAGATCTTCATGACTCAAGATCCAGCACTGTGCAACCCAGCTGCCCCTAATAACCATAATAATCTTTTGTTGATAATTCAACAGCTAAATTGTACCAGAACTGAATATTGTCCCAAATACCTTATCCACAAATGTTCAGATGATATGACACCAATTCATAAAAATTTGAGAGCCATGTTTTGAATAGATGTCATCCTACTAAATACTCATCATCTCCAAGGTACATGGCAAAAAAAACCAAACCCTTTCAAAATTTAGAAACCTAGGAGAAGAAATCAAAGCCCTGTGAGAAGAGGATAAGCTACTATCCTCTCTGCTCCTAGACTGGTCGCAAAGATAGTTTCACTGTGCCTGTAGAAGCCTTGCATCCTTGTACTTTAATTAGTTATTTTTTAAAGTCATTTTAATCTATTTAGGTAATAGTTTGCAGTTCAGTAAATATAAAAGACCAACAGTGAGATGGTGAGTGATCCCAAGATCATTTCTGGCTGAAACCAGCAAAAAAGATGAGAAGAATATGACTTTAATAATTACATATGAAGTATTCAAAGTAGTAGCAGCATATATTTATATTACCACAAAGTCCCAAGTATGTTCAATATATTGGTAAGGCTAGAAATTACAAATAAAAATAGATCTCTCAGCTACTCAGTAAGTCAAAAGGCCACGAGCTGAGGCATACTAGCCTTAGTATAGTTTGGGAAGTTGTTTGTCCTTTGATTTTGAAAAGGACCAATGATGTCGCAAGGTGATGATGACTCAGGAGTGAATTGGGTTTAAACACAAAGTCACCAGCCTCACTCTCTCTTCTAGACTCATTGAAGTCCAATGGCAAGTCAAAAAGCAGGATGACCGGCAATGGCCTGGGACGCAGTGGGTGATTTTCAAGTCTTCAGTGTCTAACCATAGCATCTGCTTCAGCTCCTTCATGGCCCTTGGAACAAAATGTTCTCATCTGCCCATTCCATTAGGGGAGTAGAACAGGATAAGATGCATCCCAGATGGAAAACAGTATGATTATATAAAAAGTCTGGAGTGTGATAGATGGATGGAGAACAGTATGACTGGATGGATGTCTGGAATGCAGTGCTAAGCAACAACCCTTCCTTCTATCTTATCACTATGGAAGGCTCATTGGTGGTGTCCACTTGCGTGGTTAGTTAGAATCACAGTGATAACAGACTAGACTTTCTCCAAGGATGGTCAACCTTGTAGAGATAACAGAGAGCAGACTCCCTGGCATCCACCTGCACCCTTCAATGATAGCACATTTCTTCTAATTGTACAAGGATGGTTAGTGAAAGGGAGGGGGGAGGTAACTATTTTCTTTCCATTAAAGTGATTTATAGGGAAACAGCTCAGAGAAGAAAACTGAACTTCTGGACTCATGAACTTCTGAACTTAACTGAGAGACAAAGAAATATGGTTCAGGAAGCTACGGAATGGAGTAAAAAATAAAGTTCTAAAGCAATATTTGATTTTCTTGATTTAATAGTTTAGACAAAGCACTTCTTTTACACAATGGTCCCATGAGGCATTACCCCCATTTTACAGATGGTAAACATTAAGAAACCAGAGGTCACATGACTTGCCCATGATCACATAGCTAATAAACAACAGTTTAGAATTCAAACCCAGATCTATTAACTATAAGTTCAGTTTTCTTTCTACTTCTTCATAAAATCTCCCTGTCCCTGCTGTTTTGGTTGGCAGGAATACATCCATAATCAAACTTCCTAAAAGCTAAACTTAAAGTATTATCTTTCTTAATTTTAATTTAATGTTTACAACTATTTAATCCAATGAGAAAAAACACTCAAAATTTGAAAACATAGTGGACATTTACATGGTGCTTAAGGTTTGCAAAGTGCTTTACATAAATTATATCATTTGCATATAGTGAAAGGACTGCAAGTATTATGCCCATTTTACAGATGAGGAAAAGGAGGCTTAAAGGTTGGGTTGTATGCTTATGATCACATAGCTAGTTAGCCAACTCAGGGTTTGAATGCTGGACTTCCTACCCACTATACTCCACTGTCTCACTAGACATAAAATGAGTTAGCTGTGTGATCTTGCGCCATTCCTTTTTCTCTACCCTTGTTTCCTTATTTATGACATAAAAAGATTGAATTAGCTAAGTGTTGTTGCTGTTGCTGCTGTATAGTCGTTTTCTGTTGTATCCAACTTTGTGACCCCTTTGTGGGGGGCAGGGTGTTGGCAGAGATATTGAAATGGTTTGCCACTTCCTTCTTCAGCTCATTTTTCAAATGAGGAAAGTGAGACAAACAGGGTTAAATGACTTGTCCAGGGCCACACAGCTAGTAAGTGTCTGAGGCCAGATGTAAACTCAGAAAGAGGAGTCTTCCTGACTCCAGGCACAGTGCTCTGTGAGAAGCTCTTTTTAGTCCCAAGAATCTATTTGGAAGAAACCTACACAGTAACACTTGGACATAGTACTCATTGGCCAAGAAAAGATGTGGTGACAAAAAAGTTCCTATGAATTCATTAATTCTTTTAGATGTATTTGCACTTTAGTTTACATATATTTGAAAATAATAATGCATGCATTGTATTGTGAGATGTACTATTGATTAATTCAACTGACAACAGGTTTACTTGGTTATTGTGCTATTAAGCTGCCTATCATGTTGGGGCTGAGTAAACATCCAAATAGTAATGTTTGGTTGCAATACAGATTCATGGACCCCTTGTAATAACTCCTTAGAGCCCCCTCCCCTCTCTCCCTGATCTGTGTTCTATGAATTGGGAATCACTGGACTAAATCAACTCTAAAATCTCTTCTATTTCTGAAATTCTATTAGTTATGAGTGTAGTGTAAGGAACTAAAGGACCAGGATTATGGTCCCAGTTCTGTCACTAATCGGCTAAAAGAACCTGGGCAAGTCATTTCTTCTTTGCAAACCTCAGTTTCTCTGGACTCCCTGAATGCTAAGAACCCTTCCAGTTCAAACATTCTAGAGACTTAGTCTTTGGTAGACACAATGGAGACCAATTATAGCTCCTCTCATGCATGTGGGAAACAAACTAGATGCTCACTTAACAACCTTTTTTTTTCCTTCTTAACTTACGGCTAACATACTAAAAAAAAAATCCCACACCCCTTGGGTCTCCATGTTGCATGACCCACTGACACTCTGCTTTTGGCAGTTTTTGTTCGTCACTTAAGTGACAGGTCAGGATTGGGGTGGGAGAGGGAGGAGTCTTCAGAGGCATCCGTGGTCATCTTGAAATCACTGTGGTTTGTATGAATATTAAAATAACAGTATATATAATGGTGGCTGCATCGTGAATGGAAGGAATATTGGCAACAATAACAAAGGAACCCTGAAATTCAATGCTGTGTGTATTTATAGTGGCCCAGCTTGTCCCTGAAGAAGATAGGAGAGAAAGCACCTCCCTCCTTTTAATGATTTATTGTTTGATTGGTTTTTTAAAATTCATTTAGTGGGGGGGGTAGTTCTTATGGAATACTGCATATGCTGTATGTCAAACTTGGTTAATACATTTCCTAATTTTGCTGAACTGATTTTTTTCTTATTCTTGGTAATAAAGAATACTATTTAGAGAAAGGACTGGAGAAGAGAAGGAAGGATATAGCCTCTCAGATAGAATGACATATTTGGAAATAAAGGTCATGTGAAAACAAAGGATAGCAATGCAAATTTAAAATAAGAATTATTTATTATATGGCAATGATCCCCATCTTATCAAGGTGGAAATATTATAGCTATCTTAGTTTGCTAGCTAAGGATTCTACTTTTTCACTTGAGAAAGGGAGTGTGGGAAATTTTTTTAAAAACTGGTATAATAATAATAAATTAGCATTCCCATAGTCCTTTAAGGTTGACAGAGCACTTTACAAGCATTATCTCATTTTATCATCGCAACATCTGTGGGAGGGATGAAACAGACCAAGGTTGGGTGACTTGCCCAGGTGTCAAATAGCTAGTTACAGAATTTGAATACAGGTCTTCCTGACTGAAGGTCCAGAGTTCCGCTTGCTTTCTTTTTAATTTAAAATAACTTTATTCTCAGTAGTAACAATTCAGGTTTAGAGAAAAGCTATCAAAACAAATGAAAGAAAGAAAATCAACAAAATAGAAATTACCTATGGTTATAACCACAAGAACCTCAGCTGTTTTCCTGCTCATTTCTTACTGATCGATGTAGCTAAAATGACAGCAAAACCATCTTCACTGAATGCAGAGAGAGCCCAAATAAACTAACTGCTGATGTCATAATCCATTCTTTTAACTTGACTATTGTTGATCAATCTGGACTAGTTAATGGACTAGTTAATGGACTAGTTAATCTGACTCTTCATGACCACATTTGGAACTTTCTTGGCAAAGATGCTGGAGTGGTTTGCCATTTCCTTCTCCAGCTCATTTTACAGAAGAGACAAACAGGGTGAAGTGACTTGTCCCAGGGTCACACAGTTAGTAAGCCTCGGAGGCCAGAGCGGAACTCAAGAAGATGAGTCCTCCTTCTCCAGATCCAATACTCTATCCACCTCATCACCTAGCTGCCCCTTCATTGTTGCTGCTTGTCATTCGTTCTTGAAGAGGACCATGACATCAGGAAAATGGTGCCATGACTTGTAAGTGAATTGGATTTAAGTGAGGAAGGGATGTGCTTTCTCCTCCAGAGGCATCTGGGTCCAGTGGCAAGATATGGATCAGGAAGACTAGAGATGGGCCCACAGGTATCCCCTTAATTTGTATAGACATAGTTTTATTTCTGACTCGAAATTGGCTCCCCAGCTTCATCAGGCTCTAACCTCCTCACTTTACTCTATATCTGGACTACTCTAATTATAATATTCATTATTCTACTAAACTTTCCTCATGTATTGCTCCTACTGCAGCTTGGCTTTCATCTTTACCACTGCCAAAGATGCCCTCCCCTCTGTCTTTGTCTTTTGAAATTCTTTTCATCCATCAACTCCCAGCTTAAGTGCCACATCTTGCATGCTGTCTCAGATGGAAGTGACCTCCCTCTGCAGAACTCTCACTATATAATGTCATGTTCTTAGCTCTGTCATGCTTTGTTTACTTAGTTGTTGTCCTTCCTGCACAAAGAGGACCAAAATATTATCACTACGTTGAGGTCAAGGTACAGTGCTCCTGACAGGGGCTGATGAGACCAGTATGAGCCTGGAAGCCTCTACCACGGGTCAGACACCAATAATCCAGACCAGCATTTGAGGTGGAGATGTCTCTAAACTGGCACAATTCTGCTTTGCTTACAGAGTACAGTGCCATCTTTGATGCAGACATGCCATGCTGGGTGGTCCTGTGCCAGTGTCTCCCATGTCTCACAACAGTTATGCCCTTTGTACATTCTAAAGGAAAGTGATACAATAGGAAGAAGATGGATTCTGGAGTCAGAAGATCTGGTTTCAAATAGTACTGTGATGCTGACTTTACTAGTTACCCGATCCTGCACAAGTGACTTAATATGTTTGGACCTCAGTTTCCCCATTTGCAAAACAAAAGAGGTCAGACTAGATGGCCTCTAAGGTCTCTTCTGGGTCTAGATCAAAGAACCTATGATCTGAGTTTTCATCAATGGAGGTTGATTCCTTATTAGAGTTCCCCACACCAGTTAGAACACAGGCCTGGCCCAAAAGGTGAACTCATAATTATTTGTGGGCATGTCTGATCTACCCTGCTAAGTTGTAAGTTTCCAGAAGGCAGAGACCAACCATGTCACTTATGTTTGTATCTACCCCTATCACACTACCTCCTACAATCACATAGTCGTGTCAGACTCTTCATGGTAAAGATACCAGAGTAGTTTGCCATTTCCTTCTTCAGCTCATTTTACAGATGAGATAACTGAAACAAACAGGGTTAAGTGACTTGCTCAAGGTCACATAGCCAGTGAAGTACCTGAGGCCAGATTTGAATTCATGAAGATGAGACTTCCTAATTCCCAGTTCAGTGTGCTATCTACTGTGCCACCTACTTGCTCATCTCCTACAAAAGAAGTGTTTAAGAATCACTGAATGAATGAATCAATCAATCAATGAAATTTCCTTCCCTCCTTCTGACTTTACACCAAAATGAAACGATTCTTTTTAAGGTTCATCTGAAAGTAGAGGGCTTGATTTAAAAAAAAAAACAAAACTTGTTTCTTTCATTTCAGTTCCTTTTTTGTGTTTGGTGTGATTTAATACACTTTACAATGCATTTACTCTATCATGTTTTGATATCAGGTGGGAGCTAATGTAAGTAGTCCAACTAATGAAAAGAATGAATCTTTCATGCTGTACTACATGGTGATTTAAAGCATTTCAATTAAACCAACTATCTTATTAAAATGCCTTGATAATGTCGTTCATCCTGCTTTGATATGGTCAGAAATCCCCAGCATGCTTTTGAGATGCAATCAAGTCATCCCATAAACTTGCTAAAGAAGGGCCCTGTGCACCACACATTTTCAGAGCACTCAAACGACCTACTTTAAAAAACGTTTGAAGCCATTCTGAACTGTGAGCCTAGAACAAATTAGACTTGTTTAACAAGCACCTCCTAATTTGTTGTCCAAAAGGCGTCTAAGCTCTACTGTTGAGGGAGAGTGGGGAAAAAAGGAGGCCATTTTGTTCCTCTGATCCTATGTTTAATGGAATTAGAGAGGAAATGGTCCTAAGACTTGTTCTGTGTACTTAGGATTCATTGGGTTTAATCAGATTAGCTTGATATAGGGGAAAGAAATGGCTCATGAGTCAGAGATCCTGGGTTCAAATCTTGGCATGTGCTACCTGGGTGGTCCTTTCACCTCCATGGACCTCAGTTTCCTCTGCTATAAAATGAAAGACTTGGACTAGATGGTTTCTGTGGCCCCTCCAACTTTACATCTAGGAATCCATAATCTTCTGTCAGTTCCCTGACTAAAACAATGTTCACTGGTTCCCTCAGCCATATAATCCTAATACATCTCATTGTCAGTTCTCTGCTCTAGGAAAATGAGATTATACTGTTTCCCAGACATGCCCCATGATGCTCTCTCTCCATGTCTTTGCATACATGCTTTTTTCTGCCCAGAACACTTTTACCTTCACCTCTGCCTGGCATAAGGTTGCCCCTTCAAAACATGACCCAACTCTTCTTGTCCTATAAAGGTTTCCTGCATTTCCCAAGCCCTAAGGGGAATCTTTTCTTCTTCTATCCTTTTGTATTATCTTGTAAAAATCTTACAACATTTACCTCTTTTTTCTAGTTATTTATAAACTGCTTCACAAACTTTAAAATGCTCTATAAATGGAATTACTACTACTGCCAGTGCCGCTACTACCACCACCGCCAACACCACCCACATGCAAGCTTTATCTTCTCATCTGGACTGCAAACTTTTCAGGGCAGTAATCTTTGTCAATCACTTTTATATTCTTCACAATGTCTTTTCAAAATTGTTTTCATTATCTGTTTCACATCACTACCTTAATTTCCAAATACATGAATGAATATATTAATTAACAAAGCATATGTGCTACTTGCTATGGATACAGATAGAAATATAAGAAATAAGACATAAGCTCCTATGGAGCTGTCATCCTAATGGAGAAAACACATATGGAAAGTTTCAGCTGCAAGTCAAATGGAAAGGTCCTATGGTCTAGAGGGCACAACAGCAAAGTAGATGGTAATGGATCTATAATGTCATTTCCACTGATTTTATATATATACATATATATAATATATATACACACATACATATATATATGTATATACATATGTGCATATGTATGTATGTGTATACACACATTTCTGATGTTGAACCATTAGATAGTTCCAAAGACTTAGGTGACAAGAACTTACTTTTCAGAGTCTACAGCATCTATGGCTTTAACACCTTCAGGAGCAGTTAGATGCCAGGCTACATCTCCACAGAAATTGCTTCCCAGGATGATAGATGCTTAGTCTGGGCTGGAGGTACTTCTATTCCCAAAGCTGTTGGGATTAGGGTCCTCAGTATCTAAGGGGAGATTGTGGTGGTTTAATTTGCCTACATATGACACCTCCTGTCTCTCCTCTAGGATGCTCTGTTGCTACAGCTATGCTGACTTCCCTGATCTATGTATAGGTTGGTAGCTAATATGAATTGTAGGGTAGCTCATTCCCTAGATAATGCCTATGAAGGCTGGACTAGAAGCTAGACCTGTGGTCTGGAAGGTCCTGAGGCTCTATCATTCCTCTCCCCTCCTCTGTCCACTCCAGAGAGTCATCAGTTATAAAAAAAAAGAATAAAAAGGAAAGAAAAGGCAATTCAGTATAACTGATCAACACACCCAATGAGTCTGATGGGACTATGGGGCTTCCAAACTAAGTCATTATAATTTCAAGGGATTGGTTTCTGTTTGGTTTTACTCTTTCCATTTTCCATTACTGCATCTACTATCCATTATTTTCCTGATTCCACTTATTTCATTGTTCTGTAGGGTTTCTCTGAATTTTTCATATTCATTACTTCACATAGCACAGTAGTATGCCATTTAAATCAATTGATATCTATTTTGTTTCCACAAGTGCTTTTATTAATATTTGGTGTACATGGGACCTTTGTTCCTCCCTTTCTATCTATTGGATCTCTAAGTGAAAAGGTATAGACATTTTATTCACTTTTTAAACATAGTTTCAAATTGCAGACTAGTTGGACCAGTCCATAACTCCACTACCAGCATTTCAATGTGCCTGTCTTTCCATAACCTTTCCAACAGTCTTCACCCTGAAAGTTTACTTCACTGATGGACTTCTTACACTGAATATACTACCTTCCCCTCCGTGGCTCTTGCCTCTGCTCAGCTGGTTCCTTCCAGAGCCTTCAATTTAAGAAAAATGCCTAGACCAACAATGTCTTCATCTTCTCTAGGTTCAACTCCTGAATCTCCAGACTTTTTCTATTTTCTTTTCATCTCTTTACATTTATTCTCTGACTCTGCCTGCCTCTATCTCTGTCTCCTTTTCTGCCTGTCTCTGTCTGTGTCTCTGTCTCTCTAGATCTATCTCTCTCCTTGTCTCTCTGTTTCTCTCTATATCTCTGTCTCTCTCTTTCTGTCTCTCTGTTTCACCCACCCTCTTCTCAAACTTCTTAGCTCCTTTTTAATATATTGTCTTCCACATTAGAATGTAAACTCCTTGAGAGCAGACACTATCTTTCTTTCTGTTTACATTTATAAGCATTTAGTACAGTTCCTGGTCCAGAGTGCTTAATAAATGCTTCATGACTTGATTTCTCTCAGTTTTTATCATCTTTGTCAGTTCTTTGGGTGCAAGGTGAAATTTCAGAATTATTTCAGTTTGCAAATGACTCAGATCTCTATATTAAGTCCCACTCTCTGCTGAGTTTCATCAATTGCCGCTGGACAATTTCAAACTAGCTGTCCCAGAAACATCTCAGATTCAACCTGTTCATAGCAAAGCCCATAATACCCCCCCACCCCCCAAAAAAAACTCCCCCTCTACTGAAGTTCCCTGTTTCTCTCCAAGGAACACCATTCTTCTAACCTCCCTAGTTCATTACCTGGAATTATCCTCAACTCCTCCCTTTCCATAACCAATCAGTTGCCTGATACCATGGTCTCCATTGTAACAACATGTGTCAAGAGTACATGTCTCATCTCTGACTCCTCCCTACTAACACAGCCACCTCAGAATTTAGCTCAGACCCTGAACACCTCCTGTCTAGTCTATAACATTGCAACAGTCTCCTAATGAACTCTCTGCCTCAAATCACATTCCTTCTCTGGGTCTCTTTCTTCCTCAGTACAACGAAAGGGATCTACTGAATGATTTCTGAGGCTTCTTTCAGGTCAAACATTCCACATCTGTGGTAACAACTCAGGATGACCGTATTTTTAGGCTGCTTATCCTGTCAGCCCAGATGTCAAGTTCACTCAGAACAAGTCAGAGTGTACAAATAAATATATTTGTATATATTTATGAATATACAATATATATTGTATTATTTATCATAAATAATATATGCACAATTTGGATAATTCAGGAGAAGACCAAAGTTTGCCTTGGGTCTAGTTTTCAAATCTCAACGCAAGATATCAAGACTGCAAGTAATTGGTAAGAAATTCAAAGAGCAACTGACAGATTTGAAGGCCTGAAGGGATTAACCTAGATAGAGAGATGAAAAGAAATGAAAAGAGATTGCTGGTTTCCTAGACTTAGCACAGGACAGGACGGTGGATAATTCTGACGATCTACTCCCTTTCTCTAATCCTTCTGTGACCTCAAATTCCTAAACGTTAACATTTTCTTACTTCTTTAAAACAGGGTGAAATCAAATCTCTAAAATGCATGCAATTTCCATAGGTCATCATATCTGTTTCCATTCCTAGAGCCTCCCCAGCCCCAGCACCCCTTCCACCCCTTTTCCTTCCCCTTCCAAACCCAAGAAAACTCTACAAAAACTGTCCTGGCTGAATTCCTGAAATTCTCTAGGAAAGACATTTCACAACCTCTCTCAATAGCTTGTTCAAGTTTTTAACAACCCTCTAAGCTCAAAAGAGGTTTCTTATTATCAGCAAATCCCTCATTCTCATTTTAAATGTTTCCTTTCCCTCCTTGTCTTAAGTGGAGAGAGAGAACTGTTTAATATTTCCCATATAATTTCACTTACCACAAAACTGTGAGAATCGAGAAAGTAGTCTGAAAAGATAGCTAAACTTCCACCTTCCTGGATCTAATAATAATTTACTTGGGGCTAGTACTTTACTTCCTGGGGAGTAGATTTTTAAAAAAAAAAACAAAGTAATTAAATATGTGTGTATTGACTAGCATTTATTAAGCAAGTCTTATGTTCCAGGCACTTTCCTAGGTACCAGGTATAAAAAGACAAGAGTGAAACGGAAAAAAAAAGACAGAGAAGTCCTTGGAATTTGCTAATCCTAAATCTTCAAGAATCTTACATTCTATTAGGGAAGATGGTATATATACATAAAGGCATATGTAATATATACTCAAAATAAATGTTAATTATGGAGGGAAGGCATTAGCAGATGAGGGAATAGAAAAGGTTTCACACCAAAGCTGAAATTTGAGCTGAATCTCAAAGGAAACAAAGGATTCTATGAAGTAAATGTGAAAGAGAGTGAATTCCAGGCAGAAGAGATTGACAGTACAAAGCATAGAGGTGCAATGTCATGTCTAAGGAACAATGAAAAGATAAGTATGGCTGGACCACTGAGAATATAAAAGACCAGGTTGCGTAGGGTTCATCCTAGAGTCAAGATCAATGGGGTTTGTTGGATAGAGAAATGACAAATTAAGATCTACCCTTTAGGAAAACCGTGTTGCAATAGGATGGATTAGAAAGGAGAGAAATTTGAGATGGGGAGGCAGTCAGGACGTTATTGGAATAACACAAATGAGAGTCCAGTTGCACAAAGAAAAGGGTATAATGCAAGAGATATCGTAGAGGTAGAAACATCAAAATCAGGTAATTGAGTATAGGGAGCAGGGCTGGAGTAGGGTGAGAGTAGCGTTGAGGATGGCATGGAGATTGTGAAACTGGGTGACTAAGAAGATATGATGATCCTGACCAAAATAAGGTAGTCTAGAGAAAGAATTGGTTGGGGGAGGAGGAGAAATATTTGATCCTGGTTGTGATAGAGAGCCATCCATAGAGTTTATTGAATAGGGTGATGGTGACATGATCACATCTCTAGTTTAGGGAGATCATTTTGGCATCTGGGTGAAAGATACAGTAAAGTCAAGAGAAACTTCAGTCTGCAGACTAACCAGAAGTCCAAGAGTGATGAAAATCCTTTGAAGCTTAGAGAGCGCACCTGAAGAGCTCTCAGAGAGATCTGACTTTAAGATGACTACTTTTCACTGAAAGAGTATCATGTTGACTTAGTACCTTCCCAAGAGAACCAAACTGAGATGTTCTGTAGATCCTACACTTAAGGTTTCTGTTAGCTGATAGAGATTACCAGTCCCATCTCCCTCAACCCCTATCCACCAAATGTCCCTACCGAACCCTTCCATTGTGCTCTATGTTATGCCTGATCCATAATTAATAAATTTGCTTTCATTTTTTAAAACCTTTTTCTTTTCTCACTCCTTCCATCTTCTGGCCCTGACCTTACTATGTCCTTTCTCTCATGATATTGTATCCCAGGCCACTCTTTGCAGTGCTGGATGCATTTTCACTCATAACTCCAGGTCATGGGTCACAGTAGAGGAGTCAGAAAATTCCTTGCTTCCCATTGCCACTTTTGGACTCTCCTTTTACCATCCTCTCTCAGCAATGTCTCCTCTTTTAAAGCCTACACCATTCAACTATATCAGCCAATCTAGACCTTAATGGCCATTATCTACCTTTAGGATGTTTTCCTTCCTTCCTTGATGAATTTACTGCTTGATCTTGTTTTTCTTTTTACTCTAACTCCTGTTCTCACATTATAGAAAACTTAATGTACGTATTTTGAGACTTCCTCAAATACTCTAACTTCCTACCATTAATCTCAGTTTCCATGATTTACTCCTCTTTATGCCTCAGCTACACAAAGATATGGTTTATGTCCTTGATCTTCCTATTATCCACATATATCTTACCCAAAAATTAATGAATTGCAACCATGGTTGCTCACTATTTTTGGTTGTTAATTTTTCTGAACTATTTCTTGACTTTGGACTTTATGTTAATGCTGTGCTCTGCACACTCCTTGAGGGGAGGAGAGGCCCTATTGCATCACAGCTCAGATGGGAAGCCTGCAAGCTTTCAGTGCTACCCAAATGGTCTGATCCATTCCATCTTTTTATCATTCCATCTTTGCCTCTGCTTTATAATCCTCAATCCCATTGTCCCTCTTTGCCAGGATTTCTAATCCCTCTACCCTTCAGTTCTTTCTTAAGCCATTGTCTCCACTGGGGCTGAACTTTTCTTCTTCCCCTATCTCAATCATTTTATGAATCAGTTCAATTCCACATTATCCTCTTTACTCAAGCCCCTTGCCCTCTTATCCTATCACTGGTCATGCCTGACAGTTGAGATAAGAGGGTTTACCTAAAAGAATACAAGAGGGGTTGAGTACTAAATCCTTGCCATGTCGGTACCTTGCCCCCACATACATGTCCAAGTATATCTATTCTATCTATCTATCTATCTATCTATCTATCTATCTATCTATCTATCTATCTATCTATCTATCTATAAGTAACTAACATACAGCACCAAAGCCAAGAGTTTTCCTTTTAAAAGATATATATAATAAAGGCAAGAATATGGGCTAGCTGGATAAAGACCTTATTTCCTTCACTTATCTTTTGTTCTCGGTCTAATTCATCTGTGTGTTAAGCCAGAGAAGATCTTGGGAACTGCTAATTCTATATTATTTAATTGCCTGGAACAGAGGACTTTGATCTCTATCTCATACATAAGGGTCAAGAAGAAAAGAATCTTAGCCTGGAGGCCTTCTGGCCTACTCTTATTAAGTAAGTGTCCTCATTCTTTGACTAAAGAGCTGTTAGCCTGTCTTTATGGGGAAAGGCTTCTATTCACCACACCTCAGCAGAGAGAAATTGAGAGGACTTATAGGAAGCCTTGAAAAAAGATGAAACCCAGAAACTGGTTTTGAAGATGCATTCCCCAGCAGAGTGATATACCCAATGCAGAGCAAAAAAACTCAGGGGGCAGTCAGAGGTGGAAGGCAGTTGAGAAACAACACCAAGCAAAGAGTGACAAAGATATGTGATATCCAGGAGATAGCAAGCCCAGAGAGATCAGAAGACATTTGTGATCCTGTGGTATTAGAAGTATTGGTGTCCTTTCATGCATGTTCCCTTTCGATACATGATCCCTATGTTTGTGCATCTCTATGTGTGTGCCCTGACCATATATCAGCTAAACATGTGTCCTCCACATGAATGATCCCTGATCTACTACTGATGTTATGGACACTAGTGGGAGAATGTGTCCCATGTTCATCCAAGTAATATTTTATTCTTACTATTCTCTTTCGTTTAAAGGTGGGGGGGAACCTTTGCATTAAACTAATCACATCGTCTTGATGACGAGGACTGAAAAGGGTAAGCACATTGATGGGACTTAGTAAGTTATGTGTTTGGGTAGATGGAAACCACAGATTGCTTTGAAGCTATGGTGACTCTTCTGGGCTCTCACCCAGGTACTATGGAGGCAACCCAAATTTAGGTAATTACAGACAATTACTGGTTATTTATAATAGTGGAGGAAAAGCATAACACAACCATCAAACTTTGACCGTTTAGTTCATTTCTCTTGTACAAGGTTAGTGCTTATACTTTAATAATTTGATGACTCCTCAATGCCAAGAAATCTGAGTGGCTAATGGGTAGTAAGAAGTACTCACACTGACCATTTGTTACCCATTGACCTTATTACGTGACTAGACCTTCCCCTTTTCAATCAAACATTTCCTTAACAGTATCTTTTGATTTCTTATGCTCCAGTCAGTGCTGATAACGTGATGAATGAAACCTATTCATCCTCACCATGCATTTTTCTACTATTCTTTGGGTCATCCCCCACCAGTGAAACATCATTTTTGGCCCTTAAGATCAATGTCTGTCTATCAGCAATGAGATTCTGTACTTCCCTATGCTTCTTCTGCATATTTGGATACATTATAAAAACAAGGTCCTGGAAGAAAGGGGGTATCTCAGATCATGAGGAAGATTGAAGGTCCACTTCATTAGAGGGGACTATAGACCCTTAAATAAAATGCCATTGGCTCAGAGCTCTACTTCAATCTCTTTTATTGTAAGTTGGACAGTTTTAATCCCCATACTTCCACCTTTGACCCAGCAAGACTATAAATTGTCTCTTCTCCCAAAGAGAGCAAAGAAAAAGGAAAAGGACCTGTTTGTACAAAAATATTCATAGCACCTTTTTTTTATGATGGTGAAGAATTGAAAATTGAGGGAATACTCATCAATTGGGAAATGGCTAAACAAGTTGTGATGTGATTGTGATGGAATACTATTGTGCCATAAGAAATGATGAGCAGGATGCTCTCAGAAAAACCTGGGAAAACTAATGAATTGATTCAAAGTTAAGTGAACAGAACATAGTAACAACAATATTATAATGATGACCAACTGTGAAAGACTTTGCTACTCTAATCAATACAATGACCCTAGACAATTACAAAGGACTGATTGATGATAAAAAATTGCTATCTACCTCCAGAGAGAGAGAGCTGATGATATTTGAGTTCAGATTGAAAAACATTTTTTCACTTTATTTTTCTTACCTTTTTCTTTTTTTGCAACATAACTAATATGGAACTATGTTTTGCATGTCTCCACATGTATAATCAATATGATATTGCTTGCCTTCTCAATAGGTGGGGCAATAGCTGGAGAGAGAGAGAATTTAAAAGTCAAAATGTTTTTTTAAAAAAATGTCAAAATATAACTTAAAAAAGGAAATTATAGCATTCTATGATTTGCAAACAGAGTATCCGAGGAATATGAGTTTGAGTGTTAAAAGATGAATTTCTCTGTCAAGAAGGAGTTTGGCATCACAGAAAACTCTGTGAATCTTCCCTGTAATACAGGCTTTTTTCTCTTTCTCCCAGTGAATTCTGGATAATTGTCTTACTTGCTGAACCTACGCAGTGTATGAGCATTTTTAAGGCACCTACTGCGTGATAGGTATTGTTCTAAATGCTAAGGGTAGAAAGAAAGGCAAAACCATTCTACCTGGTGTCAAGGAGCTCACGTTATTTATTTATTCATTCAATCATTCATTCATTTATTTGTTCCTCTAGCTATCTGCCTATCTATCCATTTATTTATGTTTAGTTTTCAACATTCAATTCCCTAAGATTTTGAGTTCCCCTCCCTTCCCCTTCCCCTATCCCAAGACAGTGTGGAATCTGAAATAGGCTCTACATATGCATTCTTATTGAGCATATTTTCACATTTATCATGATGTTAAAAAAGAATTAGAACCAATGGGAGGAACCAGGAGAAAGAAGAAACAAAAAAAGGAGAGAGAGCAAATGGTAAGCTTCAATCTGCATTCAGACACCATAGTTCATTCTCTGGATGTGGATAGCATTTTCTGTCCTGTCTTTTGGTGTTGTCTTAGATCCTTGCATTGCTGAGAAGACGTAAGTCTATCAAAGCTGGTCATTGCACAATGCAGCTATCTATACCTGTGTACAACGTACATTCGGGGAGAAAATATATATAAAACATATATACACATACATGTATACACAAATGTATACACACAGATGTGTGTATGTATATGATGGATTAACTCAGTGGACTGCCCAACCAAGTGCAGTTCCTAACCTGAGCAAAAAATATTTTTCATCCATACTTGTTTTCTCCTGTGCACATGGTTGGTGGTTATGGAAGCCATTGGCTATTATTATGAGATTTGATGTAATCAGCATAAACATGAGCACCCAGAGGATTTCACTGTCACTTGAAAGTCCTTCTTATCAGTGATGGACAGCTTTGGGAAGCATATGTCTACCAATTTTAGGCCTCTCTTGGTATTATCAAAGGATCAGTGAACAAAGTTGTCTCAAGGTGTTCATCTATCAAAAGAATCTTCTTTTCCAACAAGGTATCATCAGTACATACTGAACAAATTTGTTATTGTTGCGTTGTCTCAGTCATGTGCAACTCTTCATGATCCCGTGTCTTGGCAAAGATACTGGAGTGGCTTGCCGTTTTCTTCCCCAGTTCATTTGACAGATGATGAAACTGAGCCAAACAGGGTTAAATGACTTGCCTGGGGTTACAGAGATAGTAAGTGTCTGAGGCCAGATTTGAGTTCAGGTCTTCCTGATTCCAGGTTGTCTATCCACTGGGCTATCAGCTACATATTCTACTGATGATGCATTAACAGTATCATTTTTCTATATTACATAGTCTTAGGGGCATTTGTGCTGAATCTTTGCCTCTGCATTGTTTAGTTTGGCCCATGAAAAATGAAACAGGCCATCTTGGCTTTCTGTCTCTAGTCCAGGGGTGGAGAACCTGCAGCCTTGAGGCCACATGTGTTCCTCTAGGTCCCCAAAGTGCAGCCCTGTGATGAATCTAAACTTCACATAACAAATTCCCTTAACAAAACGATTTGTTGTAAAACTTGGACTCAGTCAAAAGGCCACACTCAAGAACCTGGAGGCTCACATGTGGCTTCAAGGCCCCAGGCTCCCCATGCCTGTTTTAGTTTGTTTCTAGCTCTCACACAAATGTGCTTAGTTTGCTACGTGCCAGTTGCCCCCACAAGTCTGTAATTTACAGAAATCTTGCAGGGATGTCTGCGGGTTCCATGTCCTTCCCAGGGAACCCTGGGCAAGACCAGCTGCCAAATCATCAGTTCACTGGCCAGCTGCTCCCTTGGTCAGACCTCCAGTAGTTTGGTCTTTCTATCCAAATAAGCTTTTCTCTTTATCCTCATGAATATCTATGATTAGGGGTTAAATCTCAAGAATTGTATGGTTTTGTGGGAGTATTCTGGACTAAATTCTATTGTGCTCAGAAACATATTTACTTAGCATCAAGAATAACGCTCATAAAGCTCCTGCATAAGGCTTGTCAGTGTTACAAAAAATTAAAAACATAAAAATAAAAATCAGCAAATACACTGAAAAGAAGTCAAAATGGAATGACAGGTAGGGGAATTTATTGCATGGAGTGGGATGGGAAAGTTGTAAATAGAGTCTGAGATGAGTGATTTGGCTAAAAACTACTAAATAATATATAATTTATAATAAATGATATTTATAATAATATATGATAATGATGCAATAAATGTAGAATAATATTAATAATAGAATAATAATAAATACAATTAAACAATATATAACTTGTAATGAATAGTGACAATAATATATAATAAAATAAATATAATAGTTATGATAAAACAATATAAATACTGTTAACTAATATATTTTATAATATTTATAATAATGTATGATATTTCTATAATAAATATAATATATAGTAAAATAATAATAAATACCACTAAATAATAATGGTATATGAACTAGAAAAATCTGAAGTATCTAAGTACCATAGACTTAGCATAAGAAAGTTACTCTTCCTTTCCCATTTTCCCTTATTTCCTCTATCAAAGTGCATTGAAGGTAATTGACTCCTTGTACTTATATTTGCATCAACAATTATTTACTGGACATTTCCTATTAAACATCCCATAGTCATCACATACTCCACATACTCTGGGCAAAACTCATTATTTTTTCTTGTAAAGAGACAGATGGTGCAGAAGGCCTGAATTTAGAAAGACCTGACTTCGAATTTTGCTTACCAGTTGTGTGTTCCTGGGCAAGTCACTTAAACTCTATCAGCTTCAGTTTAACTCAGTTGTAAAATGGGATAGCAATTGTACCTACCTCACAGTTTGGTGTGGGGAGAAATGAGATAATATTGCAAAGTCCTCAGTATAGTGCACATCTTATTTTTCAGTCATACCTGACTCCTTCTGACTGCATTTTGGGGCTTTCTTGGCAGAGATATTGGAGAAATTTACCATTTCCCTCTCTAAAATATATTATTCTTACGTTAAAAAGTACAATAGACTACCTGAATTTCATCTTTCTATTTTTGATGGTGGAGGAGAGGGAGGAGAGGAGTCTTGTCTCAGAATTAATTAAGATTCTGAAGATGAAGGACTATTGTATAATATTGGTGACAACAGTGTAGGCAATTTGGCTGAATATATAAAGGCCTCAGGACCTGCTCTTACACTTCTTTTGATGGCTACATGCTTGTTGGGGTTAAAAAAAAATCCCTATTAGTGAATTTTACTATGATTTGCCTCTTCCTCAAAAAAAGGAAGAAAAAAAGCCAAATACCGGAAATAATGTTGTTGGGTAAGTTGGGTTCTGATTTAAAAAGACTGCTCTGTAACATTTTCTAATGTGCTATGGATTACAAACCTCATTTAGTATGAAACTACACCTCGATAATGTATTCTATCCAGGAAGGCACCTGGTTGTCTTTATTATGCTTAAAAGGTGAGATTTCCTAGAAATTGTTTTCCACATCCCATACAAGTCTACCTTTTTCCAGTGAAACTCAATTCCAGGCACCTCATTGTATCTTTAAGAATTCTGGCACTAGCTGTGTCCTTTTCTTCCGTGGTATCCTAGCTTCTTTTTAGTTCTCAGAACTTGCTGAAAGAATTGCAACATCCTAACGAGACCAACCTTTCTTCTGCATCTTCAGGTCAATCCAGCCTCTCTGAAATATACTTCTGTTCCATATGCCAGCTGCCTGAATTGGATCAGTTGACTTTTCAGCACAATTTAGTTCATCCTCATTTTAATTTCTTTCCTTTGTTCAAAGAATGAAAGGATAGCAAAGAATAATTTAGTGTGGGAAGAAAACCCAAACTGGAGAAGTCACCCATTGGCCAGTAAGTTATAGGCTGATATATAAGGTATCTATATGGAGTGGGTTATTCTACATAAGACTAGCAAAAATCCAGTGAAAGAAACAATCTAAGACCCTCTTCAATTTCCTTAAGAAATCCTTTTTTTTTTTTTAAATGTAGCTTGGTTGCTCTGGCCTCACTCTCAGAGGGTCAGGTCTGTTATATTTGATCTCCCTTAGGTTTCTCCATATGCTGAAAGAACTGGGGGACTATTTTTTCTTTCTGCCACCTGCTCAGGCACACAGGCAGTGTTCCCTCTCTCTTTATTTCTAGGGGTCCAGTGACTAGCACCCTGGTTCCACTTAAACCATCTAACATCACTGACACTTTTACAAAAGGATAGTTACTTCAAATATACAGCAAGAACAAACATACAAGTGTCTCCCAAAAATCTCATGAGGTATAATCTCCCCTATGCCACTTTGGAGGAGGGGGAGGGATTAGACCACAATTTAGCTCAGTATCCTCCTAGCCTTAGTCTTCAGTCCAAAATTGGCAGTGTTGGCTTCTGCTGGACTGAAGTCCCCTCAGGGTGTCACTGCTGAGCTGGCTGCAACATCTGGCCTGGATTTCTGGACTCCCAGATCCCCAGAACTGGCCTCTCCCACCAAATCCATAAACCTCACCTGAAAAGGAACCATTAAAAAGCCAAAGATATGGACCCAGTTCCTCTGGGTGTCATGGCTTGGGGTCAATAGGGAAGAAGTAGACTTAGGGTCCTATCCCTTCCATAGTGGTCAAACCCACTGAGAATGAAGGAATTATTTTAACCCTCCAAAGCTGCAGTCTAAAGCTACCCTTGGTTGCTGAGTCAAGCAGGTTTTTCAAGGACCTAAAACATTTCCAAAGGACTCATGATATAAAATGCCATCTACATCCAGAGAAAGATTGTAGAGTCAGAACACAGAATTAAGCAGATTATTTTCTCTTTTGTTATATTTTGGTTTTTTTTTTTTTTTTTTTTTTTTGTGGTTTCTACCATTCATTTTAATTCTTCTATGTAAATGAAAATGTGTTTAGTAAGAATGTATATGTAGAATCCATATAAGACTGCATGTCATTGTGGAGAGGGGGAGAAAAATTTAAGACTTATGGCAGTGACTGTTGAAAACTGAAAACAAATAAATTAATTATTCAAAAAAACTAGTTTCAGCTTTGCAGATAGTGGGGAAAAAAAACTATTTCCTATGGCTGACATCACCTTATGCAGTTTAGGCATACAAAACCCCTGTTACAGCAAGAAGGGGAAATTGATTCCTTTATAATATAGCAATGTATTTGCTTAAATTTTTAAAAAATTAAATGATGATAATAAATGGTAATCAATATAGAGTTCTGTGATCTTTTGATCAACGAGGGATTATTTGTGAAGTACATGACTTTGAGGATAGGGAATTAATTATTGGCAATTGGAATTCTGGGCTTAATTGACCCTGTGTTTCTCTAAAAATGAAACCTTTTATTTAATACAGACACAAACACAGTCAATTCTATAATTTAAGGCAACATGTACATTCAGCTGTTTGAGCAAAAGTGAATGCTTAAAGGATTTATTACTTAAACATTTAATTGTAATTTTGAAAGCAAAAACAAAAGCACTGGGACTTGGAGGGGAAATAAATTTGCAAATTACTTAATGTATGATACTGGTTTCCTTTTTAAGGGATTTTTTCAGGTGTGAAAATCTGTTATTCTGTTAAATGAATAAAAGATCAAACATATTACTCTGCCTAGGCTACTTGCTGTTTTCCACACCCCATCTCCCATTTCCATGCCTCAAGTGTGTTAAGGGATCCCCTGAACTTATCTTTTGGAGTTGCCATATTTTCCAGAAACACAGGAGACCCTAAATGCATCAAGGAGTAAGGGTCCCATACCTACCCCCCCCTCAGCTAACGTAATGTGTTGTTTACATCCCAAGTGGCCTTTTGAGTCAAGACAAGCCCCAGTCTATACTAGGCTTGTAGCTAGGACCCCTGTAGATAAGCAGACCATCCTATCATCATACAGCAGTGGTTCCCAAGGGAATAGAATGTGGTTTGGCTTTACCTTGGTTCTCCCCGTTAGGAGGACTTTTGACCTTTTCCCACCTTTACTGCACCTTTCTCCCTTCCATGTCACACCCTTTTAAGAGGAGATTCTTGGTATCACTTCCCTGCTGTTATAAAAATGTAAATTTCTGTATGGATTGTGAACTCTTTGGTTCCACATGAGTGTTCATTTCTCTCGTAATAAAACTAGTTTTCACACAAGTTTTGTGAAGTTGTGATTGCCTGTTGATAAGTGCTTTCTCTCCTTTTTTTCCTTCTCTCTTCCTTTCTCTCATCTTCTCTGTTCACAAAATGTAGACTCCTTGAGGCTTGAGACAAATTGTTTTCTGTCTCTGTTTCCCTTCTCCTAGAGCAATAATAGGCTCTGACTACTGAAAGACAGAAAACTATGAAATGCCCATCAAATGGGTAATGGCTAAGACTTGTATGACTTGAAGCAAAGTGAAGAGAGAAGACAGTAGTTTTCTATATAATTTCTACTTTGTGAAAAGCAGTGCTAAAAGGCCTTTGGACTCTGACCAACCTGATAGTTAGCCAAAATTCTAGGGGACAGATTTTGAAGATTATTTTTCAACCTCCTAACAGAAAGGTGATGGACTCAGAGGGCAGAATGAGACTCACATTTTTAGACTTGGTCAAAGGGGGAATTTGTTGTGCTTGACCTCACTCATTTGTTGCAAAGGTTTTAGTTTTTTCTTTGTCCAATGGGAGGGAGGCAGAGAAGGATAGGTAGAAGGGAGGAAAACATTAATGCCTGAAAATAAATTTTTAAAAATACTTGCTAAATTTATTTCAGATTTTTGTGGTTTAGTTGTTTTGATGGAGTACAAGCCCAAGCCAAGACCTTTTCCCTTTGGATTGGGAGGGCTTTTGTCACATTTGTCTGAAGGGCCCTGGAAAGTCTGGCCTTGGGTGGGAGGGGGAGTTCCTTGGATTCCCCTTCCATTTCTCCCAGGCCAGATACTCCCTATCTTCTATTTAGTATTCTTTTGATATTCCTCCCTTTGATCCTATTACCAGCCACTCTCATAAGGATCCTCCCTGGGTTTGATCTATCGAGACCATCCCTAGAACCCTGAGACTGCGTGGTGACACCTGGGTGCTTCGCTCAGTCTTTTTCTTTATTTAAGTTCCATCTCACCTCCATGAAGGCGCTCAGATTCAACCCAGCTCAGACTCTGTCTAGTTGATCTATCTGGCCCGCTAGTGAATACAAGCGTTACAAATGGTTAGGCTCCTTAAGAGTCAACTCAGTATGGCTCATCGTTTTTCTTGACTTTAAGAAGGTTTGAGTCAAATTCATTCAACCTAGTGTGTTAGTATTTTGGGGTCCCCAGCACCCCTAAACCTCATAATTTTGGTTGTCTGAGCAGGAAGAACTGCTAATCTCAAGTTCTTCTGCCAAGACTGGAGGAGATGTAAGCTTCCCCCTCTCCCTATCCCCTTCTCCCTCTCCAAGGACCTTGGAAGGGATTTTAAACCTGACCTCAGGTCCCAGTATCAGGAAGTGTGTGACTTTCTGACTTCCCTGGGTGCTAGGGAATTAGGGAAACATCAGTGACTTTTTTCTCTCAGGTTGTCTCCAGTGGCTGTGTTTGAGGCTGTGGACCTGGGCACACCCTCCAAAGCATAGATCAGCAAGTGTGTGCCCAACTCTCTGAATTCCCTGGGGGCTAGAGAATTAAGGAAAAATCAGTTACTTTTTTTCCTCTTATTTTTTTCAAGGTTTACTCCCATGGCCTCCTTTATGGAGGGGGAGGACTTCCACCCCCACACCTGTAATGAGTCAATCCTCTTCAATCCCCAAAAATTCATCTTTGGGTTGTCTCTTAAAAAATTGGAAAAAAAAATTTAACTTCTCTAAAGAACTTAAAAAGAAAAAGTTGGTGTTCTTTTGCAGCACAGTTTGGCCTCAGCATCTTCTAGAAAACCATGAAGTATGGCCCATTTTGGGGACCTTACAATGTAATACTCTTTTACAGTTAGAATGATATTGTCACCAAAAGGAAAAATGGACAAATACCTTACATAAGGGCCTTTGTCAAGCTCTCTGAGAATCCCATTCTTAGAAAAGATTATAAGATGCTTGTAGCTATAGTTGCCCCACAAAAGGGCAATGGGGCGAATTGGATGTTCTGGATGGTCCCCTTCCTTGTATATACCCAAATTTGTTTTCCTATAACTTCCTCCCATTAGTACTAGTTCATTAGATCTCTGGAATAGAAGCCATCTGATCCACCCAGCTCATTTTACAGATGATGAAACTGAGGTCAAGAAAAGGTAAATGACTTACCTGTGGTCACAAAGGTATTAAATAGTAGAAGTGGAATTCAAAACAAGATGTCTGGCTTCAGATCTAAGGTTCTTTTCATTGTACCATACCTCTTCTGCCCCTTGTGGCATAGAATAAATCTAATCTCTCTTTCACATATTTGAAAATTTTACGTATTTGAAAATGTTCATCATGTTTCCCCTGTCTCTCTTTTTTTAAAAAAATTATTTATTCATTTTTAGTTTTCAACATACATTTTTATAAAATTTTGAGTTCTAAAATTTTTTCCCTCTTCCTCCTCTACCCCCCAAGATGGCATGTAATCTGATAGATTATACATGTACAATCATGTTTCATAAATACACATAAATCATAAATGTACATTTACAAACTTATTTCCTTGTTAGTCATGCTGTAAAAGAAAAATCAGAACAAAAAGAAAAAAACCACAAGGAAGAAAAAGAGGGAGAGGGAGAAAATAATATGCTTCAATCTGCATTCAGATTCCATAGTTCTTTCTCTGCATGTAGATCTCATTTTCCATCGTGAGTGTTTTGGAATTGTCTTAGATCCTTGCCTTGCTAAGAAGAGCTCCATCTATCAAAGTTGGTCTTTGAATAATGTTATTGATATTATGTACAATCTTGTCTTCTATCTTTCAGAACAATACCACCAGGTTTCCTTTAATAAATCCTCATGGAGCATGGTTCCAATGTCCCATGCTAGCCTTATCATCCCAGCTGCGCTCCTCTGGAGATCTAACAAACATTTTGGAAAGGAGAACCAAAGCAAGTTAGTAATGAACATTCTCAAAATTATGGAAAGAAAATCTTAGTATTGTTGCCCACAGGAGTTTTTAACTACTGTTTCCTAGATGTGTGAAGGTTTTTAAGTTAATTAATTTAGTTTTAGTTTTCAACATTCATTTCTACAAGATTTTGAGTTTCAAATTTTCTCTCCTCCCTCTCCCTCCACCCACCCCAAGACATTCTGTATTCTGATTACCCCTTCCCCAAATGTGTTCTCCCTTCTATCACACCTCTGCCCTCTCTCATCCCCTTCCCCTCCATTTTCCTGTAGGGCTAGATAGATTTCTATTTCTCTTTGCCTCTATGTCTTATTTCCCAGTTGCATGTTAAAACAATTTTTAACATTCGTTTTTAAAACTTTGGGTTCCATATTCTCTCCTTTCTTCCCTCCCCACCCATCCCCACCAAGAAGGCAAGCAATTTGGTATAGGTTATACATGTATAGTCATCAACTTCCATAGCAGACATGATGTGAAAGACTTCATATTTCCCTCCATTCTATCCTGTCCTCCCATTTATTCTCTTCTCTCTTTTGCTTCCTAGATATGAAGAGAATGACTATTCAGTGCTGTGTGACTAGCAGAGTTGGTACAAGAGAGTAGGATAGGAAAAACATTCTTCCACCTTTTTGCTTCAAGAGAGGAGTTAAGATTCCAGACCCTTTAAGAGGAGAAATTCAGAGAGAGAAAAGACTTTGGGAAATGGAAGACATATAGAGAAATCAGTGCCTCACTAGGTAAGGAGTGTCTGCTGTCCACGTAGGTTATGTGTATGTATATGAGTTGTCTAAAAGTTACTTGAAAGGAGGATTTGGTAGCTGCCTTGGGAATATTGCCCACTTGTCTCCAAGGGAGATTTTAATTCCTGCTTAGAGGGGACCAGGAAATTGGGACCATAAGGATGACTGTTTTCTCCCATAAGGATGACTGTTTTCTCCTTAAGTGGATATCAGAGTAGAATTATTTTTATCTGTCCCCCTGAATATCGGCAGTCTAGGGAAATCATTTTTCTTTCTCAGGCTCTTGGCTCTGGAGAATAAAGTAAGATGGGTGACTTTGCATAGCCCTACCTTAAATCCAATTCATTTGCAAGTCATTGCATCTTCTTCCTGATGTCATTGTCCTCTTCGAGAATGGACAAACCACACACACAACCCTTAAAGGGGAAGAGATTCCTTAAACTTATATAGGCAGTCTTCATTCCCTTCTGCCAAATGCTAGTAACAAAAAAGACCCTTAAAAATAATGAATAGTAAATAAACATTTATCTCAATAGAAAACAAACAGCATCAGAGAAGTTATACAGATTAGACTATACCACACTGTGCATAGAGTGAATAAACTTTTCCCTAGAAACTATAAATCTTACCTCAACTGAGAGAGGTTCCCATTTCACTTAAGGAGAAATTCCCCAAAGTCTCTAGGGAGATAAGCTGGAGGTCAGGGAAATGATGATGCACTAGCTCACCTACATGTTTTCAGCTTCCCAAAGTCTTTTTTTCTCTCTCTTTAGGAAGACTAGAAGAGGATTTGAAACCAAAAACCAATCCTCTTAAAGCAGGAAGGAAGACCTCTACTCTCCCAAATTCTCAAGCTAATTCCTTCCCTCAGAGGCATACAGTTGGTAATCATTCTCTATGCTAGTCTGGCATAATGCCTAAGTATCAGTAATCAAAATAATTCTGGACATTAGAGGTTACACTCACAATAAGTAGAATACATTTCTATCTGATTGCATTCATTTAAAGAACTATGAGGTATCTGGCAATGTCCTAATACAGACTTTATGGAATACAGACAGTTTTCCTCAGAAAAGCAAGAGATATAAGCATGATTCTAGGTCTCTGGAGAGATAGTAGAGTTTTCAGGTAAATGGATGGTCTTTACTAGGTATGTTGGACCCTTAAGAAAAGGTTATCTTTGAGTAGAAATGAGATAACTTGGGAAGAGTGGAGTGGGAAATCACTCCAAAGCATATATATGAAAATATTTATAGTATCACTTTTTGTTGTAGTAAAGAACTGGAAAGAAAGTTCATGCCCATTAATTAAGGAATGTCTGAATAGATCGTGGTATGTGAATGGAAAGGAATATTGTTCTTTAGGAAAGGATGCATATGGTAGCTTTAGAGAAACATTGGAAGACTTGTATGAAGTGTTGCAGAATGAAACAAATAGAATGTGGAGAACAATTTACATAATGACCCCAGTAATCTAAAAGAAAAGCTTCAGAACTGATCAAAGCATTGACTTCAAAGGATTGGTGATGAAGTATGCTACTCACTTCTAGGCAGAAGAGATAAATTAGAGGAGCAGAGTGATGCACAGTTGTATACATAGGTAATGTGTCGATTTTTTTGCATGACTATATTTATTCCTTATAAGGAAAAACTTTGAGAGTAGTTGATAGAAATGAAAAACACAAAAATACCAATAAAATATTTTAGTGTACATTGAAAAGAAAAAAGCATAACAGACAAAACAAATTTAAAATTTTGTGCTTTGTCCAATTTAATGCATCTATTTCAAAAAAAAAATGTTGTAGATTTCATTCTGTATGATATGATTTAGTGTTCATCACATCCAACACCATCAATTCCTTTTTTGAAGAAAGTGTTCATGGCATACAAGTGTGAAATTTTCATTCAAAAACCACTATCAACCTGGAAAAGCAGCTAAATGGTATCTGGATCGAGGATGGTTCCCAGGGTCGGGAAAACCTGAATTCAAATCCAGTCTCATATACTTCCTAGCTGTGAGACCCTGGGTAAGTCCTTTAACCTTGTTTGTCTCAGTTTCTTCATGTGTAAAATGAGCTGGAGAAGAGTATGGCAAACCACTCCAGAATCTTTGCCAAGAAAACTCCAAATGAGATCATGATAAGCTAGACACAAGTAAAATCCATGAAAAGCATTCAACAAAAAACAGGAAGTTACCAGCTGTCTGCACACAGTCAGACCATACTTGTCAGAATTAAGATCAGAATTTACAATAAACAAGAAGAAAGATTAGTAATGAGGAAATAATATGGCACACAATTAAGAAACTTTAACCCTGAATTATTTAAACGATCTATTGATATTAAAAATGGGAAATAGACAAAGGAAATTACATTGACTCCAACTATGACAATTTCATCAAAACTTAAACTGATATAACAATGAGACCAAAAGAGTCTTTCATCAGCATACACTTTAATTACTTGCCAAAAGGAGACAGAAAGCTGCCAAAGGCAACACCAGGGCAAAATATAAACTCATACGTAAAATTTTACAAGAAGAATGATGGATAATTACGAGGAAGATCACATCACAAATCAGAAAAAGTCATGGATGGTAAAACTAATCTAAAGAAAACTTGGCAAGGCAACCGCCTTAGCAAAGTCATCTGAAAGGCATGAGAGATCAAAATGGAAAGGCAACTACTAACGGAAGAAAAATAGGAAAAGATCTACAAAAACGTTATGACAAATATTTTCCATCAAGGATAGTGGAAACAATAACCTTGAATGCTAACATCATAGCTCCTAAGTGCTTTACAGAAAAAGTAGGAATGGTACAAAAGAGAACAAAAACAGGAAAAACATCATATTAGATCAGGTATTTACAGAGGAGATCCAGGTTCAAGGAGATAAAATGGTGAGGATATGGAGGGACAGATTTGTAAGGACCCTAAAGGTTTGGGAAAAATCTTGGATCTCATTGATACAAAAGGAAAACAAAACACAGAGAGAATGTGAACAAATACCAATCTGTATGCCTATTATCTCATCTATAGAAAATCTTTATAGGGTCATCTATACATAAATTGAGAACTTCCTTAATGAAGGTATGAGTATGGAACAAGCAGGCTTTCAGAAACAAATATTCAACAATGGGCCAAATCTTTACCATCTCACAAATGACTGAAAGAGCTAGAGAACATAGGATGTCACTTTGCTTATTGATTACAAATTTGCTTGTGAATTATAAAAATAACTTGACTTGGGAGAATAAAATTACACTTTGTATGATTTTTTATAATAAAATATATATCAAAGTATATATATGTATATATATATATATATCAAAGTAATATATCAAAATCACTCTGGAAGATGTAACAACAAAAATAAATTAACCATTTCCTCCCTGTCCTGATTTCTCCCCCTGATAACTGTAGACCAATTCACATGGCTTCAACCATCCTAGTAAATTCCAGGGGAACTCATTGTTTAACTGTCTCATATCTGATCAAGTTGAGGAAGCCAAGCACAGGAAATGGAAAGATGGTAGCCAGTGAATTTCAGACTCAAAGGAGTAGGAAAGGGCTTCCTTTTTAGAAACCAGAGGAGATAATTGGTGCCTTCCCCCATGGCTACGATAATGAGAAGGGCAAGCATCTTTGAGGCGACACATCTAATCCAAACTTGATTCATTTCTACATCACAGTGGAATACCTGTCACATCAAAGCCTCTGAAATCTATAATTCTCACAGTCTTTCTGGATGCAAGGACCAGAGAGAAAAACAAGTTGATGGTACCAATGTAGCCCCACATCTCTCTGAATATGGAGAGTGTAGTTAAATAAAGCAGCTAAGTGGGACAGTGGATAGAGCAGAGAGTCTGGATTCAGGAAGACTCATCTTACTGCATTCAAATCCTGAGTCAGACACTTACTAAGTGCACTACCTTGGGCAAGTCACTTAACCCTGTTGGCCTCTGTTTTCTCATCTATGAAATGAGCTGCAGAAGGAAATGGCAAACCATTCCAGTATCTTTGCCAAGAAAACCCTAAATGGGGTCACAAAAAATTGGGCATGACTGAAAAGACTAAATGAAAACAACGAAATTAAATACTTTCTTTGGAAAGAAAAGCCCTCACAGTTGACAGGGACCAGGAAAGATTTCATTCAAAAGATGATGTTTGAACTATGTTTAAAAGGAACCAAGGGATTCAGTGAGACAGAGCTAAGGAAGGAATGCAGCCAGTGCAAACACTAAGAAATGGGAAATGGAGTGCTGTTGTGTATGAAGAACGGAGTACAGAGGGAAGGAATGTCACTGAGGCTAGAAAGAAAGGTTGGGGCCAAGTTATATTTAGGTCTTTAAAAGCAAAATGGAAGAGCTCATATTCGGTCATACAAGAAATAGATAGCCAGTGGAGCTGAATGAATGAGAGTAGTACATGGGAGGGATCCTAGTAGGGAGGAATGTGAAGTATTATTGCCACAATCTGGTCAAGGTGTGATGAGGGTCTGAAGAAAATTAATAAATTATGAGTGGAGAGGAGGGATCAGAGGAGAGAAATACTGTGAAAGCAGGAGAAGCAAAATTTGGCAACTGATTAGATTGAATATACGAAATGAGTATGGAAGTGAGTATTGCTAAATGAACACAAACTCTGAAAATAAAAGTTAGTCATGAGGATTTGGGAAGGGGAACTTAACATGAAACATAATATTAAGCACTCCCTCAGGCCTGAATAACCTGCAACCAGGGCAGCCGGCTTCTGGCCCTTAGGCATGCCAAAGGATTTTGGGCAACCCTTGAGAAATGTAAGGAAAACATCCTTTGCATGTAGAGGAAATCCTTTAGCAGGCTGCAGGTTGTGCAGGCCTGTGACACATGCTGCTTAATCTATGGATGAATTTGGTCTTTAACTTCTGGAGTAGAGGTCAAAATGTTAAACATAGATTGCAATAAATAATTTAACTTTTTTTTAACCTTTCTATGTAAAAATTTGTTTTTGAAAAGATTTTTCCTTTTAAAAAAATTTGATATTTTATTTTTTCCTATTTCTATGTGAAAACAATTTTAAAGTTGTTTTTTAAAATTTAGAATTCCAAATTCTCCTCCTTTCTCCCTCCCTCTCATTGAGAAGACAATCCATCTGATATGTTATACACGTACAGTCTTGCACAATATACAGGAAATATTCTTTCACTGAAAACAATTCATATATCATCAGCAGAATAGTCTTTTAAGTATAATTGGAGAAATCTTTGCCTCACTCTTAATGATATTTATTCTTTTCTCTGTATTCTCAGCGTTATGATCCTAGGCAGAACTGTCTAAATTCATTAGGTGAACAGATGAGATAATGTCTGGATGGCAAAATCACTATCTACCCTTAAGACATGTCATGGAAACTTTTCCAATAAATCAGTTAATTGATAAACATTAATGAAGTGCCTACTATGTGCCAGGCACTGGAGATACAAATATAATATATGAATAATCTGTATTGATGAACAACTCACATTTTAATTGCAGGTGTGGGAAGGGAGGTGAGACAAATAAATATATCATAAATAAATGAATACAATAAACACAATGAATAAATACAAATGTAAACAGCATCTATAAAATATATAATTTATGTGTACATTATAAAGTATAACTAGACATATGTATTTCCAGATCTACATTACAATGCATAGCCATGGGCTTTCGGGTATCACAGCTGATTCTAATGCATTCTGAATGCTGTCTCTTGCCAGATGTTTGATATGCTATTGTCCATCTTTCATACTTGAAGAAGACCAGTGATATCACTACATCGCTATCAAAGTACAGTGGGTTTGACTGTGGCTGATCAGTTTAATATGAGATCAGAAGGCTCTACCACAGGTCGGGCACAAACAGTCCATTTGAACATTTGGGATAGAGATGTCTCTAGATTGGTGCATCACGAGATAGTGTTCGAAATAGTGGGTCCAAGAGATTAGTGTTATGACTGTTACAAAAAGACACAGGTGAAATGACTTCATATACTTCCAGAACTTTCTGTTCCACTGTGTTTCTGTGCGCCTTGCAGCGATCCAGAATTTGTGGGGAGTTCTTCTTGCAGGAAATATATGTGCTGTGGATTCGGAGCTAGCATACGTGAGTCTTTCTACTCCGCCATCTTGGCTCCTCCCCCCAGAACTTTCTGAGAAAAGACAAGGACTTAGTTCAATTAACATAAGGAACAATGACCTAGTTAATGTTCATTCATGAAACTTATTCTGTGCATTTCAAAGGATCCAAGTCTGGATGTATTATTCCAGCCTCAACTCTTCCACTGACTCCTTATTCATGTTAGACAAGCAACATGATTTCTTAGGATCTTAACCTCTCTTTGAGATGTTGCTCTAGGGGTATGGGTGCTGACTACACAGTATGATTCTTCATTGCCAAGAAGCCTAAAATATCCTCACAAATCTTTCATGACAATATTCTTCTTATTGTCTGGTCTGAAGTTTAGAGACTCACAGAATGTCAGAGCTAGAGTCTTAGAGTGATGTTAGAGCTGCAAGGATTCAGACAATCTTGTTTTACAACAGAGGAAACTGAGGTCCAGAGAGGGGAAATGACTTCACCATTGGAATGGAGCACTGAAAGTCACTAAAAAGAAATTCTAGCTGTCATTATCTGCGTGCCCTAAGTAATGCCACTTATTGCAACTTTGGTTCCCAGATCTGTCAAAAGGCAACTTCATTATTTCTACTGTTTCTTCATATATGCACATATTACTTGAGATGGAAGGAATGCTTTGAGGATGTCCTCAAATTGTTGGATCAGGTCATTATCACTTAGGAAAACCATAAGACTCTTAGACCTGAGAAACATGGAGGTAAGGAGGTGAGGAAAGGGTGGGAGAAATGGGAGAACAGACAACAGGATATTATGGGAGAAAGTAGGTCTTAAATAATAAGATTGATGAAGCAGAAAGCAGAGGACACACTAATGGTAAAAGAGACCCCAGGGAAATGGCAAAAGATAAACCACCACATACCACTCTGCCCTACTGGACAAGCCTCAGGCTGGCCTTAGAGATGGGAAGTCTTGGGAGGTTAAACAGTCCAGGCTACAACAATGAATTCCAAAGCCATGGGCTCAACATCAGTAGCTGAGGCATGAGAACCAGGATGAAGGGACAGACTAGGAGGAGCTTCTGTTGGGATGAAATAGTAGAAGGACCTCTTCCTCATTTCTTTTCCCCACATTCTAACTCTCAACTACCTCATCCTTCCTCTTTAATTATCACCCCATCTCTCCCTTCCTCAATCCTGCTTCCTTGACGTTTTCCATATTTGTTATTACTCCCTCTCAGATCATATCAAAGGTTGTGGAAGACTTCATTAAAGCAAGGTGCCACTAAGGAATTTTCTAGATACCTTTCTTATCAGAATAAACTGACTAGTCCTGTTCCTATGTACTCCCTCTTCCATTACATTTTTTGCTTTATACCCAATTCCCAAACCCAGTTCCCAGTCTCTTTTTTGTTCAGTGTCCTTTCTGACTAATATAAAAATTTTGTTTTTTAAAAATTTTCAGAAATAGAATTGGTAGAGTAAGGCTAGGGATTGTAGGGAAAGGTACAAGACTGAGGAAGGGAAAGAGTCTAGTCATACAGGACCAGGAACTTGTGGCCCTCTAGGTCCTTGAGTATGGCCTTTTGACCAAGTCTAAGTTTTACAGAATCCTTTTATTAAGGGGATTTGTTCTGTGAAGTTTAGATTCAGTCAAAGGGCCGCACTTGAGGCCCTAGAGGATCACTTGGTGCCTCGAGAACACAAGTTCCCCATCTCCGGTAGTGGAAGTGGTGTTGATCCCATCCAAAATTAGTTTTTCCTTTTTTGCTTTCTCTGGTGACAAATGATCTTTTGTTTGGTGGAACACTGAGCATTATGTGTTTTTGCAGGTTTGTTTTTATAGCATCTATAATTCTCAGTGCATCACTCCCCACACCCTCCTTCCAGAGAGCTATCCCTTATAACAAAGAATATTAAAAGGTATAAAATATTTCAGCAAAACCAACCAACATATCAAGAAAGTGTCATTATAGACAGTCTTCCACACTAATCCATTACCCCCAAGCTGGGAAACACAGTTGTTCAGAATTTTTCTATTGGGCCCAGCTTGATCATTATACTTTCACAACATTCAGTTGTAATATTTTGTAATTGGAGGTGGTGGTGATCTTTCAATCTATATAGCCATAGTCCTTGTTATGTTACATAGATGGTTCAATGGATAGAGTACTGAGTCTAGAGTCAAGTTCAAACCCAGCCTCCTACACTAGCTATGTGACTTAAGTCATTTAACCTTTGTTTGCCTTAATCTACTGGAGAAGGAAATGGCAAAGCATTCCAATGTCCTTGCCAAGAAAACCTCATGGACAGTATTGGTGTGCTATGGTTCACAGGTCACAAAGAACTGGACACAACTGAACAATAACAATTATATTGGGAGTACAACTAGGTGGTGTGGTGGATAGGACATTGAGACTGAAATCCAGAAGACCTGAGTTCAAATAAAACTTCAGACACTTATTATCAGTCACTTAACCTTGTCTGCTTCAGTTTTCTCATCTGTAAAATGAGCTGGAGAACGAAATGGCAAACCACTCCAGTACCTTTGCCAAGAAAATCACCCATGGGGTCCCAAAGAGTCAATCATGACTGAAACAGCCAAACCATAACAAAAGTCATTAATTATACTGTTTTCTTGGTTCTGATTACTTCTTGTTGTAACAGTTTGCAGACATCTTCCCTTGTTTTTCTGTATTCATTATAGTCTTTACTGTTACAGCACCATTCATGTACCATGGTACACAGTTCTCCAATTAATAGGCATCTAATCTGGGGAATCTAGATGGTTCAGTGGATAGAGTGCTAAGTCAGAAGTCCAGAAGACCTAAGCCCAAATGTGGCCTCAGACACTTACTGGTTGGGTGGATGCTGGGTAAATGACTTACGACCTGATTATACAGTTTCCTAATCTGTAAAATGAGATTAATGATAGCCACTATGTCCCAGGGTTGCTGTGAGAATCAAATGAGATAATAACTGTAAAGTGCTTAGCACAGCATCAAGCATGTAGTATTATATAAATGTTACTTATCACCACCATCATTATCTACTTTGTTTCTAAATCTTGGCTACCACAAAAGAGGACTCCTATAAATGTATTTGTACACATGCTTTTTTGAACCAGTTCTCCACATGGCACTTTGTTTGTATCTCTCATATGAACTTATCATATATGTACATATATATGTATGTGTATATATATCATATATATATCAATGTGTCATATTATTTTTATTATATCTCATTGTGCACATAGCAATGATAAGTAGACTTCAGCCTTGCTTTCTTGGTCTACATGTACACTAGCAGTCCCAGAATGTAACTGTTGGGGTACCCCTCAGAAACAGTGGGACTTTTCAATGCTATTGGCTTGATATTCCCAACTCACCAGCAATTGTTTCCCTGATACTGTTTGCCAGTCAAAACCACTTAGTGTTTACAAAAGGATATTTACTGAAAAGACAGCAAGAACCAAGGTTTCAGGGATACTTCTTCCTCTACAGTTTGGTCCTTGGAGAGAATGGGCTCAAACTTAACATGGTAACTATAAACATTCCTCCCACCAACAGGCTCACTTCCAGGTGTGGCCCAGCCAATGAATAAAACCCTCCCTGGCTATTGTGTCTTAGCTTCCAAGTCGATGCACTTCGGGGCTGGACAAGCAGGTGGCTCCACAGGGTTGTGTTGTGTTTGTCCTTCATTCTAGAAGATGATCATGACATCAAGATGATGATGTGACTTGCAGATGACTTTGGTTTGAGTGAGGGAGGGCTGTGCAAGGTCACCAACCTCAGTTTCTTCTCCTGAGCCACCTGGGTCCAGTGGCCCGATATTCATCAAGAAGGCTGGAGATGGCACAGGATGCAATGGGAGACCCTGGACCTTTCAGACTAAGGTCTTATCATATTCTCACTTTGAGATACACCCATTCAATGAATAGGCTTCTTTAAGTTACTCATTTAATTAAAAAAAGTCAAACTAGGAGGGGAAGACCCTCAGGGTTCCTGGGTAAAAGAGAAACAATTACTATTTAGTAATTACAATCACTCTATGCTAGGTAGGTGAGCACTTGTCCAGTCTATGAGCTCCAGAGTGAGTTGGGTTTGAGCAAGAAATGTAGCCAGTAAACCCAGAGGGAAAAAGGCAGCTTTTGGGCATGGAGTGTACATTCCCCTGGGTAGAACATTAGAGGAGAAGGAAGGAGGAGGAGGAGGAGGAAGAGGAGGAGGAGGGGGAGGAGGAGGGGGAGGAAGAGGAGGAGGAGAAGGAGGAACGGAGCTACTCACTCACAGGTTGTGTTTGTCCTTCATTCTCAAAGAGAACCATGACATCAAGATGATAACATGAGTTGCAGTTGACTTTGATTTGAGTGAGGGAGGGCTGTGCAAGGTCACCAGCCTCACTTTCTTCTCCTGAGCCATCTGGGTCCAGTGGCCCCATAGTCATCAGGATGACCCAAGATGCAATGTGAATACTGGGCTGTGAGAGCCAGGGTGCCTGGCAAATTTCACTGATTCTTTCAGTCATTCCATCTCCAATCCTCCTTCACCTTAAGAAAGGAAAAAATAAAATAATGAAAACAGAAGCAACAGCAAGGCCATTCATACATGGTTTCATGTTAGCCTGGGTAGAAAGAACAGACCACTGGTCCTTACCAAGAGGCTTACAAGCACCGGAACCGGCCTGAACTATCTCCAGTTGTTTTCAGCGTGAGAGATCAGCAAATGTCACAAATCAGAGCTTCATTTATAGTTTTATTTATTATCTGGACTTGAGAAAGTGACTAAGAAAATGTTAATAATGCAGACCAAACTTAAAACAATGCTGTGCTCGCTTCCTCCCACCCCCAGAAAGCCAGTTATCAAACATTTACCAACGTACCTCTGCTGATAACAGCCCTTGCCTGGACTACCACCAGGAAAGAGTGAGAATTCATTTTGGCCAGCTAGAACTTTTTATAGGCACACTAATTTTGGGCTTGACAGTCAACTAGAAGGCTTTTCTTTCTTGTAAGAAAAATCTAAAGCATGCAGAAAGGAAAGAATGACAGAAAATTTGTGTATGCTCTGAATCAGGGTCAGGGCCCCACCATTCCATACCATCATGCATTCCCAGAAGGGGATTTCACAAGCATTCATGTGGACTGATCTTAGGTAGAGTAGTACCCTGTGTATACTCCCAAGATTAAGCCCAGTTACATATATCTTGCTCAGTCTTGTCTAGCTTTTGCTGAACAGTCATCTTGGCAGAAACTAGAGTGGTTTGCCATTTCCTTCTCCAACTCATTTTACAGATGGGGAAATTGAGGTAAACAGGGTTAAGTGACTTGTCCTAAGTCACACAGCTAATAAGTGTCTGAGGCTGGATTTGAACTCAGAAAGACAGGTCTTCCTGACTCCAGGCTTGGCACTCTGTCCACTATGCTACCTACCTGCTCCATACATACAATATTCCTCTTCTATATTGTAAAATCCATGAGGGCAGAATAAACTTTGAAACTCTCCAACTATCCACATTAAATACTTAATGTTTGTCGAGGAGATCTCTGCTTTTCACTGCTTTCAAATGAAGGCCATCAACCAGCCAAATGTATTCCTCCTCTGTGGACTATCCTTGACAGTAACACACATCACAGTTAATATTAGAGCCATTGGACAGAAGTCAGAAAATATTTTAGAAGCATTGAAGGGAGAAAGAAGAGATCAAGTTAAAAAGGAGACAAAAGTATTTCAGGGATCTTCTTGTACTTCAGGGTTTTCCTTTCAGAGATTAATTAGGCTCCAATAGGTATATATATATTCAAGGTGTGCACATGTGACTCTGCCTGCTTTTAATCAGCAACTTCAAGAAAATCCAGTATTCTCAGAAAGGGCGAAAAATAAACAGCTGAGCACTATGAGTCATTTCCACTTCAAATATACTTTGAGTTGATTATTCCTCAATTAATCAAATAGCTGGTGTATCCCTAAAGTAGTATAAAGTGACACACTGTGTGAAATCAATTTTCCTATCCAAAATCATTAAGTCCAGCAGCCTGTGACTACATCCCTGCTAATTCTGGTACCCATCCTTTCATCCTCCATTAACTCTGGTGTGCCTAACAGGCTGTCAAGAATAATTTCCCAGGACGTAAATAATTCAGAAATTAAAAATTAATAAATAATAACAGAGAGCTACTGGGAAATAGAGTGGGTCAATTAGTAAGCTCTGCATTCTGTTTCTTCACAGCGGGGGGGCAGAAGGGGGGCAGCCACATTCGTTACTTGAATCTTTCCTCCTTTTCCTAGGTCTGATTTACAGCTCTTCATTACAGGATCCAGTCAGACACAATTACCTCCATCACTATCTCAGTTCCTAACTTCAAAGAAACCAGGGTTTTCTTGTCTGCTTTTTTCCCCCTTGCAGCAGCCTCAGCTTGACGTCCCTGGAATTCCTTCCACGCAGACTAATTAATAAGACTTCGACTTATCATATTCACTTTCCTTCTTTGATGTCCTACCTTAGTCAATCATCCTATTTAATTAGAATTTCAATGATAACTTTACTTGTGGCTAGATGTAAATTAAAATAATAGGATTTTAATTCTCTTTCTTATGGGGTTATGACATTTTGAAAGAAAAGTTTCAACACCAACATGATGTTATGAGCTTTCTATATGGGGAAGCATTCTATAAAAAATATTCTCCCCCTTGCTACAAAGTGCTTTCGCTGTTAAATAGACATTATTCAAAGCATTGGGGATTGAGAGGGTGCACATCAGTTGGGGAATGGCTGAGCAAGTTATGGTGTATGACTGTGATGGAATACTATTGTGCTAGAAGAAGTGACAAGCTGCATGCTTTTAGATAAACCTGGGAAGACTTAAATGGACTCATACAAGTGAGGTGAACAGAACCAGGGGAAACATGGTACACAGTAGCAGCAACATTGTAATGATGATCAATTGTGGATGACTTCAGCAGTACAGTAGTTCCAAAGGAACCAGGATGAAAAATGCTATCCACCTCCAGAGAGAGAACTAGTGATCTCTGAATGCCGATTGAAGTATATTCTTTAAACTTTCTTTATTTCTCTTTTGTTCTGTGTTTTCTCTTGTAACATGGCTAATATGGAGATATGTTTTTCATGACTTCATATGTCTAATTGATATCAAATTGTTTACCTTCTCAAGGAAGCAGAAGGGGCGTGAGGGAAGGAGAGCGAATCATCAGAGTTTTTGGTTTTCCAAAGTTTTTGATTTTAGCAGAGATGTTATTGCACACACAATATTCTCTTGGTTGTTGGAAATTAATTATTCTTCTAGTTCTTTTGATTTTTCCTCATCCCTCTTATCATGTGATATGTTGTTCGGTAGTTTTTCAGTTGTGTTTGATTCTGTAACTCCATTTGGGGTTTTCTTGACAAAGATACTGAAATGGCTTGCTTGTCATGTCCTTCTCCAGTTTATTTTACAGATGGGGAAACTGAGGCAAACAGACTGAAGTGACTTACCCAGGGCCACACAGGTAGCAAGGGTCTGAGGCCAGATTTGAACTCAGGGAGATGAGTCTTCTTGACCCTAGGCTCTCTGCTCTATTCACTGTACCACCTAGCTGCTTCATTTAACTAAAGTCTCCATATTGAGAGAGATGTGGGGCTACATTGTTTTCCTCTCTGGTGCTTGCATCCAAAAGGCTATAAGAACTATAGATTTCAGAGGCATTGATGTGACAGGCAGGTAAGCAGGTGGGTGGGAGGAAAAGCCCAACAGATTTAGGATGGGAAGGAAACTTAGACACCACTAAGTCCAGCTTCCTCATTTTACAGATGAGGAAATTGAGGTACAGGGAAGTTATTTGGTTAAGGTTGCCCAGTTAATTAATTTCCTGAAGTGGAATTTGATCTAGGTTTTCCTGATGCCAGGTCCAGCACCTTATCCACAACTCTGTACTGTTTCAAATAGAAGATGGAATGAAATGAACTGAATGGTGGGAAAGGGGACTGAGGAGATAGGTGTCCTATAATTGATATAGGAATCATCTTCCCCTCTACAAAGCAAATTTGATATTAGAAGTAAAGGAGAGGAGGAAAGAAAGGTCATCTTGTGTGTCTCACTCCCCACTCTTGCCTCTCCTACACTGCACTATAATGTGTCACTAGCCAATGCATTTGCCCCTTACCTTCTGCTGATCGGTGCGCCCGGTTGCCTAAATGGGGGCTCCCTCTCAAGCACCCCCTCTAGAATGCCCCTTACACATATATCAGAGAGCATAAATCCAAGTCTCCTTCTATTCCTTAATTACAACATAATTTGATATTTAATATTTCAGTGGAACATCAGAGCATTCTAGCAAACATCAGAATTTTCTCATGGAATCCACATTCCCATAACTCAGAATATTGGTGCCCTATAGAATACAGTTTTGGAAGATACAGTCTATTGATCTTTAGAAATAGCAACCATTAGGGTCTGTAATCCTTCCTTGGGCTTTTTGATACATCGCACAGCCCTCCCTCACTCAAAACAAAGTCAAGTGCAAGTCATGTCATTATTTCTCTGGTGGCATGATCTTCTTCCGCAATGAAGGACACACACACACACACACACACACGCACACACACACACACATATCGCAAGCTAACAATTTTTTTTTGCTCATTTCCAAGGCTTCCTTTTTAAATCCTCTGATGAGGGTTAATAATTTACAGTAGTTATGTTTCAATAAATAAAACATTAATTTTTCTAGAATTTCCATCTCCATAGTATGAAACTTTGAATGAAATCATCAGACATTAGCCTTGCCAAAAGTGAGCTCTAACATGGATTCTGTTTAGTGAATGGGCTATTATTTATTCCATATCTGGAGATACTGACCTCTGAGATCCTTGTATAGTGATTTGCACTACTCTTATGCACATATCATAATACATTTTGCATTATTGTAATTCGTGTGCTTATTGATCTAGATTGTAAACTCCACTAGGATAGGTACCTTGTACTCCTAGCATCTAGCATTATACTCTGCCCACAGAAGGTGCATTTGAACTGAACAAGTCTGAATTTTGTTTTTATTCATAAAGTCCCCATTCACTTGAGAGTGAATTCAAACGTAGGCATGCAGTGATATGATACAATGCTATCAGCTATCAAACTATTTCTAAAAAACAGATACGATAAACACTGTCACATAAATCAAAAATCTTTTAATAGCTCCCTTAACACTTCCAAGATAATATTCAAAATCCTTAGTGTGGCATTTAATGCCTTCCATAATCTACCTCCCATCTATCTTTCTTGTCTTGAGTCATCTCCAGTTGTCTTGATCTATATCTGGCCACTGGACTCAGATGATTCTAAAAGAAAAAGTGAGGCTGGTGACTTTGCACAGTCCTGCCTCACTTAAATCCATTTCACTTGCAAGTCATGACTTCACCATCCTGATCTCATGGTCCTATTCAAGAACGAAGGATGAGGAACAACCTTTCTTGTTTTATTTCGTTACTCATCCTTGTACACCTTCCACTCCAGTCAAGCTTGTCTGCTCACCATTCTCCATATGGGACATTCCATCTCCTCTTTGTTCAGATGAACCCCCATGTTGGAGATGTCCTCCCTTCTCACCTCTGCCAAGTAGAATTACATACTGTTGTTAAGTCATTTTATCAGTTGTGTTCTACTCTTTGTGACCCCATTTTGGGACTTTCTTGGCAAAGATACTGGAGTAGTTTGCCATTTTCTTCTCTTGCTCTTTTTACAGATAGGGAAATGGAGGCAAAGAGGGTTAAGTGACTTGCTCAGGGTCTCCTAACTAGTAAGTGTGGAAGGCCAGATCTGAACTCAGGAAGATGAGGCTTCCTGACTCCAAGTCTGGCACTCTATCCACTATGCCAACAAAGTGCCCCCATGGAATCATTAGCTTCCTTCACAACACAACTTTGATCACACCCCCCAGAAAAGGGAGGCCTTTTCTGTGTCTTGAATTACTAGTACTTTTCCTGTCTCAAAAATGCTTTGTAATTTTTGACTTATACCCAGGTTGTAGCCCCACAACAGAACTTAAGATTCTGGAATGCAGCACCTGTTATTGTTTTGCATCCCTAGCTCTGTGTATAGTACATGGTTGCCATTGTAAAAATGCTTGTTGAACTGAATCATCATTTCAAAAATTGTAATTGAACACCAGGCACGGGTGTGGGTATCAGGGCCAGCTGACGTTCATCAACTCTACATGGCCAGGATGGATCTGAAGACAATATTGCTCTCAGCAGTAACGAAGCAAACCTTGTTGCTTGCATGAGCTTTGGAACCCACACTGGCCCAATTAACTTTCTGGGTTTCCTGCACACCCTCCCTTGACTAAGTAGTTGAATGACTCCTGGTTTGATCTGTCTTAGTCCATGACCTTTTGTTCTCTTCCCTGCAATACAAGCCGATACCTAGAGAAAGATGACAATTCACACTCACCTGTGTCCACTAGTTTAGGCAGATAGCCCAGCTGGGCTGGGCCTTGGACTCTCAGCCCTCTACTCTTCCTTGAGCACAGTCTGGAATATAACACTTAGCTATAACACTGAGAAGAAGCAAATATTTGTAATTAATTCTCAGTGAACATGTGTATTTTCATTGTTTTGGATGGATGATAAGAAAGTTTTTCTTATTCTTTGCTATTTTTTCAAAGTATATCACTGGGCTTAGGGTCAGGAAGCGTTGAGTTCATCCAGTCTCAGACACTGACTAGCTACGTGACCCTGGGGAAGTCATTTAACCTGATTGCCTCAGTTTCCTGAACTGTAAAATGGGGATAGGAAAGTGCCTAATTCCTCGGGTTGTTGCGGGGATCAAATGAGATATAATATATGTAAAGCGTTTAACACAGGGTCTGGCACATTGATGCTGCTGTTCCATTGTTGTCATGTCCGACTCTTGGTCCATACTGTCCATGGAGTTTTCTTGGGTGGATAATGGAGGGGTTTGCCATGTCCTTCTCTGGAGGATTAAGGAAAACAGGGTTAAGTGATTTGCCCAGGGTCACATAGCTAGGAAGTGTCTGAGGCCAGATTTGAACTCATGAATATAAGTCTTCCTGATTCCAGACCTCTTAGCTGCCTATAATCTGTGTACATTTTGTTTTCCTTCAGTAGAACAGAAGCTGCTTAAGGAAAATAGGTTATAATTTGCACTTAATAACATAACAAAAAATAATAAGCCTATCAAATATTACATGCCAAGTGAGAATGATGGGTTATAAGGGGAAAAACAGGGAACCAGCATAGCAGTCTGGAGACTTGGATTTGAGTCTTGATTCTGACACTCACTGTGAAATCTTGGGTAAATTGTTCAGTCTCCCACTCCTCAGTTTCCTTATTGGTAAAAGGACTCAATTTCTAAGTTCTTATAGGTCAAAAAGTCTATGATTCACTTGCTGGAGTGCAGTTCTATCTGTTGTCGGTGGTGTTCCTTCCACCCCATACTTTCTTTCTCCAAACTTCTCAATGATCGTTGCGACTTGGGACCAAATTCATTTTCACAGAACTTTAGAGTTGAAATGGACCCTGAGGATTACGTATTTCAGGTGTTCTTAACTTGGAGTCCACAATTTTTTAAACAAATAATTTATCACTGTATACAAATAGAATTGATTTCCTCTGCAATTCTGCATATTTTATTTTATGCATTTAAATACGTTATTCTGAGAGGGGGTCTACAGGCTTCATCAGGGTGACAAAGGAGCGCAAGAAAGGCCGTTAGAAAACTGGGGACCAGTGCCTGCCCTGGATCACTTGCCCTTTCTATTCAGTGGGATGGGCAATTATAGAGCATTGAAAGTTTTATGGGGAGTCAGGAAAACTTGAGTTCAAATCCCTCCTCCAGCTGTGTAATCCTGGACGTCACTTGTTTGCCTCAGTTTCCTCAATCTGCAAAATGGGTAATAATAGCACCTGCCTCCCAGGGTTATCATAAATATAAAATGAGATATTTTTAAAGCATTTTATAAATGCTTATCATCATCATCATCCAGAGAAGGGAGGAACCTCAGAAGGCACCTAGTTCAATCCCAACCCCCCGTTTTGCAGACGAGGAAACCGAAGCCCAGAGAAGTCCTGCAGCAAGCAAGCTTCAGAGGCAGGATTTGAACCCAGGCTCCAAGCGCACCCTTGATGATGATGGTGAGCAGATTAAGGCCGGGCTCTTGGGGGAGTGCTTTCTATACTCTAGGGATCTGCTAGAAGCCCGGCTCGGTTTCTCTTAAGTTTCAAGTATACGGATCCCTCCCACATACATTCGGCACATCAGTAGCCGTACGGAAGTCGTCCAACATGGCTGCGCCCACTCATGCTGCCCCGCCCCCTCATGACGAAACTTCCGTTCTTAGGCCCGACCAGGAAGATCCTGTGAAGTCACTACTTGAACTCTGAACTCGGACGCACTTCCTCTTCCCTCTTCCGGTGGCGGACCTGACAGGTATGGTGGCGCTTCTGTTGTCCGTTTTTGGGTGTCTCTTCACAATCCGCCGCCATCCGGCGGGCGCATGGGGTCGGGGTCCCTCGGGATGGGTCCCCCTCGGGGGTCGCGACGCCGACGAGTGCGGCCCGCGGCTCGGGTCGCGGGTGGCTTTCTCCTTTCGGCGTCCGGAGCTCCCGGCGGGAGGGTGACGGCTCGGCCGGTGCCGGGGCCCCGCGCTCGGGGTCGGAACCTGGGGCTCTCGGGAGGTGGTGGGGGGGAGGGGATCCCCTGCGCGTCTCCGCGCTGCTCGTTACCGGAAGCTCGTCTGGGGGGCCCGGCCTGGGGCGTTAATGGGGAAAAGGCACCCCCAAACTTGCCTCCCCTTGGGCTGCTTCTGAAAGCCGGGAGCGCCCGATGGGGTTAAAGTTCACCTTTGCCCTCTTGCAGAGTTCACGTTTAGCTTCTAGCAGCGCCGCGGTGGCGTCCTAGGAGGAGAGCGTGCGAAGCGGGGTGGGGGTGGGGGTGGGGTGGAGGCCCCCATCCTTCCGGCTTAGTGGACTGCTGGAGACCCGGGCCCCGCAGGCGGGCCTAGGCCTCCAAGTCTGGCGAGGGGTGTCGGCTTCCCTCCTTTTCGGCTTGCCATGGGCTTAAATTTCTATCAAAAACATAAAAGAAAATCCCGTTCAGTTTAATCTTTGGTTTATCCCATGGAAAAGTGCTGGCTCTGTTTTGGGACTTAGTGTGTGTGTGGCCTTGGGTAAATGGATCTCCTAGGGCCCTTCTAACCCTGGTTTGTGATCTTGGAATAGCTAATACAGCTCCCTAATAAGCAGTTTTAGCGTGGCTTAGCTGTTGAGAAGTTGGTATTTTGTTGGATAATGGGATAGGGTGATAAAATTGAAAAGTAAGTGGTGTCAGATTTTTAAAAACTGAAATGTTAAAAATAAATAGAAGATGAAAGTGTGTTTTGCACAATTTCAGATGATAAAGTGGAAGGGTGTATTGATTGCCATCTCAGTGGGTAAGGGAGGGAGAAGGTTTGGAACTCAGAATTTTTTTTTTAATGATAAAAAAGTAATTGATGTCATAATCTAAGAATTTGACGAATGCTACTGCTTTTTACTTAGAAATTAAAAATGGTTCAGCGTCTGACATATCGCCGTAGGCTGTCCTACAACACAGCATCCAACAAAACTCGGCTGTAAGTATTTGTTTTTAAATTTGTTATGAATAGGATTACAACTTCTTGAAATTTCCTTGCTCATTCTTTGCTCTTTTGGATGCAGGTCACGAACGCCAGGTAACAGAATTGTTTACCTTTATACTAAGAAAGTTGGAAAAGCACCAAAATCAGCTTGTGGTGTGTGCCCAGGAAGACTTCGAGGTGTAAGTTCCTACTTTTATTTTTTTTATTACCTTGTCAGTTTGGTGGTTGTAATTTTGTGGACTCCCCCTAATTAACCAGGGTCTGCACCATGAGTAGAATTTAGCATCTTTTAATCAGTTTTCTAATAGAATATAAGTTCCTTGGTGGGGGAGACTTGTTTCCTGCTTCCCTTCCCCAGCACTGAGCACAATACCTGCCATGTGATAGGTGTGAGGGTCAGGGGATTGATAAGTACTCTCTTATTTGAAAGTGAATTTCTCTAGTGCCTTTTAGCATCCAAGGGTTGTAAAGCAGTGGGAAGGAAATTCTATTAAGAAGCAAGCAATGTGAGACCAACACTAATTCAAGTAGTGGCGTAATTGTAGAAGTGTAAATGTCATTTATTACTATAAAGTCTGTGCTGTATTTTTATACAGGTTCGTGCAGTGAGACCTAAAGTTCTTATGAGGCTATCAAAGACAAAAAAGCATGTCAGCAGGGCTTATGGTGGCTCCATGTGTGCCAAATGTGTCCGTGACAGGTAAATAACTTCTAAAAGCATCTTTTGCAGAGAAGGGACCAACCAGTGGTTATATAGAATGTTAATAGGACTCAGAACTGATTTTAAATGGGGGTTATGTGTTTATTTGCTTCTTTGCTTGATTTTAGGGTAAAGCAGGCCAATCTTTGTGATAAGCTTTGGGGGTCTGGTAAACAATGTTGTATGTAATATGGAAAGTTCCTTCTTTTTATGGATGTGAGCACTGGGGCACAAACAGCTAAATCATCCATCTGACAGCCTTTTAAAAATTCTTATCATTCTTGATCTCTCCAGCTTTTGACCCTAAGTGCCCTTGAGTTCACATCCATGATTGTCCTCTCATGGGTATCTGTGCCCTGCCCCCGAGTATGGGCATTTCTCCGGGGGTTCTCTCCTAGGTCTACTTTTATATTCCGTTGGTTACCTTTTTGGCTCTTTAGACAGGTGACTGCCAGAATCAATTTTCCATCCCTGAACTCTGGTCCTTCACCACCAACTGCTTTAAAGTATGTTGAACAGGAACCAACCTCCCTAGGAAGAATTTCAGTTTTTCTGCCTCCAAGCTAACACAGAGCTGAACAGAGGACTGAGCCTGTTACTCTGTGCTCTAGAATCTTGTCTTTTTCCCTCCCTGATAAACTGACTTTACAGCTTGGCATTTAAATCCCTTCATAGTCTGGTTTCACCCTTCTCTGTCCTGCTGGACAGCAGATATTCCCAACAGGTGGCATTTTAACTTCTTTCAACCTCAGGTACCATTTCCTTCTTCTGATCCATCTTATTTTCATTATTCTTTCTCTTCATAAAACCTACTTATTTGTTTATGTCCTGTGATATTGTGGAGGTCTTGAGATCTCTGTTCTGGTCCTTTCCTTTAAGTTCCTGACCCAAAAGACTTCTCTCTCTAAGCCTTCATTTGGCAGTCACACCAAAATCTTTGACTCATTTGAGTCCCATCTGCCCTTATACAGGGGTGAAATTAAACCCCAGGCAGCTAAATGGTACATTAGATAGAGCTGGGTCTAGATTCAGAGTTCAAATCTGGCTTCAATTATTAGCTGAGTGCCCCTGGGTAAGTCACTTAACTCCTATTTGCCTCAGTTCCTCATCTGTAGAATGGAGACACACTGGAGAAGGGTGTGGTAAAGGCCTTGGAACAGTTTGCCAAGAAAACTCCATGGACAAAGTCTAATACAACGAACAACCAAGCAACATCAACAAACTTAAGACTCAGTTAAAACTAAGTGAGGTTTAGTGATTGGCTCATGCTTTAGCAGAGATTAGGTTTTAGACCTGATTCTTTTTACTCCCCAGCTAATGCTTGTAGCCAGAATGGAGTGTGATGGACGGGCTTGTGGCCTCCGTGCTGGGTTGCCAATATAACCTAGCTCAACTTTTGCTCTTTGGAAGATAAACAGGTGATCACAGACCAGGGCCACCAGGCCATTGTAGAAGTGACTTTTTGTCAGTTTCATGCACACCTGACTTAAGCCTAGGTTTCTGCAGATTTAAAATTTAATTTTATTAGTTACTCATTGAAAACAGTAGTGATTAAAAGAATTATATTCGTGTTTGAAATGTTTAAAAAAACAGACATTTTTAGATCCTCCTTAAACTGTTTGGGAATAACATTAAATTGAATGTTGAGCCCTTGATATAGCCCATAATTACTCCCTCCCTTTTTTTTTTTTTTTTTTTAACCCTGAGGGGAGATTAGCTTCTCTCTCTTTCTGGTCACTTGATTACAACTGTTGGTAGGAAAATTTTCTTTGAGTTGGCATCTTATGGCTCTCTTTTGGATTATTTGAGAATATTTGGATTTACTGTGGGATTTAAATATTCTTCATTTTAGGTCAAGGCCTTAGGTAACTCTTGGAACTCTTGAAACCCTGAAATACAATATTAAAACAGTGGACTCTTAGTGTGGCATGATGGGAAAAGCACTGGATTTGGAGTCATTTTGAGTTTAAATTCTTATAATCTCTGGGTATCAGTTTTTCATCTACCTTTATATGAGAGTATTGGTAGAAAGTGATATGGTCATCCAGGGACTACAGAGGCATCCATAGGAAATAGCTTTTAAAAGCATTATTTTACTTGTGATAATTACTTAACAAGCCTTTGATGGCAGGGAAGTGACTTTCCAGGGGAGGGTGGGTGTGTTGTGGATTCCTTTTCCAGTCTGGTGAAACCTGTACTGGGACCCTCAGTAATGATTTTAAATGCATAAGATTTCAAAAGAAATCAAGTAGACTGCTTAAAATAACTAGACAGCATAAGGTTGGAATGTTGCTGTGGTGTAGGAAATGATGAGTTGGTGGAAAGACTTGGATTTAAGAACAAAGATGTTATCCACCTTCAAAGAAACAGCACAGGCAAATGTAGTACGTTCTTACACAGATGCATGCCAGTGTGTATGTGGAGGCATGTCTATATGTGTATCTGCTTAATTGTGTGTAGCCTTGGGAGAGGAGGAAGGGGAGTAAAAAAGTGCACAGCAGAGAAAAAAACATACAAGGAAGAAAAGATGGACAGCTCTGAAATTAATGTGTGTAGTGTTTATTATTTAGGCTTTCTTGAAATGGAAATTGATTGCTTTATATTTTGAATCCTCAATGTTCTGTGCACATGGTGATGGTTTTTTTATTCTGTATTTAAGTTTGTTTCTTTATTTTGTATTTAAACATTTTTAAATTGCACCAAAAAATTGGTTACTGACAAATTATCAGTTTTTTAAAAGTTCACGGACCTCACTTTAAGAACTTCTGCCATTGGGGAAAATGTCAGTCTTGAGTCTAATGAGTCTGGTTTAGTTTAAAAGTATTAAAATTATTTTAGAGTTTCCCCCCCCTGCCCTATGTTGCAGCATTTTAGCACAAGACCTGATGTAGAATAGGTGCTTAATAAAGGTCTGATTGCTTTAATATTGGTAGGTTTATGAATTGAGATTTAATTTTAGAAATATTTTTACATTGTGTTTGTCTTCTAGGATCAAGCGTGCTTTCCTGATTGAGGAGCAGAAAATCGTTGTGAAGGTGTTGAAGGCACAAGCACAGAGTCAAAAAAGTAAATAAAAAGGATGTTTTTTTGAATAATAAAGAAAATTAAAATGTATGTTGAGTGTTCTGGGCTCTTTTGTGTTGCTTTTGCTCATCCTTCCTTAAAGTTCTGTAAGTGGGGAGCATTTCATATTTGGACCTGAGGAATCTGTGGCTCTCCCATTTCTTATCTATGGGATCTTTGGGAAAATTACTTAACTGTTCCATTCTCACTGGTTAAAATGAGAGGCTTGATTGAGGTGTCTAAGGTACAGTGTACATGTTTATATTTTTATCAGTGGAAACTTTCAGTTAAGTGATTCTTAAAAGATAAATCTAAAAAAGTTGGTGAGTAGCTTCTGGTGCCCAAAATTGTAAGAAGAGGTGGGGTTGTTGATGGAGTTAGTGTGCACACAGGACTCACCATAACTTCTGAGGCTAAAACCTTAGAAGTCAACAAACATTTATGAGGAAACCTACCATGTGCTTAGCATTCTACTTACCAATGAGATGCAAAGAAAGACAACTGGATTATTAGGAAGAGGGTCTCAGAACACCTCCAGTCCTCCTTAAAACCAAGTAATACTTTCTCTTCCCCTGAGGAGGCACAGAAGGAAAAAGCAGAGGAGAACGTGGTGTTAGCCATGGATGCTTTTTAGTAAATGGGGCAGGGGTGAGGGTGCAGACCTCTACTCCAAGGAAGCCTTCTGTAATTGAAATCATCCCCTGCATAAACCCTTTTGTTCCCATGGTTCCCATCCCCAGTTTGTTCATATACATGCATTTGCTTTTCATTCGTGTCATCACAAGCCACCCCCCATCTTGATTTTAAAAGTCAGTCAATGGCAAATTGGGAAAGAGCCTGGGTAGGTTTTGGTTTCCTGTCAGTTGGTTATTGTCCATTAAGTGGGGTCAAGAGTGCTGAGAGCTCAATGTTATTTATTAATTTTGGACATGTTTGTCCAAACTGGAATTCCTTCTATCAATACAACCCTAAGGATTGGGACCTTGGTAAATGAGGAAACTACCTAGGCAACTTGGCCATTCAGCTAATGAGAGAATTTGCTTGATTATATATATATTGGATACAAGAAATTTTTTTTCAATGGGCTAGGAGATAAAATTTTTCATTTAAATAATGGAAAGTGTACAAGATGTGGAGTGTTCCTGTACTTTTATATTGTTTTACTAGATTTCATTTGAATATAAATATAAAAATAAAACTATCAGGATCACATCACAATCTACCCTTAGTAACTAGGTAATTTGCCACCTATTTAAAGAAACCTTTGAATTTTCTTCAGCCACAAAAGATCTCCCAAATTCCCTGCTGGTATTGCAAAGCACTTTAAAAAATCTGATTCTAACCTCACAACAATCCTTGGAGGTAGGTGTTATTCCCATTTTACAGATGAGGAAACTGAGTCAAACAGGTTAAGTGACTTGCCTAGGGTCACACAGCTGGTAAGTGTCTGAGGTCATATTTGAACTCAGCTCTAACACCAGGTGTGGAAGTGTGCTACCTAGGTGGTTTTTTTCTAAATTTATTGGGATCAGGGTTGCATTGCAAAGGAGAAAGAAAAACATAGTTTGACAATATTACTTTGCAAACCTTATGGTACTAAATAAACATAACTACAGTTTAAATTTGCAATGCAGTTCCATTTTAGAACTAAAATGATTTCATCATCTCTCCTGCACTGACTACTACGATAACTTCTGAAGTAACCTGTTTGCCTGCTTCCAGCGTCTCTTTGCCAATCTCTCCTGCACATCACTACCATCAAGGCCAGGCCATATTCTTCAAGGTCTCCTTATTGCCACCAGGATGAAATACACCGTCTTCAGCTTGGCTTTCAATGCTGTGCACAAAATGACACCTGTTTGCTTTTCTAGATTTACTTCACACTATTCCCTAGAATTAATGGGTGAATGAAGCTTTTATTAGTCACTCACATGCAAAGTCCTTAGGGAGCAGCAGATCATAATGACCTCCTCACTGATCAAATATCAGTCTGATACTGAACCATGACAGTGCCAAGGACATTGGTGATGAGAATGTTCTTTTTTTGGGTCGTTTCTTTCTGGGGCTATAGCCCCTTTAAGAGCGGTTACTAGACTACATCTCCATGGATTTTGCTTCCCAGGATGATGCCTGGGGTCACTAAGCACAGCTAGTCTCAAGGCTTTTGGGTTCAGGGTCCTGGACTCTCCCCATAAAGTCTGAGGGGAGGTGATGGTGGTGGTTTGATTCGTTTGGCACATGCTTCCTTCTGTTTCTCCCTCAGGGCGTCCCTCTGCTTCAGCTAAAAGGGTTTGCCTGCCCTGTGTGTGCCAGTCATTTGGCATCTAGTGGGGATGACTGGCTCCCTTTCCACAGGAGTTGCTTCCCCAAACGGGAGGGTTGAACTGGAAGCAGGACTGGCAGCTTGGGGTCCTGTCTGTTGGGAGCTGGTCAGCAGTTGTGCTGATAGCAGTGAGGAAGATAGATTCCTTCCTGACAGGAATTTCCTTAAAGGTGGGGAAAGGGGTTGGGGCTGGAAGCAAGTCTGGGCACTACTTTTCCCAAGGGTCTTAGGTTTAGGGTCCTAGACTGTTTCCATCAGGGTCTGAGGGAGGATGGTGGCTAAGATGGTTGTGGTGGCTTGACTTCCTGGTACATGAGGCCTCCTATCTCTCCCTCAGAGAACTAATCTGCCATACGTGCCCTATGAGTGGGGCTTAGTTGGCATTTCCAACCAGACTCACTGGTGTATGTCTGTTCCTAGAATCCAACAGGGTCCATGTGGCTAGGGCACAAGAATTGGAATAAGGAAGTTCTGGCTTTGAATCCCACCAATGATACTTTCTAGCTGTGCAGCCCTGGTTAAGTCACTTAATCTCTTTAACCTTAGTTCCTCCATCTGTGAAATGAAGGTGATGATAATGTATGCAGTACCTGCCTCACAGTGTTGTGAGGTTCAGGTGAGATAATGAAGGTAAAGTGCTTTGCAACCCTTATAGCACAAATATGATTTCCTTCCTTCAGGGCTCAGCTCAGGTATCATCTTTTAAGGGAAGCTTTTCCTAATCCCTTATTGGTAAGGAACCCCTTCCTCCTCACATTATTATATCCATTTGTCTTTTCTGGTGTTCTGTTTCCGGCAGGATGTAAGCTCCTAAAAGAACCGGGTTTTTTTTTTAATCACTTATTTTTATATGCCCAGTGTCAAGCCTGGCACATAGGAGGGGCAAGAGAAATGCTTGTTGAATTTAAATGGAAAATCCCAGGTCCCACCATTATGATCCATTTGGATCATACTATTGTATATAAGATTTTATTAACCCACTCAGCTAAAGGATACCATTTTTTGTTTTACTCTGTAGGTATGGCTCTCATGTGTCACAACATTTTAGATGCAATTATTTTGTTCATTCACATATAATCTTTAGAATCAGCTCTGACTTGAAGCCAGAGAGGGTCTACAAATTCCATAGCTGTGGAAGTGACAAGGTTCACTTAGGCATAACTAATGGGAGGGGATGCACAAACCAACTCACAAATGTCAACTCCCCATTTCATCCATCAGCAAAAAGGGGGAGGGACAGTCCTAAAGGAGTGTGCAAGTAGCTTAAATTTAAATCACGAATATTGACGAAAATCTCATTGAAACGCACCTATGGGTAAGATTAATGTAGCACACACCTGACCTAGTTTCCCTATCTTATTTATTATTCTCTTTATTTCTGGTATATTCTCTGGGGCCTACAGAGCATTAATAAAAAAATAAAATGCTGAGTACAAATATGAATTTACTGCTATCAGAGTAGTTTATTTACTTTGTAATATTAATACACCACTTCATTTAATTAAAGCCAATAATCTACTGAAGGCTTCTGGGAGTCACTTTTTTTTTACAGCCTGATGTAACAGAAAGAACCCCATACTTGGAACCAGAGAACCTGGTTCTGGTGCCAGCCCTATTATTTCCTAGCTTTGTGACTTTGTGCAGGTCCCATGACAGCTAGGTGGTCCTGGACTGGAATCGCAAAGATCTGAATTCAAATCCTGACTGATGCTTAACTAGCTATGTGACCCTGAACTTATCCTTCTCAGACTCAGTTTCCTCATCTATAACATGGGAATACTACACTACTCCTTTACTACTACTCCTCTACTACTACTACTACTCTACTGCTACTACCACTCTACTACTACTACTACTCTACTACTACTACCCTACTACTACTCCTACCCTACTACTACTTCTACTACTACAACTACTGATAGCTAACATAGTGCCTGCCGTGTATTAGCCACTGTCCTAAGTGCTTTACAAACTTCTCATTTGATACAACAACCCTGAGAAGCAATAACCATAATAGTGATAACTAATATGAAGCTATGTATCAGGTACTGTGCTAAGTGCTTTATAATTATCTCCCTCTTCACAATAACACCATGAGGTAGTCCTAGCTTTCCCATTTTACAGATGAAGAAACCAAGACCTGAGAAGTAAAGGCATTTGCTCTGAGGTCAGATTTGAATTCCAGTCTTTGTGACTCCAGGTCCAAAGCTCTCTCCATTGTGTCCCATAGATACTTTATTTGACTCATATTCAACATCACTCTGGAGAAGTAGCAGCCAGTAGCCAAAAAGCTACACCTGCCCAGGCAAAGTCAAGGGCAAAGCCAAGCAATTCTCTGAGGCATATGTCAATACATAAGTAATAAGGGCAGCTTGGTGGCACACTGGATAGAACTCTGGGCCTGGAGTCAGGAAGATTCATCTTCTTGAGTTCAAATCCAGCCCCAGACACTACCTGTGTGACCCTGGGCAGGTCACTTAACCCTGTTTGCCTCAGTTTCCTCATCTATAAAATGAGCTGGAGAAGGAAATGGCCAACCACTCCAGTGTCTTTGATAAGAGAATCCCAAATGGGGTCACAAAAAGTCCAACACGATTGAAATAACTCAGCAAGTCACAAACCAATAGGCACTCCGTAATTTGAACATACCCCCTATGCACATTTTTTCCTGACCTTTGGCCCATATAAAACCCAAGGGAGGCTTACAACTATGCTCCTCCCTTTATTTGGGGCCATCTCCAGTCATCCCGATCTCTATGTGGCCACTGGCCCCCACATGGCTCTGGAGGAGAAAATGAGGCCTCACTTAGATCCAATTCACTCTCAAGTCATGACATCTTCCCGAACATCTTCAAGAATGAAAGACAAAAAGCAACAATTTTTATTTAGTTTCCAGATTGGAGAAGAGACAGATAAGTTTAATCAATGCTTGATTAATAAAAACATTAAAAGTTTTAATGTGTTAAAATAAAATTTAAACCTTCTTACCCAACAATTAATATAATTCATGTAATTAATTTTAGGAAACTATAATTTTTTTTCTAAACATCTCATTTTAATAGTTTACCTTACTTTAGGGACGGTATATTTGGCCCACTACTGGAATTAGCTGCCTGAATCCTCTACATAATTGTTTAACCCCAAATGTCCATGATATGGGGGACAAGAACTTTGTACTTCTGTCCTAGATTACACTAAAGAGCTGAGAAAAGTGGAACTCCTTTTATACATATAGATACAGAGGGAAGACAGCCCCTCTCTCAAAATATTTTGTTTTGAAGAGATTCCTCATTGACTCTGGTATCTAGCTTTTCCTCAGTGATGTAAAATGTTATATTATATTTCTGGTGTATCTGAATGTTGAGTTGGAGTTTGGTTGCATCAATTAATTATATTATTACATATTATAAATTACAATTAATGTTATCTTTGAGGTGGTACACTGTAGAGCAACGACATTATTTCAGTTTTCCGCTGCTTACAAACTTAGGCAATCTTCCTTCTTCATCAAGTGCCCCCCAGTGCTGGATTTGGTCAGAAAACCTGGGAGAATTCAAGTCCTAACTTTATTTATTACCTATGAGTTCCAGAAAGCCACTTAACTTTTTGAGGGCTTCAGTTTCTTTACGTGTAAATGTAAGAATTGTACCTAACTCTTTCTAGCTCTGAATCCTCACTCCAGAATTAAAATCCTATCTAAATTAGAGCTAATTTACAAACCCGATATAAAAATGTTTGTTTTGTCAAATTAATCTTCCTAAAGTGTAGGTCTGACCACAACACACACATACTCTTCCCCACAACCCCGTCCCCATTCAATAAACTCACCTTCAGCGTAAAATGCAAAATCCTCTGTTTGACATTCAAAGTCCTCCATAACCTGGTTCCTGTCTATCTTTCCACTCTTCTTACACCTTAGTTCCCAACATGTATTCCTGGATCCAGTGACCCCGACCACCCAGCTGTTCCTTTATACAACACGTCCCATCTTTAGATTCCAGGCGTTTCACTGGTTGTTTTCAAGCCTGGAAAATGCTCCCTCCTCATCTTGGGCACCTAGTTTCCTTCAAGTCTCAGCTAAAAGTCCATCTTCTCTCCTGATCCCCCTTAATGCTGTCATCTCCAATTAATCATGTTTATATCTTGTCTGTACATAATTATTTTTCATATCATCTTCTCCATTAGATTGTGCGTGAAGTCTTTGAGAGCAGATTGTCTTTTGCTTTTCTTTGCATTTTTCAAGGATTAATACAGTCCTTGGCACATAGTAGGTGCTTAATAAATACTTATCAACTAATTAGTTATGTGATCCTAGTTTAATTAATTAATCTAACTTCTCTGTATTAGTTTGGCTTACATGATCTTTAAGATTCCTCCACACACTAAAATTATATGATTCTCATCTTTGTAATCTGTATGTGAATAAATTCAGGACCATTCTGTGCCCCTAACTTTCTGAGCCATTGTCCATCCTCTGGCTTTCAGTGCTTTCTGTTCTTCTAAAAATCTCTCAGATAAAGATCTCCAATCTTCCAAAGCCAAGCTTAGAAAAAAGTCATTTCAATTCTCTGCTTCTATATCCCCACCTTCCAATTAACTTCTCAATCCCTTGAAACCTGGCTTTTGGCTTCACTTTTTGACTCAAAGGGGTCTCTCTGTGATTACCAGCAATCCCTTAATTGCTAAAAAACAACCGGAGGATTTTCTTAATCCTCATCCTTCTTGACCCTTCAGCTTTTAACACTGACTTGTGCTCCACAACCGTACTTGGACTCACTGTCCTCCCTCAACTCTGGTGACACTGACCTTGTCCTGTTTCCCTCCCCCAACATACATGACTGCTCTTCCTTATTCCACCCCAAAGTGCTCCCCAAGGCTGAGTCCTGTGCCACTTTCTCATTCTTCATCCTTTCTTTAGGTGTCTGTGTTGGTTCAGCTCAATAATCCCTATGGTGGTTACTCAAATCTATTCAGCCAGCCCTAATTTTCCCCTTGAGGGGTAGTTCTGGGCTAGAAATCATTATGTAGATGCAGGCATCTCAAAGTAAACATTCCCACAGTGGAATTCATAATCTTCCCTTCTAAGCCCATTCTTACTCCAAAGTTCTATTCGTTTCTCTTCTCTAAGTGTGAAGTTGCTGTTTGTTGCTGACTTGAAGGGAAAGTGGAGCCAACACACCGTTGGCAACAGTGGAGCAGAAAAGGAGTGGGAAGCTCTCAGAGATCTGGTGTACAGCACTGCCTTTGCTCATCTGGGTCAGAACACTCATAAACACCAAGACTGGTTTGATGAAAATGATGGGGAAATTCAGAAGCTGCTAAATGAAAAACAAGAACTCCAAAGGATTTACCAGCAGGATAATTCATCCATCTCTAAGAAGGCAGCATTTACTTCCATCAAAAGTAAAGTATAAGCAAAACTTAGAGAGATGCAGGATTCCTGGCTCAGTAAGAAAACAGATGAAATTCAGTTTTATGCTGATAGTAACAATCTAAAGTACTTTTATGATTCTCTCAAAGCTATTTATGGACCAAAAATCTATGGTGCATCACAACTACTCAGTGTTGATGGAACCACATTGACTAGTGATAAGGACATGATCCTAGAGAGATGGGCTGAATACTTCCTTAGTGTTCTCAACAGACCATCATTAATTAATGCGGAGGCTATTGACTGTTTACCTCAGGTTGAAGTCCTTAGCTGAACTTCCAACTGAAGAAGAGGTTTTGAGGGCCATTAGGGTCCTCATGTGGCAGAGCACCTGGTGCAGATTCTATTCCAGTTGAGATTTACAAGGTAGGGGGTCCATTCCTCATACAAAAGTTAACTGAAAATTTCCAGGTTATATGGCAAGAGAAAGTTATCCCCCAGGAGTTCAAGGATGCCTCCATTGTCCATCTCTGTAAAGGTAAAGGGAATAGATTGTCCTGAGACAATCACAGAGGTGTCTCTCTCTTAGCCACTGCTGCCAAGATTCTTGCTAAAGTCCTTCTTAATAGGCTGATCCTTCACTTGAAAGACAATCATATACCTGAGAGCCAATGTGGCTTAAGAAAGGGCCAAGGAACAGTTGATATGTTGTTTGATGCCCAACAATTCCAGGAGAAATGCCAGGAGCAGAAGAGAGGTCTGTTCACAACGTGTGTAGATCTGACCAAGGTCTTTGACATTGTTAGTCATGAGGGCTTATGGAAAACTGTGTCAAAATTTGGTTGCTTAGAGAATTTTATCAGTATTGTATGTAAATTTCATGATAGCATGTTTGCCTAGGTTCTGGATAGTGGACAATGCTCTCGCGCCTTCCCAGTCACCAATGGAGTGAAACAGGGCTGTGTGCTTGCTCCCATGCTTTTTACCATGATGTTTTTAGCCTTGTTATCAAATGCTTTCAATGAGGATCAACATGGTTTCAAGGTCAACTACCATACTGATGGTAAGTTCTTCAGTTTGAAAAGGCTACAAGCCAAGACCAAAGTGGAGGAAGTGTTGATACATAATTTGGTTTGCAGATGATTGTGCCCTCCATGTAGCCACTGAAGCTGAGATGCAACAAAATATAGATCAAGTCTCTGCTGCCTGTGCTAATTTTGGCCTAATAATTAACAGCAAGAAAACACAAGTGCTTTATCAGCCACTACCCCATCATCCATATGTGCAACCATCAGTTACAACAAATGGAGAAGTTTTGAATGCAGTAGATAAGTTCGCTTACCTTGGTAGTGTACTTTCCAAGGATGTACACATTGACAATGAAGTTGATGCACACATTGCCAGAGCTAGCTCAGTGTTTGGGAGCCTCCAAAGAAAAGTTTGGGAGAGAAGAGGTATTAGACTGACTACCAAACTGAAGGTGTACAGAGCCATTGTACTGACCTCATTGTATGCCTGTGAAATATGGACAGTCTACCAGTGCCATGCCAGGAAACTGAATGTCTTCCATTTGAACTTAGGAAGATTCTGAAGATCACCTGGCAGGATAAGGTACCAGACACTAAGGTCATTACTCAAACTAAATTGCCAAACATTCAAACTATGCTTCAGAGAGCACAACTCCGACGGGCTGGCCACGTTGTTTGAATGCAAAATGTACTCTTGACAGTACAGTAAATAGTAAAAAGATAGTACAGTAAATAGTAAAAAGACTATTTTATGGAGAACTCACATGAGCAGGTGATCACATGGTGGTCAGAAGGAGCGATACAAGGACACCCTCAAAGTCTCTCTGAAGAATTCTGGATTTGATTGTGTGACATGGGAGGCACTGGCACAGGACTGCTCAGCATGGAGTGCCCACATCAGAAAAGGTGCTGTGCTCTATGAGCAAAGCAGTATTGAAACAGCACAAAGGAAACGTAGGATGCACAAATTTGGAGTAACCACCCCAAATGTTCACATGGACTATCTGTGCCCAAGCTGTGGTAGAGCATTCCGAGCTCGTGCTGGAATGATCAGCCACAGTCGTACACATCGAAAGTTCACTTTATCATGGTGATGTCATTTTGGTCCTCTTTGAGAACGAAAGACAACCTTCATTTTTATTAGTGTCACCACCATCCTTCTGTTCTCCCAGGTTTGCAGTGGCAGTCACAGGATCACAGAATCAGACTTAGAGCTGGAGGGGACTTGAGAGGTCATCTGGTCCCACCTCCACCATTTTACTAGGAAATCCTCCACCCTGTTCTTTCTCACTTCCCATATCCAATTTTTGTGGTTGTTATTGTTGGTGTTCAGTGTTTTCAGTTGTGTCTAACTCTTCATGACATTTGGGATTTTCTTGGCAGCCATACTAGAGTGGTTTGCCATTTCCTTATCCACCTTATTTTATAGATGAAGAAACTGAAGCAAATAGGGTGAATTGACTTGCTCGGGGTCACACAGCTAATAAGTGTCTAAGGCCAGGACAGGAAGATGAGTCCTTCTGACTCCAGGCTTGGTGCTCTATCCACTGCACCACCTAGCCTTCCCATGTCCAATTAGTTGCTAGATTTTGTTGATTACACCTCCATTGTGTCTCTCACATCTGACTATCACCTTTTCTCCAGTCACATGGGCATCCTCCTATTGCAAATGCCCATAACCTCTTTTTGGACTACTACAATAGTCTTTTAACTGGGCTCCCTATTTCCAGCCTCTCCCTTCTTCAATCTGTCTTCTACACAGCTGCCAAAATAATCTTCTAAGTCAGGGTTCTCACCATGTCCCTTCTCCAGTCTAGCATCTCCAAAGCCCCCTATTGCTTCCAGGATAAAATATAAATGCTTCTATTTGGCATTTAAGCCCTTTACAATCTGCCTCAGGCCTACCTTTCTTGTCTTATTTTTTTCACAGTGGTCCCTTCTACTCACTCCATGTTTAAGACAATCTGTTCACCAGTCCCAGAATTTGGTATTTTACCTCCTCGTGCCTAGAATGCCCCCCTTTCCCTTTCTGCCTCTTGCAACCTTTAGCTTCCTTAAAAGCTAAACCCAAATGCTACCTCCTATGGGAAGCCTTTTGCAATCCCTCTTCTTGTTAGTGGTCTTTTCTTTTTCATATTATTTTATGTTTATTTCTCTGTTTTCATGTATCTTCAACAGAATGTAAGTAGGGATTGTTTTTAATTTCTGTTTTGTATTCCCATTGCTTAGCATAGTACCTTATACATTACAGGTCCTTAATGAATATTTGTTGAATTGAATATTCATTTAGAGCTCAAGAGAGAGGCATGCACATAGGGAGGCAGTCTCTCAAGCCCCACCTTTGACACTGTATATCAACTGTGTGATCCTGGGCTAGTTACTTCACTTTTTAGTGTCCTCTGAATTCTTTAGGAGCAGTGGATAGACTGCCAGACTTGGAGTCAGGAAAACTCATCTTTCTGAGTTCAAATCTGGCCTGAGACACTTACTAGCTATGTGACCCTGGGCAAGTCACCTGACCCCGTTTGCCTTAGTTTCCTCATCTGTAAAATGAGCTGGAGAAGGAAACAGCAAACTACTCCAGGATCTTCACCAAGGAAACCCCAAATATGGTCATGAAGAGTCCAAAATAACTGAAAAACAACTGATTCAACAACAGTAATTCTCTAAGACTTTAAGCTTCAAAGAAGGTGCTGACCAGTGTTAATAGAAGGGGCTCACCACACCTCACCTGGGGGCTTTCCATACCAAGGAAATCACAGATCCACTCCCTATCATTTATACCTCAGTATGATTTACTTCTTTATTTCTCTCAGGGACTCTTGGATGTTAAATCTGATCATTGTATATGCAATTTTATTTCTCTCTTATTAAAAAGGAATTTTGGATTGGGTATCCAAAGTGTCCCTTTAGATATTAGGGATTTACAATCCCATGCACTGTGGTCAAAAAATGTTACATTTGTAAAAGTAGCAGAAATCAATGATTAAGCAAAATACAATGTTTCCCAGTGGGGTGTGGATTTCAATCCTCATGTTTTAAATATAAATAGTATTTTAAAGATAAATGGTGGTATCATTATGGTCCTCTTCGAGAAAGAAGGACAACAACCATACTAAATATAAATGTAAATGCTAAATATCACATTTGGAAAATGGACCTTTTCCCCTACTTGGAGAACCGAAGTCTCTGATGTCCTCTAAGAAAGTTATCCTTTTGTGGCTTCCTCAAAGCAGTTTGGGGGCTTCCTGGCTGAACAGAGATGCAAAATGCATCAAGATGGTGCATCCCATTTTGAATGATTAAAGAAAAGTGATAATGCTGAAAATGGCCCCTAAAAAAGGCAACTGAAATTTTATCCTCCTATATTATTCTTTACACAGTATGATTTTTTTTCATCTCTTTCAAATAAAGGGAATTTTTTTTTAAGTTGCCAAATATGCCAAGCTGTATTTGATTAGTTCTGGGCAGAAGCATGTTTGGGCATTTGAAAACCACAACTGGAACCATCTATTCTGATGGGCTTTAATGCACTGGGTATTTCCTTTCAACCAAGCTTGAGAAAAGTACTTTGATATAATATCCATATGGAAATATTTTACAACATTCTTAAAAAGTTAGATATTTTTATTCAGCTTATATAAAACACACTTCAATGTGTGCAAATGTGGATAAATCAATCCCTTAAAGGATCCATTGTCATTTCTAAACCAGAAAAATTTAGAAAATTTTTATTTTAAAAATCAGTCTAAGTTCTTATGACAGAATCATGTTGACAGCTCATTGTTTTTTATTTAGTTGAATGGCAAACAGTAACAATTGCACCTCCCCAAAAGCCCTTACCTCTTAGTATCCATAGAAACAAAGGAATCTTTGGAATTTTTTTTCCCTAAAAGTATCAGTTGTGATGAAACCTATGTTTTGCATAGGTCCCTAAATTGTAACTTGTATCCTGGGACAGAGTCTTTTGGAGTCTTAAAGATGATCCCTGCATGTTATTCCTAGTCTCTCTCTCTCTCTCTCTCTCTGTTTTTTAGTGTTCTTAGAGATCAGAGTTAAGAATTGGGAAGGTCAAAGGCTCATCAATCTAGGTAGAACTTGAAGGGACCTCAAAGTTATCTAGCTCAAACTCCTTGTTTTACAGATGTAGAAAGTGAGACCCAAGGAGATTATGTAATTTACCTAAGGTCACCTAGCTAATCAGTATCAAAGTCAGCCAGCAATGTCCCAAAACTCCTTTATCCTTGTATACGTCAGTAAGTCTTCTTGATTTACAAGACAATCAGTTAACATAAAATCCAAACTACTTTATTTTATTCAACCAAAACACTGTTCCCATGTTTCTGTGAACAGAAATACACATTGGAGGTTTAAAAATATGCTTCCATGTTGTGTGGCAGGACCTCAGCTTTGGTGACGCTGGATTGCTAATGAATCCTTCACAACCTGGAGGTGGGATTCCTTTAAGTAAGCTTACACTTTCATCACCCTGTCAACAAGAGTTCAGTGATTTTAAAATTATAGTGATGTGGAGTACTGGATTATTTTTGAAAGCAAACTCCTGCCCCACTGTGGCTACCACAAGCAACTACATGTTGGCAGCTAACATCAAGGTCGGTTTGTTGTTTAGTAGTTTCAGTTGTGCATTCAGTTGTGTGTAGTATCATTTTGTGATACTATTTGGGACTTTCTTGGCAAAGATACTGGAAGGATTTGCTATTTCCTTCTCCAGCTCATTTTATAGATGAGGAAACCAAGGCAAACACAGTTAAGTGAGTCGCCCACGGTCACACAGCTAGTAAGTATCTGAGACCAGATTTGAACTCAGGAAGATGAATCTTTCAGACTTCTAGCCTGGCACTTTATTCATTGCACCGCTTGTCTTTTTTTTTTAAAAAATTGGAATCATTTTTATGATAGCCTCAGAAATCTACAGACTTGCAAATGAGTTTAATAGCCAGACCACAACAATCACCACCTTTACTTACTTTTATTGGTCATCAGGTACGGATAAAATAACATGTTTGAGGGCAGATGGGGGGCTTTGTCATTCAGTTGTGCCTGACTTTTCATGATCCCATTTGGGGTTTTCTTGGCAGATATATTGGAGTGGCTTGCCATTTCTTTCTTCAGTTCATTTACAGATGGGGAAACTGAGACAAACAGGGTTAAATGCTTGTTGACTGACTACATGATGGTAATCCTGGAGGTAAATAGTGCAAGCAGAATTAATTCCATTTTAGAAACGGGCAAGCTGAGGCCTAAAGTCTTTAATGCCATTGTTCCTGCTGTGGCGCCATACTTTATATTTGGTGCTTCTGTCTCACTAATACATCAGAAATATGCAGAGTTCATCTACAAGTCTTCCATGATATAACCATAAAATGTAAAGAAACTGAGATAGAAGAATGAAGCTGGGAAGGCAAGTTTCAATGTATGAAAATAAACAAATTCACGTGACTAACCCTGTTTCTTAGGGAATCACTGGATTCTAACAGTTACGACCACCCCTAAATGGACTGGCTTGCCTCATGAGTTACTGAGTTCTCTGTAACTGGAGGTGATCTTATAGGAACTATTTCCTTGTTCAGAGGAAGGATTCACACTTCAGGTATGGTTAGCCTCCATATTGTCTAATGCTCTTCAACATACAAGGGGCTCAACATTTCAGCTTCTCTTTGGAATTCCTTAAAGGATGCATCTTTAAAGAAGAACTGCTAATAATATTGAAGTTCATTTATTCTGTTTCAAGGATAATTGCTGACAAAACATGGTGGATATATTTTTAAATGAAAAAAGAATAGCCTTAATTTACCCCTATTACCAGTAGCAAACAAGACCTGTCAGTAGTACAACGACAAATTCTTCATCCTCTGTTGTAACTAAAAGGATTTGAATATTCCTTATTTTATTATAGTAGAGAATTAATTTTCAAATGTAATAATGAGAGAAGCTCCAGGGTCTGTTGTGAAGCCTGAACAATGGAACCGATTACTTTTTATGATATGATAGGAGGACATTTCTGGAATTCCCAACCATCCCCACCTCCCTACCCAAAGTACTTTTTCTGAGAAATCACCCAGAATTTGTTTCTCTTTGTCAAGGCAGTCTTTATCATTTCAAGGTCTTCTCTTAGCATTTCTTCCTGACTCTTGGCTTCTCTAATCCCTCTGTTGTCACAATTTCCTTTTCTGCCTTTTTTTCATCTGCTCAGACTGTTAAATGCCTTGTTGGCCAGTTCCATTGGTTCCCCAAACTATGTTTCAAGAAGTCCTGGAAGTGGCCATCTCTCCACAATGTCTCCAATTCCCATAGTTAAAAGGACTGTGGAGCTGGGACAAGTGGCTAGGGGTAATATCAGAGACTATCCGGCTTCCCTTCTTCTCAACCCCACCACATAGATCACGAAAGACTTGACATGCAACAATGTCCCACATCTCTCAGGAAACTCTCCAAGGAATTAGGGAAGTAAAGATGTACCCAGTTCAGCCTTCACAAGACTGAAGGTTATAAGAGGTACAGGCATTAAAATGTGAAGGGGAAAGGAAGATGCCAAGGAAACATTTTACACCTTAAAAATAGTCTGAGGCCTGAATAGCTCAATGAACTTTACCCAGACATCTTTATAAAGAAATACAGAAATAAACAGAAGGAAGACCATATAAGCAGGATCGTTTTGAAAGCTATGTGTAATCTTAAAAAGAAAAAATAAGTTGTACATAATAAATATCTCTAGTTTCATGTACAGTCTTGTTTTTTTTTTCCTTTTCTACTAGATATACAAAAATGAAAATCAATTGTAACAAATGAACTTGTCTCAGGACATAGACCCTTTTAGGTACAGTGGATAAAGTACTAGGCCTGGAGTCAGGAGGCATAAAGTATAAATCTAGCCTCAGACTCTGACTAGCTCTGTGACTCTGGGAAAGTAAACTAACCTGTCTACCTCAGTTTCTCAACTGTAAAATAAGGATAATAATAGTACGAATCTCATAGGGCTATTGTGAGAATCCAATGAAATAATATATGTAAAGTTCCTGGCACACAGTAGGTGCTTAATTAATGTTTGTTCCCTCCTGTCTCCAATCATTCACCTACATAAGATCCCACAGTAGTCTGGGAAGTGCAGCTTGGCTAAACACCATAAGGACGGGCATTCCTTCAACTAAGGAAATCACTTCTGAACCAAGGTGGATTATCAAATAGAAAAGACTGGACCTCTCCCACACATCCTGCCTGGCCTGGCAGTAACACACCTCAGAGCTCAGTCCCCACGATCATCAACAAAGAGAGGTTTATGTCAGTCCAAGGCCAAGGTTGCCCTAGCTGGAAAAGTACAGGTAGCATTTGGGCTAAAAAAGAGCACTATAACACTATCTGAAGGAAGCATAGTCACAAGCAGCTGAGCTACAGGGAGGTTGAAGACTGCAGCTACCCACCAAAGAGGGAGCCCAAGGTATCATCAAGTGGAACAGTCCATTGGCCAAGCATGACCTGCCATGTAGCTGAGTTACCTGCCCAATTGCAGTCTTAGCCAGAAGTTGGGCTTCTTTCCCAGTCCAATCCAATAGCAGAGCCTGGTAAGGAGCTTGACCCAGTCTATCAGCAGATGGACCCATTCAGTTGAAGCACCATGCCCAACATGAAACCAGCCCAGCTGAGCAGAGTAGTGGCTCACTCATCACCAGTACTACATTCCACGATGAATTCTGTTAAGGACCTTCCTGAGAAAGAAAGGATCCTGCATTCTATGAGCTGTGAGGTGCCTTGGCCATGTGTTCCCCACACATACACTTCACTAAGAAGTTACTCCAAGTCCACAGGCCTGGAATTATGGAACTGGGCAAGGGCTAGTAGAAATAATCTGATACAAGGATTGGCTGAAACCAGGAGTGCTAAATTTGGAAAAGAGGACATTTAGAGGGCACACAACAGCTGTCTTCTCACACCTGAAGGGTTGTCACTTAAAGAGGCCTAACATTTGCTGTGCTCATCTCCAGACATCAGTTCTAGTAGAAATGGGCAATAATGTAGATTTTCATGTCATAGATTTAGAGCTAGAAGGGATCGAAGTCCAAATCCCTCTTTTTCAGAGATAAGGAAACTGGGGTTTAGAGAAATGAAGATCTCTTGCCCAGTCACATAAGTAGTCCAGAGTCGGAGCTGGACTTTAAACCCAGGACTCTTGACCCAGTGATCTTTCCATGTTACCATGATCCCTAAGTTGAAGTGCTTTTTAAGGAAGTAACTTCCACTGAATGTACGAAACAATTATCTCTAGTTCCAATTGTAATAGCAGGGTAAATTCTGAATGTTATACCCCTAAATCAACTCTATTAATATTATTAAGAATAAATTTAAAAGCAATTCCTATTTATTGCCTCATTAAGTATCTCATTTTGTTGTTCATTCTTTGAGTCATATCCAACTCTTGTGACTCCATTTGGAGTTCTCTTGGCAAAGATACTGGAGAGATCTGGGAAATGGAGGCAAACAGGGTTAAGTGACTTGCCCAGGGTCACACAGCTAGTAAATGTCCAGGCTGGATTTGAAATCAGGTCATCTGGACTCCAGTCCCAAAGCTCTATCCACTGCACCACCTAGGTACCCTAACTCTTGAGTTCAGTAAAAAAAAAAAAAAATACAGTAAATATGAGAAACCATAAGTAATAGTGCATAAACTTCATACAAATTGCAAATAATAATACTATGGCTCTGAGGAAAACAATTTCTTGAGGTCATGACAGATTTTTCTTTGCAGTTGGTTTGTCTCTATTTCCAGAATGAAAAACAGAACTAAACTTCTGCTAGCCTTCAGAGCCTGTCCAAAAGATGTCAAGTCCACCATTGCTGTAATTCTTTTTTAAAAAAACGTTTTATTTTTGCCCAATTTTAACATTTTTTTCAAATCGAGTTTCAAAGTCTCTCCCTCCTTTTCCTTCCCTCTTACTGAGGATATGACATAGGTTATACACGTGTAGTCATAAAAAACATTTCCATGGAGAGTCATTGTGAAAAAAAATGCCAAAAAAAAAAAAAATTATCTTCGATCTGTATTCAGGCTCTATCCGTTCTTTCTCTGGAGTTGGACTGCACTTTTCCTGCGAAGTCCCTCTGAACTGCCTTGGATCGTTGGAGGGCTGGGAAAAGCTACGTTATTCTCAGTAAATCACGTTGCAATCCTGCTGTTCCTGAATCCCTGGGACTCTTAAACCAGAGGCTGGAGGGCTGTTTGTCTGGGATGTCATTAAGGGGATGTGTACTTTCTGCTCAAACGCCCTCTGAGGTCCCTTCCGACGCTGATGACATAATGAAAAAAAGGACATTCGGCATTCTGCATGTAGCTAAAACACGTCGAGATAGAAGACTCGCCATGAGCTGGGACTAGGCCGGGTGTTGGGAGGCGCCCTTCCCCCCTCCCCTTCCCCGTCCCCATCCCAGTGCATTGTTATATTAGAATACGGAATCTACAGACCAAACACCTGAGTTTGAAATATGACACTACTTATTACAGGAGTGGGTCTTTCAGCCTGTAAAAAAACTGGGGGGTTCAATCACCTCTAAAAGGGGACCGCCCTGCGCCATCTTTCTCTTCAAGCAGAAGTAAGGCGCAGAGACTAACACGCAACTTCCGGTCTGAGCCTGAGCTGCCCGGCAACCCAAAGCTCCCGCCCACCCGGCCGCCCACTCATGGTCATCCAATCCCGGAGCTACACGACGTCAGAGCCCGCCCAGCTTTTCGGCGACCAGTGAGGAGCGGCGAGGAGGGAGGGGCTCATTCGTGTCCTCCGCCGTAGCCACGTCGAGAGCTGTGCGGGTCCTGGCCGGTTAAACCTTATCGCTCAATTGTATCTTAAAAAACCCCAAATCTCCGAACATCTCCCATGTCTGGAAATATTTTAAAATAATTGAGTTCTATGTTTGAGGCTGGGTAAGGTTGCTTGCCACGGCTCTCGTCTATTCTTCCTCAGGCTTTTTTCTTAGCTTGCAGGACCCTAGCGATCCCTCCCCACCCTCAGCACGCTCCCTACGAAGGGTTCTCCTTCCGGTGCCGCGGCGGCGGCCGTAGCGCCAGCGCCGCGGAGAGAAGGGCTTGGGGGCCGCCGGACGTCGCCACCGCCATCGCCATGGAGACGTTGTACCGGGTGCCCTTCGTGGTCCTCGAGTGTCCCAACCTGAAGCTGAAGAAGCCGCCATGGGCCCACATGCCGTCAGCCATGACGGTGTACGCCCTGGTGGTGGTGTCTTATTTCCTCATCACTGGAGGTAACGCCGGCGGGGCTCGGGCTCGGGGGTTCCCAGCGGGCTTCCGGGTTCCCTCGCCTTCCCGGGGTTCCATGGACCCCCAGCTTCGTACAGTGTCTGTGTGTGTTTGTGTCTATGTAGACATCATGGTATTAATCCATCAATAAACCTTACTAAGCTCCAGGGACGCAAAAGGAGGCTAGAGACTGCCCCTGCCCTTCAGGAACTAAACGGGGCCAAGAAATTCGTACAAAGCAAGTTAATCCAATTCGACGAACATTTATTAAGCGCCTACTGCGTACCTGGCGTGTAAAAAGAGGGAAAAGCCGGTCCCTGCCCTTAAGGAGCTTAAATCGAACGGGGGCAGACGACAGGCAAACAATTCTATAACTAATCATTCAGTTAACGTTGCTTGAACGATCCAGAGTGAAGGCTAGTCCATGAGGTCTTAGCCATCTCTGTGTCATTGGGAAGTCTGATCAGAGAAGCCTGTGAGCCCTTTCTTAAATATCATTTATAAACGCATATCATAAAATATTTGGGGTTACAGAGGAGTAACTGTTCTCAAATGTTGTCTATAAATGCATATCATAAGATATTTGGGGATACAGAGGAGTAGTCCTTTCTCAAATTACGTTTATAGATGCATATCATAAAATACTTGGGGTTACAGAGGAGTCCAATTATATTGAAGTAAAAGTTTAGTCTCTCCCCCCCACTTCTTGTTACTTTAGGTTAGCCATACCCAGGAAGCAGAACCCGAGTTATAGAATTTCCTTTGTTCGTGGACAAAGTAATGTAAGCTTAGATATCAAAAGGTGGCAAAGAACCAGCCTGGCTTAATTTGGAGAAATTGTTTGCCAAAAAGTAGGATACTGGTAAGGAAATTTTGTTCACCCCATCATTGGAAGAATAAATTGTGTGGGAGGTTTGTCTCAGCCTTATTCACACTAGTGAAATCAGAAATCTTGGAAGCTGTTGTAGTAAGAAATTGAAAAGGGTGGGTCCTATATCAGAGTGATGAGCTGGCAATCCGGTGATAAGCCCCTCTTGGATTGCCTTCAGCCCTTTAAAGCCTTAAAATCTGCTAAAGCTTATCCGCCTGCTTTCTAATTTCATTTTGGATAAACTCAGCTTTTTTTAATGGAGAAAATGTGACTTAATTTAACTTTTATATTTGAATATAGAATATTGTAGCTGGAAGGGACTTTAGAAGTTATCTAATTCAATTGAACCTTTCTTTATTGGTGAGGAAATGTCTTAGGTTATATAGATGGAGAATATCCAAGACTAGGAAGTTGATAGGGTCGTTCTGCTCTGCTCTGGTCACCCCATCTCTATAGTATTTATTATATTCGGTTTAGGGTGCTGTGTTTTAGAAAGTTCTTGAATAAACTGGAGAAAGTTTTCAAAGGGGAATCTAGGATAATAAAGGGCCCCATGCCTTTAGGATCAGTAGCTTTCCCAAATGGAAGTGTGTATTTAGTATTCACCTCAAACTCTTGAGGTTTTCAGGCAAAGGCTGGATGACCACTTCGGTGGTATTTAAGGTATAAGTTAGAATAGATGGCTCCTTATTTTGCATCCCTCTTTGAGATTCTCTCCCTGAGATCAAGAACCTAGTTAAGGGTAGAGCTGAGATTAGAATTTGGGTCTCCTGATTCCCAGTTCACTAATGCTGTCTTTAGTAGATCACATCTCTTAACTAGAGAGCCAGCATTTTATACAAGTTTTAAATGTTGACAGTGAAGTGGAAATAATATACTCATTCCTATATAAATGAATTGCGAGAAAAATTCTAGAATACTAGCAGTAGTCAGAAGTATGCTTTTTGCTTATTTAGCCTATCATATTACAAGTGTCATTCAGTAAATGAGATTTTAAAAATTATTTTTCCTATCTTTATAAATAATGGTTTACAGAATTACAGATTATTAGTGGGGGGACCTCATTTTCATTCAGCACATTCTCACTTTCCTGTGAGGAAATGGAGGAATAGAATTCTGTAGCTACGTTCTAAATCTGTTGGTTTCTTTGCGTAATCTGCGTCCTCATAAGCCAGTTTTCTTTGTGTAGTGGAAGTTTTGCTTTTAACTTTACCTTAAATAGATACTGTGTATCTACATTAGGTTCACAATTCTCTGCCTCTGCCCTTCTAGGAAGCTTCAGACCTCAGAAATTTATTGGAGAGTTTATAGACCCTGCAGGCACCTGTAGACTTTTTAACGTACAACTCCCAAATGTTTTCTGTAGAGGGTACATCTGTATTCTTTTATACTTCACTCTCTGACCACTCCTGCTCTGGATCCTTGGATCACTACATTCATATTTTAAACGTGATTATCACCCAGTGATCTGTCCTTAGCGCTGTTTTCTCCACACTGTCACATCAATAATTTTTATGTAGGATATGGCTTTAGTTATCACCTCTCTGCACATGACTTTGAGATCTGTATCTTCAAACCTGATTGATGCTCCTAGACTTTAGGCTCACCTTTCCAGCTGTCCATTGAACACACGGGTGCCATGTGCATATTCAAATGGAACTTCAAGCATGCCTCAAACCAAGCTCATTTCCCTCCTCACCTTACTTCAGAACTCTGTTCATCCTCTTAAATCTTACATTCCCATATGTCTGATAGATGTTTTGTTCTCTCAAGTCCTCCAGTTTCAATGAGAATCGTTTTTGATTCTTTTCTCAATTTCTATCCCTAGGGCTGTCAGTTCTTCCTTTGAAGTCTATCCAACATCAGTCTCTTCTCTACCATCTTAGTGCAGGAGTTTCATTGCCTCTTGTATAGATCGACTTTCAGTCCAGATTCTTAACTGCTCTCCCTGCCTTTAGACTTTCCTTCCTTTAGGGCAGTGGTTCTCATGTGGCACAATAGCCCTGATATTTTGCTAGATGTGTGAATTAAATAAACTTACACTTGTAATTGTGTGGATATGTGTAAGTCAGCTCTCCTGTAATGTGCTGTCATTCTTCCGGAAAAAGAATAATACTGTGAAAGAAGCAAAAGAAAGTTTGAGAACTACTGCTGTAGTTGATGTTCTGTTAATTTTTAGGTAAATTGTTTGGGTGGTGTCACTCCCCTAATAAAAAACTTTAATAACTCTCCATGACTTAGCATTTAAGTGCCCACTACGTGCCAGGCATTGTGCTTGAAAGGCAGAAGACAGACTTTCCCCTTGAGCTCACAGTTAGATAGGGGAGACGAATGAAAACAACAATCATCTCTGTACAGATCGGCTGTAAATCTAATAAATATGAAATGATTGACTGAGGAAAGGCACTAAAAAGGTACTGAGCGGGGAGGGCTGAGTGGGGCATGCCGGGAGGGCCAGCTAATCGTCTAACCATCACCCAACTCTCACCTGTGGCTCCAGGAAGCTGTAGCGATGGCCACACTGTGCTAAAACTGTCTTGGGAGACAGGCTAAAACCAGGTTGATGGTAACTGAAAGGCTTCAAACCTGTGAGGGACTTAGCAGGACAAACATGTGAAGATATTTCTCAGCAGAATGGACGGATGAAAATAGTTTGTTCCATTGATCTTGAAGGCAGCTGAAGCCGGTGCTGTGGAGAGCTTGGTCAGACATCAAAGAGTTAAGGTTATCTGCTGATTCCTGTTCTTCCTTTTGTCCTGCCACTGGACTTCAGTGACTCTGGAAGAGAGAGTGAGACTGACGACTTTGTGCAGCTCTGCCTCACTTCAATTCATAAGCAAGTCAAGACAGCACCTTGTGATGTCATTGGCCCTCTTTGAAAGTGAAGGACAAGCAGCACCATGGTGGGGGCTAAGGTCTAAGAAGAATGGGAAGGTATGTGTGGGAAAGGTAGGTTATTTGGCTCTGAATTCCACATGGAGGTGATGGAGAGTGATGGTTGGACCCGCATTTGGGAAAATCACTTTGGCAGCTGCATAGAGGATGAACTAGAATAGGGAGAGGCTGGAGTCATGTCAGGCAGACCAACCAATAGAGTATTATAGTATTCCAAGTGTGGGGAGATGAGGGTCTGTACCAGAATGGTGGAGTATCAGAACAGAGAAAGGGAGTATATTTGAGATATTTCTGCAAAGGCAAAATCAACTGGCTTTGGCAACAGATTGGATATGGGGGGAAGATAAAGGGAGGAATCTAATGGTGACTCGTCAGTTTTGAGCCTGGCTGACTGGGAGGATGCTGATACCCTAGACAGTAATAGGGAAGTTTGGAGGGTGAGACGGTCAGGGGAGGTGGGCAGGGTGAGTTCAGTTTTGAATGTGTTGAATTTGTATAAAGTTGGACATGACACTGGAGGTTAGGACTATAGAGGTCGGTTTGAGCATCATCAGCATAGAGACAGTTGAATCTATAGGAGTTGATGAGGTTACTAAACAGTATGGAGAAGAAAAGATGACCCAGGACAGAATTCTGTGGGACATCCATGGTTTTTGAAGACCTGGATGAAATTCCATCAGAGGAGCTTGAGAAGAAGCAATCACACAGGAGAGAGCAGTATCACAGAAGTCTAGAGAGGGGAGAATTTTAAAGAGCAGGGAGTGACAGTGTCAAAGGCTGCAGAAGGTTCAAAGGATGAGAATTGGGAAAAAGGCCATTTGATTTGGCAGTTAGTTAAGAGATCTTTGATAGCTTTGAAGAGAGCAGTTTAAGTTGAATTATGAGGCTAGAAGCCAGACTGTAGAGAGTTGAGAGTGGGAACAGAGGAGGTAGATGAATTTATTTTAGAGAGCCCTTGCCAGAAATTTAGCTGGAGAGATGTGGAGCAGAAGCTAGCAGGGTTGGGCACATCAAGTGAGGGTTTCTTTTGAGGATGATGGAGACTTAGGTATGTTTGTAGGCAGTAGGGAACCAGCCAGTGGAAAGGGAGATGTTGAAGGTAAGTGAGAGTGGGGGTGTCAGAGAAGATGGGGTGGAATGGGAGAGTGGGATCAGCTTTGGCAGTAAGGGCCACCTCTTCATTCAAAATGGGTGAAGCAGGAGATAGTGGTGAAGGTATCTGGGTCACATAAGAAGAGGGAGCTCTTGGACAATGGCCTTTATTTTTCAATAAAATATGGAGCAAAGTTATCTACTGAGAGGGAGTGGGGAAAGAGGGAGCCAAGGAATTAAGGAGGGTTGAAAAGATTTGAAGAGCTGTTGTGGTGAGATACTGAGTTAATTAGGGAGGTGCAGAAGGTATAGATTGCTTTGGAACATTGAGGGCACAGTTGAGGTTGCACGATATTAATTTTTATTTGTGAGTGGACCTCATCGGTATGATTTTGTGATTTTTCTCCACTTTGGTTCGGTGCATGTATGTAGGAGCAGAGGCCAGAGATGGTAGGGATGATGCAAAGTTGAGGTTTGGCAGGGTGAAATTGAGGTGTGAGGGGGACAAAGGACTCAGGAGACAGTATAGAGAGTTCAACAAAGGTCAAGATAGTGAAAGGAGTAGTGTAGCTAGTGTGTAAGAGATGACCTGAGAGGGAGCTGAGGGGACAGGCTTGTTTGGAGCTTGTGTAGATGAAAAACAGGATTTAGGGTTTCAAGGCAGAGGGAGAGTTGGAATCATAATAGATTGTGATCAAATTGGGGAGTTTCAGGATTCATGGAATTGACACTTGTAGGGAATGCCACATTTGCACCATCTTTGTGTGGCTGAGGTGGGGAGGAGGAGCAGGTCATGGGAAGCTAGGGTGTTTGAAAGAAATGTCAGCCTAGATGTTGAAGTCCTCCAGATACCGTTGAAACTCACTATAGGCAGATTTCAGCCTACCTTATTTTTCACCTTACACATCTCCCTTCTCCCGTTCCTGGAATTTATTTTGCCATTTCCCATCTTCCATGATGTCTCTCGTTCCTGAAGTATCCTCCCTATCCTGCCATTGCCTCCTGTTGAAATGAGACAGTATGGTATTATCAACAGAGCACTGGATTTGGGGGCAGTAGATACCAGGATCTTGTTCTGCTCTCTGACCTTATTAGCTGTGTGACTTCAGGCACCTCAATTTAAGCACCAGGGTCTCTGTTAATTGGGTGATCTAGCATCTACTTAACAAGATTGTTGTGGGGATCAAAGGAAATGTTGTGTTGTCTGCAACCCTGAAATGTCAGCTATCACTGGGGGAGCATCGGTATGAAGAAGGGACCTACTTTCCTCATCACCACCAGGACTAGCCAATGACCAACTCCCAGTGATGGGAAGGTAAGGAAGCTGCCCCCAAGACGAGGCCAGTTTCTGTAACGGACAGGACAGGATGGCCTGCGTCCCCACATGGCTCGGTGATGTGGTGCAGAAGAAAGACACGGGAGGTGGGAGAAGAAAGACCCCTCCGTTTATTGATCTGAGGGTCCAGGTATTTATAGACAGAAACTGCAAGCCTAGGTGTCTTGCTTGTCTCCTGCCCTAGTGATTTAATCAGGCTTATCTTAAAGACTGTGAGCCTCGGGGGCATCTATTTTACATATCCCTTAATAGTTCTAACCTTTACTCAAGTAAATTTTACTTCTGCGCCCACTCCTTAAGGACTTCTTTGAAAGAGAGGGCTTTTGAATCTATCAGCTGAAGAGAGGGAGACTTCTGGACAACTATCCAATGGTGCCAAGTCCCCTCCGTTCTACTGGAGAGTTCAAAAGCTTTATCTCTGCTGAGGTATGCATTTTTCCAATTTGCCTTAGTGCCAAGTAATATAACAAATCCTGATCTGTTTTAAACATCCATTTAGGAGTGACATGTTTCACTTAACATATGACCAGAATAACTACTTTTTGGTTATTTCCCATTATACAAAAACTTCTCTTTTAGGTGAGGCATGAGATTAAAATGCTAATCATCCTGCCTCTCTGATATGAGGGAAGAAGCTTCCCTGATTTCTTCTTGTCTTTCTCTCCACCTTTACAACCTGGCCAGCGTTAGAAGTTAGAAAGAGAGAATTTTACCAGCAACTTCCCAAAACTTTTATACTTTTCCTTAAAACTGCACATGCCTTATTTCCTTGTATACCTTATCTGAAAATCCCTTTAGCAATATAAGATAAGTTTCTCTCTCCCATACTCCTCCCTGATGCTGCAGTCATCAGAGAGAAGGGATGAGGGGGAAGGAAAGAGTAAACGTGGGAAAGAGATTAACACACAAACACATTCACACAGAACATAGAGACAGAATACATATACAGACAATAAGACAATTGAAAAAATCGAGAAAAGATTGTTGGAAATTCTCTGCACAAATTAGACCTATGGCTTGATTTCTTTTACTTTGTTCCAAACATACTTTGTGAAATTCAAGTTACCACATTAAGTAATCTCCTTGAAGAGTGGTTTTATCTAAATTACACCAATCAGTGGGGCACAGGGCTGTCTGAGAAATGCTGTCTAGAAGAGACTGAATGTAAGGATTACTTGGTCCATAATAGATTGCCCCTTGTTTTAATTCCTGTAAAACTTTAAAATCCAGAGGGGTGAATTCTCTTGCAACTCCTGGGTTAATGGAATCTGGGGTTTCTGAAGGAGTATAGAATGGCAGCGGTTCAGTGGGAGCCGAGGGTTCTGGGTGCTGAGACTTCCTCTGACTAAGAATCCACTTCTTATTCCCCTACCTCTAACTCCGCATCCTCTACCTGAGTGTTTCTGCCCTTAAAAAGTATCTGACCATCCATTGTTAACCTCTTATGAACAGAATCTGCTTTTTGATTCTGTTAACACAGTAAGCTCTCCCCATAAGCCTGTAATTGCTGAGATTTTGGTGTGCCTGCATGAACCTCGGACAAAGTGAAATGCCTCCGCAGGGGTTCTTTGAAGCTTCCCCTTACCTTAGTTGCCTTGTCACAATTCGGAGCTCCTTTCCAGGGGGCTGCTATAACCATCTCTTGTTTAGCAACATGGGCGGGGGATAGCCATTCCAGATGATAATGAGCAGTCTCAAAGAACAGTTTTCCCCAAAGTCTATCCTGATCTTGTCAACCACACTCCACCCTGGCCCTCAACAAGTTTCAAGGCCAGTCCCTGAAGCCATCCTCTAGGGGAGCAGCCCCTGAGGAGTGGGACCTGGCAGCTGCTTCTTCACATGCTGCCATTTCTACAGAAGTCTTAAGCCACCACCAGAGTCCTTGGCACAGTCCAGTGGCTCAGTATCAGAAATTGATGATGGTTTTATCAGTAGAAATGATGTTACACAAGAGACATTGCCATGTGTTCTACCGCTGCACTCAAAGGACAAGGAGACCTTTCCATGTGTCTTGGAACTGAAACCTCCCCTATGTGTTATCTTCCCCCACTAGACTGCAAGAATGTCTCTCTCCTTGAGAGCAAGTGCTCTCTTTTCTGTTTGTATTCCTAGTGCTTAGCATAGTCTTCTGACATAGTAAGCACTTACGTCCTTTGTGATTCGTTTATATACTCAGTTACGTTCCCATTTCTCAAGGCTGTGTTGAGGTGCCATCTCCTCCAGTAAGCCTTTCTTAATTCTTTCAACTAGAAGAGATCCTTGACTCGTGTCGAAGCTCTTTGTACCCCTTCTCTTCTGTTACCACACTGTGGTTATTCAGGCATGTCCAGCTCTTTAAGAGATCATGGACTTTTTTCGTGGCAAAGACATTGGAGTACTGTGCCAGTTTTTTCCTCCATTGTGTTTCCATTTTATAGATGAGGAACTGAGGCCACTAGCGTTAAGTGACTTGCCCAAAGTCACACATCTAATAAGTGTATGAGGATGGATTTGAACTCAGATCTCCCTGACACCAGGCCAGTACTCTATCCATTGAGCCATCTAGCTGCTCGCTACCACGTTGTAATTTGTGTCATTTTTTTTTTGCCTGTGAGTTAACTATGATCTTGATAAATGGAGGAAAGTGCCAATTGGTTTCATAGGGTATAGAGTTGGAAAAAGATGTTCATTTCTCATTTTCCAGATAAGCTTAACCGGACTAAGCCTGTGTTGTTCAGGATCACACAGGTAATAAGTAAAAGAGCAGAGATTTGCATCCATTCGGGCTGGTCCTCTGACTTCAAAACGCTAGGCCTGAAGTAAGGAACACTTCTGTTCATGAGTTCAGATCTGGCCTCAGACACTAGCTGTGAGACTCTGGGCAGGTTACTTAGCCCTGTCGCCTCAATTTCCTCCTCTGTAAAATGAGCCGGAGAAGGAAGTGGCAAACTACTCCAGTAGTTTCTTTGCCAAGAAAACCCCAAATGGGGTCACGGAAATTGAACATGACTAAAGTGACTGAACAATCACCACCTGACTTCAAATCCGCTGCTCTTCCCATTGGTAACAGATTTGGTGTTTGAGGGTAAGACTGAGACCCATCAGAACATGTGTCTTCCCCTCCACCTCCAACTTCTCTTCCCTCTTGGACCATAAACTCGCTTATCTCTGGTACCTTGCACACTGTAGAGATTTTACAGATTGATTGAATATGACTAGATGGATGGGGCATGTTAGAGCTTTTGCCAGAAACAGACAAGTTAGGAGCTACAGCTGACTTGGGGAAATAACGAGTTTGTTCTTTGAGGGCCAGGATCACTATCTGTCACCAAATAAATATTTGTCAGATAAATGAGTTTCATGTTCAATTGAAATGTTAGTTATTTTTGAATCTTATTTAACTGTTTGGAAACCAAGTATAATTTTTTGTTTTAAATTGTACAAAACCTAAGTCAAGCATAATAAAACATTTTCTTAATCCTTGATAGACTTTATAATTTACTAGACAAAAGAATTTGCAAAGTAAGTTTGTAATAAATTCCTATTGTTTAATTTGGTCCATTTCGGTTTCCAGATTTTCTGGAAGGAGAAGTTCTCTTTTTCTCTCCTAAAAACCAGGAATCCAGAGTATAGTGTCATTGAAGACCAAAGGGAGGCACAGAGTTTGTACTGGGGAAAAGTTTTTTATGACATTAGTCATCAAGAAAAGGAATCTGGACATGGGTATGTAGCAAAGAAATAATACAACTTGATGGCAAGGTCAAAGGGTCACTCAGGTTAGAGGCTACAAATTGCCATTCCTAAGGGGAGCCCAAAGCTAGATTTAAAGTTAAGTGAATGGAGAGAAGCACGTAAGTTTATTGGATAAAGGAAACTGAGAGATCATGTGGGGATCACAAGAGTTCAGGGCCCTGTAACTGGATGTATTGGCAACATTGAGGCTAAAACACTGTTGTTTCCTGGTATCCTCATGGGCTGCTGTGGTCTCGCCATCTGTATGACCATCCTAAAAGTGAGCAGCTTGCTGAGACTGCCAACATTATCCTATTGAATATCAACAGAAAGGTTAATGATAATACCTTTACCCTCATTTTAAAGTCATAATGAGAAAATATTCAAGATTATATGATAGTGCTTCAAACGTCTCAGTTTTTTAAATGTGATAATGTTGTTTTGATATCAATTCCCTCCCTAAAGTATCTTCAGTTAGCCAGTGAGCCTCTGCCTGGTACTGTGTTAGGTGCTGGAAATGTGAGAACTAGGAATGAAACTGGCCCTGCTCAGAAGGGTTAAGCAAAAAGATGTGTAATTAGGTGACTGGCACTTGGGAGCAGATGTAACTTTCCACTTTGCAGTCATCTCCTTTTTAATTGTCAAATCCATTAAATTTTTCTCAGTCTTCATCCTCCTTGACCTCTCTACAACCTCCGGCTCTGTCGCTCACCCTCATTTCCTTGTTTCCCTTTGTCCAGGTTTTCCACCTGTCTGACTATTTTCTTCTCTACTATGCTTCTTTGTCCAGGTCACACCTACTAATGGAAAGTTCTCCTTTCTAAATAGTGATTCTCTTAGCTATCTCATCGGCTCCCACAGATTCCCAGGGAGTGTTATCTGTCTGCTAATAATTCTGACCTACTCATCTGGTTGGAGTCTCCAGACATCTTGCATTGGATGTCCCTGTAATGTCTCAGACATCACAAGCTATGTCTCTAATACTGTTGGGAGCGCTGCACAGTTTGTCCTGTTCAGTTCTTGTTTGCATTCTTTGTATGCCGTCTCCCACTGACTTGTGAGCTCCTTAAGAACAAGGACTGTTTCTTCATTTTCTTTGTATTCTGAGCACTTAGCGCATTTCTTCATAGAAATGTTTTGCCTTTTGTACTCTGATGTAGCCATTTAATTTGGCCTGAATTAATTTGATTCAGATGCATCTTGGTGTTATTTCAGCCCTGCCACCTTATATGTTGGTTCAATCAACTTTGTTTTTCTGTATATTCTGAAGAATATTCATTCTTCATGTTGTAATAAAATGTTAGGACTCATATAATGTGTTCATATAATGTTCATATAACACAAGTAGTATAACTATTTCTCAGTCATTGGGCACAAATTGGTTTCTAGATTTTTGAAAAAGGTAGGTCTTAAAATTAAAGACATTTAAATATTTCGTTTAATTTTAAATTTAATCTATATAGAACCTCTCCAGAAATAACTCACAAATTAAGGGAAAAATTTTTTTGAAGTAGTTATGGAATATATATATATTTTTTCTGAATTCAGGCCATAAATTTGTATTTTGCTTTAAATAAATATTGGGAGACTTCTCTATTGGTCACTTTGCAGCAGTACTAAAAATTAAGACTATCACATTCTTATCTTGAAATAATTTTCTAAAATTCTGAATACAAAGTTAAAGGGGCCATAATCTTAAATAGACTTGTTTGATCTTTACAGATGGAGAAAAACAAATTGTAAACATTTTTTATTTTAATAAAGTATTTTATATCTTCAGAGAAAAGCTAAAGCTATAATCTTATTAATCCAGCCTAATTTTCACTGTTGTTTTTCACATAGGAATAATTTATGATGTCATTGTGGAACCTCCTAGCGTTGGATCTATGACAGATGAACATGGACATCAGAGACCAGTTGCTTTCTTGGCATATAGGTAAAGTAACTGGGGATGGGGCGGGGCGGAGGGAGGGGGTTGAGGGACAGGACAATGTGTGCTTATTTTAAAATGCAAACAAATTTCCTTAGGGAAAGCACCATTATTTAAAGAATAGTTGCCTTCAATGCTAGCTTTTGAGTGACTGAGTTTATTTTTTTCTCTAGGGGAAGTATCTCAAAAACATCTCCTATAGCCTAGATTTCTGCCCCAAAACTTTTGGGGAGTCCTGGGCTCAGTCTCCTAGGCCACCACCACCACCACCACCCCAGTCCTTGGAGTCACATCTCATTCTCTCTGTTCCCAAGGTCTCTGGCCTGATGGTGCCAAGCATTGCTCTGCTGGTGCCATTATAGGCCGGGCAGATTTCCATCATTTGGAGCTTGAATCTCTGAAGAGAGAGCACAAATTTAGGAGGTTTTGAACTCTTTAAAGTCCAGACACATGCTGCCCTTGTTCTCCCGTTCACCTGCAGGGATCTTTGCAGTGCTGGCTCTTGATGCCTTAGCATTTTTCTGCAATTTGGAGCTTGGATCTCCTCAGAAAGGGAGGGATAGGGGCATTGCATTTTTTGCAAGCTCATGAGTTGAGTGGCTAGTTAGTGTGGTGGGCAGTGGAAGGGGAAGTGCTAAGTGAGTTAGGTACTGGTTCATGGAGTTGTTATATTTGGGGTTCCATGGAGACAGCTGAAAGTGTTGATGCATAATTTCTGTTTTGGAAAGGTTTGAGAAGTTGTGAGGATTAGAGAAAATCTTGTTGGGTCTGTGATTTTATTTCTTATAGCAAGGGGTTCTTAACCTGGAGTCAGAATTTTTTTTTAAATTTTTAGTGATTGTATTTTAATATAATTGGTTTTATTTGTAATTTCTTTTGTCTTTTATTTTACACAATTTAAAAACAATTTCCAAGAAGTATCCTGTGACACAGAAAGTTAAGAACACCTGTCTTAGAGGAATTACATGCTTTCCTCAGTCACTTGTTTAAGAAAGATCCATCTTCTTTAGGGAAAGGTAGCCATCCAAAATGAATACATTATAGCATGTGTGATTAATAAATATGATTTCTTTAAGCTTGTAGGACATATGATCAGCCTTGAAATGTTCTCAGCATGATGAGTTATGTTCAAGTAATGAGTGTTTTTCTAAATTCCAAATATTCCCTTACAAGATTTCCCCTTTAAAAATGAAAATAGCTTACTTATCACATAAGAAAATATCTGTTAAGTTTAAAATTCCTTTGCCATTGAGAATACGTATTTGAACTTGTGTACACCTGAGTTTTTTTACACCTGAGTTAAGCAGAATGGCATTTTGTATGAAAGTGCATTTTGGGTGCAACACAGTTAAAAATGATTTTTTTTTCTCTATATTGAATGATAAGGAAGTGAAATAAGGCATTACAAATAATTACTATTCTACATAATAGACTAGTTGTATAATTCAGAACAAATGGTTAAGAAAAACAAGAACAACAAAACAAATCAAGTAGAGTTTGGTTTCAAAGAGTAGAAAGAGCAGTTTGGCAAATCAGCCAATCCAGCAGCCGCATCTGCTGTACATGTGGTGTTCCCTGTACAGAGAAGGTAGGGGTTAGGGCTATGTTTAGGAATCCTAGTTTCAGACTAAAGGAAAAGCTAGTCTTGAGTACAGGAAAGTTTCTTTTTTTATGTTTTTTGCAGAAAATTATTCTTTCTTTTACAGAGTAAATGGACAATATATTATGGAAGGACTTGCATCCAGTTTCCTGTTTACAATGGGGGGTTTAGGTTTCATAATCCTAGACCGATCCAATGCACCAAATATTCCCAAGCTCAATAGGTTTCTTCTTCTCTTCATTGGTTTCGTCAGCGTCCTCTTGAGTTTCTTCATGGCAAGAGTGTTCATGAGAATGAAGCTGCCGTAAGTCATTAAACCTTTTGTTTATATACTGTTAGGTTGTCAAGCTGAATAATGTACAAAACATACCATAAGAAATTTTTTGAGCTGGAAAGGACCTTAATGCTCATTCTTATCAAACTCCTTCTGTATTTGAGGAAATTGAAACCAGAGAAGTGACTTGTGATATAGCTAATCAGTGAATGGGCTTGTCCTAGACCCTGTCCTTCCTCATTTAGCCCATTAGTCCTAGACAGAATGAGAATCCCAAAGATGGATCCTGACATTAAAAATTCATGTGTCTAAAGATGTGCCCAAAGGTGTAATATGTTCTCAAAGAGACCTATATATAGACAGGTATAATTGGCCCACTTGAACATATCTTTATATGGTGCTGATGTAAGAATATATCTCTTAAGAAATGGTAGTAAGGTAATTGACATTGTGTTTTTTTCCTATAGTTTTGGAAGTTATCTTTATTTTCATTTCCAAATTCTCTCCCTCTCTCTACCCCTTTCCCACTGCTGAGAAGTCAAGAATTACAATATCCATTATACATATATGAAATCATGCAAAGCATATTTCTACATTATTCAAGTCACATCGCCCTCTTCACCATCACCACCACCACCCCCTCAAAAAAAGGAAAGAAAAAGAGGGGGAAACAAGGATTCATTCTGTGTTTGTCCTTTATTCTATTTGGAGATAGATAGCATTTCTCATCATGAGTTTTGGAGGTATTTCTAAAGAGTTGCCTTTATAATTTTGACACTGATTCCATGAACTTCACGTGGAAATCTGTCATATATTTTTTATATATTTTCTAAACTTATTGTAGTTTTAGCTTCCAAACCTAGTGTTCTACTAAAGTCACCAGTGTCCTTTTAAATGCCAGATTGGATGGCCATTTCCCAGTTATCTTCCTTCTTGATCTTGTGGATAATACTCCCTTACTGGCCCTCATAGTATAGGATCTTAGACCTAGAGTTGGGTGGGACCCCAGGGGCCATATTGTTCAGCCTTCTCATGTTACAGATTAGAAAACCGGCCCTGTTACGTTAAGTGGTTTGATCAAGGTCAACCCAGGATTAAGCAGTAGAGGTAAAGCTTTCAACATGACTCCCAGTCACTATTCCTTTCCCGAAACATGCAGCTCCTCTTCCAACTCTTTCCTGGTGATTTCATCAGCTCTTCTCTTCTGTCCCGTACCATCTCCTCCCCTCTTCTCCTGTCCTCCATAGCTAGCCTTGGTTCCTGTTTTTTTATGGAGACATTGAAAAATAGAGTAGGCTTTGTGAAGTATATGCAAATTGCATGAGTCTTTGAATTTGGCAAGACAATGTTTTTTATAACTGATACATTTTAGGGTGTACTCTCTATTTGGGGTTTTTCCTGTTTTCCATTTCCTTGCCTTGTGCTCCCTCTCCCCCACTCCAATTTGTGGTATGGCAGTACTTCAAGATGGGAGAAGATGACTTTAACATTTTGCTGAAATGGGGCTATCTATATCTCTTATTCATGTAAACACAAAACCATAGGATGTACAAATATGATCACATCCTGTCAGTTAAATGAAAACAAATTTGTATTGCTTCAGGCTTCACTTCACTAAGATAGGGCAGGTGGTTTTTCTGCAACATTAAATTACTAGGAATTATTATTTACACTGTTATGTGCAAACATAGCTAATACGTAGGTTAGTATTCTGAATTTAGATATGTTCTTTAAATAGCATTCACCTCTTTTGTTAACCTCGAGGTCATAGGAACAGATTCTGACTTCTATACTTTCTTTATGAAGAATCCACTTGTAGGCCTTATATACACAGTCAGCTAAAATATCACTTTCAGATACCCCCCAAACCTGCCACCCACATGTGTAATCAGTAGAAAAAAAATCCTTCTTTCAAATTAGTTTATTTTTGAGGTCTAGCCAGGACAGAGTATTTTGTATTCATTAATCTCAGATCAAAAAGTCAGCTAGAGAGCCTACAAAGAAAGCGCCGAATCTTCCCATTGTGAAAATGGGTTTGCCCTTTAGAAGCAAACTGTCTCATATTTGAGAATTGTATTGAACTACTTATATTTAGGGTGTGGGATTTTTAATGAATTGATGTAATGGATGTGATTAAATATAAAAATATTATTGCACATTATTATTGCACAGTCATTTTGGGGAAGCTGTAGCCACCTGTCAATATATGATCACTTTGTCTAAGACAATTTTTTTGATTATAATTTAAATTTTAGAAATATTTTAATGTTTAAAGAAAAATGTCAAAGCTTTCGTTTAACTTAAGCTATCATTATCAGAAAGACTTCTTTTGGTGTATCATAGTACCTGGCTTAACAGTGAATGGCAAGGCTAGATGCTGCCAGTCATCCTCCCCCTCCCAGGAGGATATCACATGTGGATGTCCTATATCCCTTCACAGAGACAGGTCTTAATTCTTCGTCATAGGCTGTTCACTGTCATATTCTTTTGCACATTATTTGAAGAGCTGACTCATTTCATTTTTAGGATCCAGAAACCCCAATAATTATAGTAGTAGTGTGTGTGTTTTCTACATGGAATTGTATTCTGACTTTTACATTTATAAGGAATTTTCTTTTTTCCTTTTTGAGTTTTTGTTTTGTTTTTAAATGAATATTCCCTTTTCCTGTTCCTCATTGAGAAAGCAAGAGAAACAAAATCCGTTGTGACAAGTATAACCAAGCAAAACCAGTTCCTGTATTGGCCATGCCCCAGAAAATGATGTCTTGTTGAGCGTTTTCAGTCTGTCACCTGTCAGGAGTTGGGAACTGGTTGGTCATGGTGTTGATCAGAGCTCCTTGGGTTTTCACAGTGCATTGTCTTTACACATTGTCTTGCTCTCCTGTGTGCTCACTTTGCTTTTCTGTAGCTCATGAGTCTTCTCAGGTTACAGCATTGTGGCATCTCATCACATTCATGTACCATGACTTGTTCAGCCGTTCCCCAGTTGATGGGTAGCCCTTCACTTTCCAGTTTTTTGCTGCTGCAAGTGGAGCTACTAATCTTCTTTCTTTCATTTCTTTGGGTATAAGGAACTCTTTTTTTCCTGTGCCTTTATCTTTGTCTTTTTGGATACTGATTTATTACCATAAAAATATTTGGTTAAACATTTTTTTCTAGTCATTAGTAAGATTAAAAATGGGTCATTAAAAATGTCGCTCTGGAAGCACCATAGTAATAATAGTACCTCCCTCACAGGATTGCGGTGAAGATGTATGAAAAGGGCTTTATAAACCTTCACAGGTTATAACTTTATCAGAGAGATTTTGAATGAAGTGGGTTTAATTCTTGCGTTTCACTTTTACATTTCTACAGGGGCTATCTGCTGGGCTAGAGTTTCTGTGAAGCCACAACAGTAACTGGATCTGCTCCTTTTCATGGTGTTTCAAAGGCTGTTCTGCCCTCCAGGACAGAACATGGAACATGGATTGACTGGGTCTCAGAACGACCTAAGGAAAGGTCTGGTATAAAAATGCAGGTGGTTTTTGTCCATGTTTTCGAAAAAACCCTCTTGGTCCCATTGATGTGATCAACTTAGAATAATAATAGTAATGATAGTAAGAACACCATTGTTTTTCTGTATTGACCCCACCACCACCATTCATGTTAAATAATTATATCTGTCCTCTTTGTTTCCCCCCTTTTTTGAGAGTAACTTGTTTCCTTTGTATGGTGAAAGTATTGAGTAAAGTATTTCCTTGTTTCCTCCAAGCCCATTTGTAAATTTTACCTGTCCAGGAAAAGGCACTTCTGGTGAAGATGTGCACAAGTAAATTCAGGGAGCTGGAGCCTCCAGGCTGATAACTCTATCCAGGGGATCAGCTTTGCCTTGACCCTTTGTTATTTTAAGTGTAGCTTTCAAAGTCAGTGATTTTATGTGAGACTGTGTTCCCTAAACAATTAAGATATGTGGAAGGAGCCAAAATAAATCATTTTTCTATTGAACTACTTGTGTGTGTGGTATCTGAAACTAATGTTTTAGCTGATTAAACGAGTACATAACCTTATAGCTACAGCATCATAAGATTTGTCTTTTTATTTCTTTTTTTTTAAAGACTGAGTCTTTCCTATCTTGCCTGGGCAGCAGGTACTCTTAGACTCCTTTTCCAGGGCTGATTGTTAGGGACATTTTAACCTGCTGTTTTTCTGACCTGGACTGGTTCACCCCTTCTTAGGCACCCTGGCGGCCCTCCCTTCCCAACGCTAACTACCCAAATTTAACCCTCCTGTAGTTCTAAACTTAAGTAGTCCACCAACTTCAGCTTCTCCCCATAGTTGTGATTATAGGATTATGCCACCAGTCTCTCTGTCCATTCATTTTCACGTTTTGGACATGGACAAATGCTTCTCTGCGCCTCCCACCAGGTGTCTCTCAGATCTGTACTTCCTAGCCAGGCCTGCTGGCTTTTCTTGCCCAGCCATGGGTTTCTCTTTCCTACCTTTACACTGTGATTGAGCCTAGGATCTTTTAAATGGGTAGGCTTCTGCCTTTTAGTCTAGGTCACCAGAACTAGAGTTAGAAGATAGTTTAGATTCAGTCAAAAGGCCACATTTAAGGGTTAAGAAAGGCCATACGTGGCTGTAAAGGCTGAAGATTCCCACCCCCGGTGTAGAGAGTATGTAGTACATGGGCTGGCAAGCTATGAACTATGGGTTGGAAGGGACTTGTGCCTTCTCTCATATGACCCATGAGCTAAGAGCCAAGACCCTCATTTTGAAGAGGAAACAAGGTTTCTGAAGCTTGATTTGCCCAAGGTCCAGATAATATATCACAGATAGCATGGGGAGAGCTCTGCATTTAAGCTCAGAACATCTGAGTTTGAATCTTTGTGGGGTTAGACTTCTCTCTAAGCTCAGTTTCCTAAATTAATGAAATACGGGGATTAAATGATCTCTAATCTCCCTTTATTTGGATTTGCAGAGAATGTGATGTACACTTAGAAACCTATATAGAATGTAGGATGGCACAGATTGAAAAGAATTCATACCAATACCTAAAAAACCCCTATGTGATATTGCACAATTCCATACTAAATAATGAGCTAATAATTGTAAAGTGCTTAGCAAAGTCCCTAGCACATGATACACACTGTATAAATGTTAACTTTTATTAGCGGCAGCTATGTGGCACAATGTGTAGAGCACCAGCCCTAGAATCGGACATCTCCCTGAATTCAAATCCAGCTCCAGACATTTATTAACTGTGTTACCCTAGGTAAGTCACCTAACCCTATCTGCCTTTGGTCTCCTTATCTGTAAAACGAACTGGAGAAGGAAATGGCAAATCATTCCAGTATCTCTTCCAAGAAAACCCCAAATGGGGTCACAGAGTCGGACATAACTGAAAAACTACTGAAAATAACAGTTATTGAATATAGTTTGCCATATATAGAAAAGTATTCTTATCATTATTATAGCTATAAAAAAAACTTTAAGACTATTATTAGGCTATAATCTTTGAAAGATAATAAGCATTTATTTTCAGATGTTATTTAGTCTGAGCATCATCTAATTTTTTTAAAAATTTGAATCTGAACTTAACCTAGATAAATTATTTTCATAATAAAGAACAGAAAAATGATTGTACATGAAACCATGAATTCACATATGTACAGTTTGCTTTTCCATTTAAATATATAAATTCATATCTTTCTTTGTCTCTTTCCTGCTAGCCTGTATGACCCTCCTAACCCTATCGCAAGCTCTCCCTTGCAACCACATTAGGAAGAACAAAATGAAAAAATCTCTTGTAACAACACTGCACAATCAAGCAAAACTGCTTCCTACTTTGCTCATTTCTGAGATGTATATCATTTTGTGTCAGGAAGTGGATTATCGTTTTCCATCATTCCCTCTGGAGCTGTGGTTGATACATTGCATTGCTCAGAATTTTTTAAAATTTGAAATTTAAATTGAATTTTGAAAGTTTAAGTTTGAAATCAAAATTTCAAAGTTGTTTTTCCTTAGTTACCTTACATGTAAAAAAAATTATTCATTTCAAACAAATATAAAATGAGAAAAAGAAAAGGGAACATTTCAGTGTATACAGCAGAACATAGTGTTCAATACAAAATCGTGAAATTCCATCTCTGACTTTTTTTAAACTAGGTAATAAATACTACACATTGTTTTCAAAGCTATCCAGCTTTCTTATTCCTTCTAAGTTTTCTTCTCTGCTGTTCACTTGTTATTTTTTGCCCCCTCCCCACCCTGCCCTAGAGAAGGCTATAATTAAACATGAAGATATACACACATGTATACATATAGGTAAATCTATAATACACACACATATCTACTTGAAGCCATATACATCTCATAAAATTATGAGTTCTTTTTCCAGATGTGAATACCATCTTCAAAGGTTCAAGGCCTTCCGTGTTTTTCTAAAATCAGTTCATCTTTTCTTACAGCACAGCAGTATTCTATCACTATTATATACCACAACTTGTTTAGCCATTTTGCAATTGTAGGGCATCTATCATTTTAACCAATTTGATAGTTGTAAGATCAATTTCAAAGTTGTATTAATTTGCATTTCATCAGTAATGATTTAGAACATTTTTTTCATAGGATTATGTATATATATATATATATATATAAATTTCAATATATATGTCACATATTGATTTCTTAATTGAAAAGCTACCAGTTCATATCCTTTGACTATCAATTGGAGAATGATTCATATCTTAAAAATTTGACAAAGTTCTATATATTAGAGAAATAAGACCTTTAAGAAACTGAAAAATTTCCCCCATTTTCTGCTTTCCCTCTAATCTTGGCTACATTGGTTTAATTTGTCCAATAACTTTTTAAAATTTAATCGAAATTATCCATTTTATACCTCACAATACTCTATCGCTTGATTTTTCATGAATTGTTCTATCCATGAGTCTGATAGGTATTATAATTTTCTTGAGATTATTCCCTTTATACCTTGGTCATGTATCCATTAATGTTCTCTGCCATATTTCTGCCAAGTTGCTTTCCAGCTTTCTTAACAATTTGTACCAAATAATGAATTCTTTTCCCTAAAACTTAAATCTTGACATGTTAGACAAAAGGTTACTATAACTTTACTACTGTTTTATGTGTCCTCTGTTCCACTGATCTACCTTTCTGTTTTTTAGCCAGTACTACATTTTAATATAGTTTGAGATCTGCTACTGCTGAACTTCCTTTGTTTACATTTTTTTCATTAGTTTCTTGATCTTGTTCTTCCAGATGAATTTTGTTATTTTTTTAACTCAGTAAAATAATTTTTAGTAATATAATTGAGATGGCATTGAATAAACAGGTAAAATTATCATTTTTATTATATTGGCTACCCGTGAACAATTAACATTTTTCCAATTTTTAAAATCTGACTTTTGTTTGTATAAGAGTGCTTTATAATTGTGTTCATGTAGTTCCAGGTCTGTTTTGGCAAGTATACTCTCAGATATTTTATCCTGTTTACCCACCTAACAGTCCCTCCCCTTTTTTATCCCTTCAACCTCTTATTTCTTTATAAATTTAAAAGACTTTTTTTTTTACCTTTCTAAATGTAGATATTGTTCCCTCTTTAATCCAGTCCCCCATCCTCACTTGCTTCTTCTATATCAGTTTTTCCTTTCACTCCTCATTTGTATGAGGTAAATTGCTCCTTTTTACCTCTTCTTACCAGCTTTTATGGTTTACAATCAACCCATCTTACTCAACTCAGCCTAAGCCTTTTTGTCAAACTTCCCAAGTAATGATGACAGTCTTTTAATTTGGTTTTTTTTAAATTTATTTATTCATTTAACTTTTCAACATTCATTTCCATAAAATTTTGGGTTCCAAATTTTCTCCCCATTTCTCCCCTCTCCCCACCCCAAAATGTGAGCATTCTAATTGCCCCTATCACCAATCTGCCCTCTCTTCTAACATCCCTCCCTTCTCTTATCCCTGTCTTCTCTTTTGTCCTGTAGGGCAAGATAAGTTTCTGTACCTCATTATCTGTATTTCTATTTCCTAGTTGCAAGAACAATACTCAACAGTTGTTCCTAAAACTGAGTTCCAACTTCTCCCCATCCCTCCCTCCCCACCCATTCCCTTTGGGAAGGCAGGCAATTCAATATAGGCTATATCTGTGTAGTTTTGCAAATGACTTCCATAATAGTCGTGTCGTGTATGACTAACTATAATTCCCTCCATCCTATCCTGCCCCCCATTGCTTTTATTCTCTCTTTTGATCCTGTCCCTCCCTGAGTGTTGATTTCAAATTGCTCCCTCCTCCCACTGCCCTCCCTTCTATCATCGCCCCCACCCTGCTTATCTCCTTCTCTCCCACTTTTCCTGTATTGTAAGATAGGTTTTCATACCAAAATGAGTGTGCATTTTATTCCTTCCTTTGGTCGAATGTGACAAGGGTAAGCTTCATGTTTTTTCTCTCACCTCCCCTCTTTTTCCCTCCACTGAAAAATCTTTTATTTGCCTCTTTGATGAGAGATAACCTGCCCCATTCCATTTCTCCCTTTCTCCTCCTAATATATTTCTCTCTCTGCTTAATTTCATTTTTTTAAGATATGATCCCATCCTATTCAATTCACCCTATGCTCTCTGTCTCTCTGTCTCTCTGTGTCTGTGTTTGTGTGTAATCCCACCAACTACCCAGATACTGAAAAAAGTTTCAAGAGTTACAAATATTGTCTTTCCATGTAGGAATGTAAACAGTTCAACTTTAGTAAGTCCCTTATGATTTCTCTTTACTGTTTACCTTTTCATGCTTCTCTTGATTCTTGTGTTTGAAGGTCAAATTTTCTTTTCAGCTCTGGTCTTTTCATCAAGAGTGCTTGAAAGTCCTCAATTTCATTGAAAGACCATTTTTTTTCCCCTGAAGTATTATACTCAGTTTTGTTGGGTAGGTGGTTCTTGGTTTGAGTCCTAGTTCCTTTGACTTCTGGAATATCCTATTCCACGCCCTTCAATCCCTTAATGTAGAAGCTGCCAGATCTTGTATTATCCTGATTGTATTTCCACAATACTTGAATTGTTTCTTTCTAGCTGCTTGCAATATTTTATCCTTGACGTGGGAATTCCGAAATTTGGCCACAGTACTCCTAGAAGTTTCTCTCTTCGGGTCTCTTTCAGGCGGTGATCGATGGACTCTTTCAATACTTATTTTGCCCTCTGGTTCTAGAATCTCAGGGCAGTTTTCCTTGATAATTTCATGAAAGATGATGTCTAGCCTCTTTTTTTGATCATGGCTTTCAGGTAGTCCCATACTTTTAAAATTGTCTCTCCTGGATCTATTTTCCAGGTCAGTTGTTTTTCCAATAAGATATTTCACATTATGCTCCATTTTTTCATTCTTTTGGCTTTGTTTTGTGATTTCTTGGTTTTTCATAAAGTCATTACCCTCCATCTGTTCCATTTTAATTTTGAGAGAACTATTTTCTTCAGTGAGCTTTTGAACCTCCTTTTCCATTTGGGTAATTCTGCTTTTTAAAGCATTCTTCTGCTCATTGGCTTTTTGAACCTCTTTTGCCAATTGAGCTAGCCTATTTTTCAAGGTGTTATTTTCTTCAGCATTTTTTTGGGTCTCCTTTACCAAGGTGTTGACCTACTTTTCATGCTTTTCTTGCATCTCTCTCATTTCTCTTCCCAGTTTTTCCTCCCCCTGTCTAACTTGATTTTTAAAATCCTTTTTGAGCTCTTCCATGGCCTGGGCCCGCTCGGGGCAATTCCCCGACCTCGAATGCACGGGGCTATTCCCCGACCTTGGCTTGGTTGGGCTTCCTAACCCCAACCATTCCCCACCAGGCTACCTCAGCCCGGTCTTTGCTTGCTCATCTGTTCCCGGTCTTCGGATGTCTCCGGCCCCTGCCGGGCGGCCGTATGGCCTAGCTGCACGACAGGGCTATCCCCTCCTCCGTGGAGGGAATAATGACTACACACGTGCCCGAGGTTGTCAGTGCACTTCACTTTATTGATGGCATCCTCTATATCTCTTCTTGATCCCTCCCGGACAGCTCCTTATATCCCCAGCCAGAGCCCCTCCCAAGTTCTTCCCTGAGGGTGGAGCCAGCTCCCGAAGGCCTGTCCAGAGCTTGGCCCCTAACATGGGCCCATTGAATATTTATTTTGGATGTTTGGGATACAGAAGCCTTGACTTTTATGTCTTTCCCTGATGGTAAGCATTGTTCTTCCTCATCTGAAAGGATGGGAGGACATATCTGTTCACCAAGAAAGTAACCTTCTATAGTCATTTATTTTCCCTTTTTTGTGCATTTTCCCAACCAGTTACTTGACTTTTGGGTCCTTTGTCAAGAGTTGGGTATACTCTGATGACCTGTAAGATAACAGTTTCTTCAAGGTGGCACAATCAAGTGTGTGCTGGTCTGGGTACAGGGAAGGATTTTGTGCCCAGAATCTTAGCAACGTTTCCTCTCCACAGGCACCTGACCTCCAGTTCCACCAAGCTTGCACCGGGGGTGTGGAATTCAGTCAAACTTCAGGGGCAGGGCCTCCATTGGCAGACCAGACAGACCAGCTGCCTCAGGGCATCTACATAAAGCTGAGGTAAGACTCAGCTCTTCAGTGCCCCCAGGGGTTTTTATGATCCAGTTATGGTCTCAGGTTGCTGTAGGGGCTGCCCTGAGAACTCCTGCCGCCTGACCAATATGAAAGTCCTTCTCCGTCCTGGCCAGGTGAATAAACCCCGTCACTGACCCTTGGCACCTGTGAGTTGAGGGATATGCAGACCCTCTGCTGCTGGGACTGGGGATCCTGCAACTGGAGATTCTGCCCCGGAGGGCTGTTCGGGAACTGCACAGGGGCCAAGCCTGGGCTGGGCTCCACTCTGCATCAGGTGCAACTGACATTTCTTGTGGGTCTTTCAGGTCACCCTGGGCTGGAAATCTCCTCCACTCTGTTGTTCTCCACTTCTGCTGCTCCAAAATTTGTTGAGAGTCCCTCTCTACAGTTTTTTTATGGGCTGTGTGGGGCAGCCTCCTTATGTGTGTCTTTCTACACCGCCATCTTGGCTCCATCCCCCTTTCAATCGATGACAGTCTTAAGATAATATTTTCACATATAAGAAGTAAACAGGTTTACCTTATTAAGTCACTTAAATTGGTCTTTACTGTTTACATTTCTTCTGAATCGTTTATGTCAAGTTTTCCATTGAATTCTGGTTTTTTTGTCACAGATACCTGAAAGTCTTTCAGTTCATTGAATGTCCTCTATTTTTCATTCAAGATTATACTCAGTTTGCTGGATAAGTTATTTTTGGTTGCAACTCCAGCTCCTTTGCTTTTCAAAACGTCGTGTTCCAAGACCTGTGGTCTCATTAACATAGAAGCCACCAAGTCTTGTGGGATCCTGATTGTAGCAGCTCTTTTAAATTGTTTTTTCCTTGTTGCTTGCAGTATTTTCTCCTTAACCTGGGAGCTTTGAAACTTGGCCAAAATATTCCTCTAAGTTTTCATCCTGAGATCTCTTTCAGGTGGTGATTAGTGGATTTTTTTTTTCTATTTTCACTTTACCCACTCATTCTAAAACTTCTAGGCAGTATTCCTTAATAATTTCTTGTAATATTGTAGCAAGTCTCTTTTTGCTCATAACTTTCAACAATTCTTACATTGTCTCTCTTTGATCTATTCTCTAGGGGAATTTTTTTTCTCATAAGATGTTTCTTATTCTCTTCCATTTTTTCATTCTTTTGATTTTGTTTTATTATTTCTTGGTGTCCTATGTCATTAGCTTACTAATGCCCAATTCTAGTTTTCAGAGTTATTCTTAAGTTTTTGGATCTCTTTCCAATTGGTTGATTTTCTTCTCATAATTTTCTTGGATTGCTTTTTTTTCCCCTAATTTTTTCTCACTGTCTGATAGTTTAAGCCCCTTTAAAGTTCTTCCAAGAACTCTTGGGCTTGTGACCATTTCATCTTTTTCTTTGGGTTAGGAGTGGCTTTTTAAAAAATTTCACTATCTTCCTCTGAATGTGAACCCAGATCTTCTCTCTTCTCATAGTAGCTATGTTTTTTCTCCTTTGCTTACTCATTTTTGTTTTCACTTTGTTTTATTTTTAGCAGCTTATTGTTGTAATTACCCCTAGGCTTAGGGAATGTTGCCCTAGACCTTACTTATAAGTCTTTTTTACTGTTATTTTCTGAGTTTTGTCCAAGGGCTTAATCTTGGACACTCTCTCCACCTCCAAGGTACAGCTAAGGCCCCTACCCATGGTGTCCCATAAACATGCTTGTAGCTGCAAACTTTGGCTCTCTCCTCTGCCGTAGAACTGAAACCAGGCACTCTGTTTTCCTGCAAGTGCCCACAGCCAACAGGGTCCCTATTCCTCTGCTACGACACTCACTGGGCATATGCTTACTCCTTGTCCACACCTGTAGTCCAGGCCCATGTCTGGTTAACACAGCTGGGCCCTCCCCTACTCATCTGTCTAACCCCCACATTGTCTGTAAGGCAAAAGTTCCTGGGACCCAACTACACCCAGGGGTCGTTGTTTGTTGGTTCAGCTATGTCTGCCTGTATGTGTTTGCTCCTAGGAAGAACCTCTACCTGACGTTTTCTCAAGTTAACTTTGACTTTTACTTGTTTCTGCTCTACATTCGCTTTGAGGCAATGTTCTGTCTTTTTTGTGGGGGAAGTTTGGAGAGCCTGGAATTTTCTGACCTACTCTGCCACCGTCCCAGAATCCTCTTCCCTAACCTTGTTCTTGAAAATAAGTAATGATCATGTCATAGAAAATACCAGCAGGTGGTGCAATTTACATGTTAACGCTTTCCAATTCAAAATCCTTAAAGTTTGATGTATCAAAATAAAAACTTCCCGTTCCAACTTCAAGGAATTTGTTTAAGTATTTAGCAAATATGTAATTCTTCACTGGGGTTTGGAATAAGGAAAATTTTGATTAGATTTTTGTTAGATTTTTCACATATAAGTGAATAATGATCTGGATAAAGATAACTGAAAGTTACAAATAATTGTATGGCCTTCAGTAATACTTTTATAAAATACAGTAATGATTTTTTTTGTCTAAATTCTTCAGAGTAGTTCTTTTAAATTTTAAGAGTATGAATTATATACCTTTTAATTTAATCCAAACAACATTAAAGGCAATTCAGCTATAGAGTCATTCTGACCTGTTCAAATGAGTCTAGTTACCTGTTTTTACCCCTTGACATTATAAAGGAGGAAACTAAAATCCAAGAATTTATACAACTCATTGAGTTATGGTGTAGAGATTTGGTGACAGTGGAAACCAGGAGATTGTGGCTAGATGACTAGTTAAAAATTTTCCATTGTCACTAAGAATATATGTGCCTTATTTTAATAACCACTGCCAGGGCTGTGATGGCAAGTATGTCTTTTCTTATTTGATGCTTTCTTTGATTTTCTTGCGCTTTAGGAAGAAAATCCGACACATAAAGGGATAGGTAGGAAGACTTGGGTGATAGGGTTTTTCTCTATCAGTACTGAAACTCATCTCTTTTTTGAAAAGGTTCACGGAACAGAATTTGCTTGCTGATTTGTGCACATGGTATTTAATGTTAACAGAGTTACAAAGTGCTCTCTTGTTTTTTATTTCATTGGAAGCCCACAACAGTTCTGTGAGGTTTCAACCTTATTCCCCTTTTCAGAGTTGAGGAAGCAGGCTCAGAGTGGTTTAATGTATTACTCAGTCGTGCAGGGCCAAGGCTGGAAAAGAAGAAGTCTTCTGACTTCTAGTGTCCCAATGCTGCTTAACACAAAGCTTAGAATGTGCTATTTGGTAACATACTAAATGCTTTGTGTCAAGCTTATTTCTCTCATTGTAACTCTGCCAAATTTGTTGCACTGATGAAAGACATGAAGTGGGGCATCCCAGACTGTCATGTAATTTAATTTTTGTTATTATGTCCCCAGTATTAATTCAGTGTCTGCACATACTGATTGGAAATCCATATAGGTGTCCCCATTTTTTTTTTTTTTTAATAATTGATCTAAGCCTGCAGTTGTGATACTTAGTAGAAAGTAGATAATACAACACTAATCTGATCAGTGGGTTAGATCCAACTGGCATGGTAATTTATGTCTGCCAGTTAATTATGCATTTTTCTTTTCCCTTCCTCCCTCCCTCCCTCCCTCCCTCCCTCCCTCCCTCCCTTCCTTCCTTCCTTCCTTCCTTCCTTCCTTCCTTCCTTCCTTCCTTCCTTCCTTCCTTCCCTTCTTCCCTCCTTCCCTCCCTCCCTCCTTCCTTTCTTCCTTTCTTTTTGCTAAAAAGACCATGTGGGTCTTACCCTGGAATTATTTGGGTTCCTTTGGCCTTCAGGCCAGTGGATATTAATTTTCTTTTTTTGTCTCAACATTTGATTTTATTGATGTTGGAAATTCCTTGTGAGGAAACTTCCTTTGTAACTTTTGGCTATCCACTAAACCTGGGGCCTTTTGAATGACCATTTTCTTGGGATAAGAGCAAATGATCTAGAATATTCTAATAACTGGAATTAAAGACATTAGACAGTGCAATGGAGTTGTAATCTAAATGTGATAGATGAGGCATAATTATGGGGAAAATGCAGTCATGATTTGGCAAAGAACTTGGAATAAATTCTGTTTAGGAAGGGGAATAATTGACTTTTTTGATTCTTTGAACATCTCCAAGGATTAGAGAGGCCATTTGTTGCAATGGATAGAATTAGGGATTCAAGAGAAGGGTAGATCTGAGTTCAATACCAGCCTCTCATATGTACTGGCTTAGTGTCTCTGGGCAAGACATGTCTCTAAAGCTGCAGAGAAGGCACTGCTCTGCCCTGGTAGTTACATGCAAGAGTTTCCTATACCAGTGAAATAAAAGGAGTGATACATATCCCTATCCCTATTTGAAAAGGACCATGACATCCGGGAGGTGAAGCCATGGCGTGCAAGTGAATTAGATTTAAAGTGAGGTAGGGCTGTACAAAGTCACCAGCCTCACTTTCTCCTCCAGAGTCACCTGAGTCCAGTGGTCACATAAAGATAGGAAAACTGGAGATGACCGAGCATGCTGTGGGCCTTTTCAAGCTCTTTAAGGTCTCAGTTTGACTGAGGCAAAGCCCATTCAGTGATTAAAGCTTAATAAGAATTGAGGCAGAGAATGGCCTCTTTACCTAGTCAAAAAGTAAAATGAATAGACAAAATTAAATTAAAAAATCAGTCTGGAAGAGGAAGACTCTCAGGGTTTCTGGCCAAAACAGAAACAATTGTTATTTACACTCACTCTGAACCAATCAGGGCCCAATGACCAAGTAGGGCTTGGCCTGGGATCTATTTTTGGCCAATTAATGACAGCCAGAGTGATTTGGGGTTAAGACTGATCTTTAAGGAAAAAAATAATGTTTCAGAGATTAAAATGTATACTCCCTTTGGAAAGAGAGGGAAGGGAAGGAAAGAAAGAGTGAGGAAAGGGAGGAGAGAGAGAGAGAGAGAGAAGAAGAAAGAGAAAAGGAAGGAGAGGGAAGGAAGGAAAAGAGAGACCAAAACTTCATACCTCATACAAGGCATTGCACACAGCAGATGGTTGTTTGATAAATTAAGGTTAAACCTGTAAGGGAGTAGAGAGATAGATAATCTAATCTAACCCGTTTATTTTACAGATGAAAAAACTCCAAAGTGTGTAAATGATAAATTCAAGGTCAAAATCTGCTAGTTAGCAGCAGACTCAGTACTTAGATCACAGATTACCTTAATCCTAAATCCAGTGCTCTTTCCCATGAAATCTTATCCATAGTCATGAGAATTAATAAGATTTTAAGAGCTGGAAAGAGTAGTGGTTTAACCCCCTGGAGTTAGAGGTTTTCCTGATGCTGTTAGGTAAAGTTATTTGTCCAAAGTCGTAAGTGTCAGGGCTGGGATTTGAATACAAATCTGAGTAAATCCAGTGTTATATGCTCTAGTATCTACGAAAGACACGAGATAAAATTAAAGAATCTCATCTTACAATTTGATATGATATACTTACAATAGATTAACCATGATAACGTTGGGGAAACAGCTTTTAGGTTTCAAAAGAAACACTTTCTTTTTTTGTATTAGTCGTATCCAGCCTGCTCTAAAAGCTGGGAATGAGGTGGGGGAAGGGAGGAGGTAGAGGGAGACAACCCTGTGTGATTTCTGTTCTTTTCATGTTCTTTATTCAATCTTGGCTTTATTCTCATTTTCCTTTGATTCTCTCTTTTGTAGTCAGTGGCTTCTCAGGACAGGAAAGAAAAAAAAAACGTACAGAAGATGAGAAATGAAAGAGAGTTTCCTCAGCCAATTTTATAAAGTTCAAACAATCTTCTAGCCTGCCAGTGAATAAACAGAAAGTAAGTAGAAGGAAGCCTTAAGTAATTTTCAGAGGAAGGGCTCAAGGGTGGGTGGATGGTGTTATATTTATGATAAAAGAGTACAGGCTCACACAATATCTCTTGTGTACCATATCTCCTTCCTGGTTAAAAATCACATTTTATATTGCTACCAAGGTGTATAATATTCATCAAAAGTATATATGGAGTATCTCTCCCACAAACTTCCTTCAAAATTTCCAGGAATAGATTTAGGCATAGTCATTTAGGGTGCTGAACTTGGAGTGCTGACGACCTGAACTTGAGAACTGCTTTAGGCTCTTACCAGCTCTGTGACCATTGGTCAAGTGACTTAGCCACTGTCTTCCTCAGTTTCTACATCTGTCAAATGATGATAACATAGCACCTACCTTATTGGATATTTTGAGGCTCAAATGAAATAGTACATGTATCATAAGTGCTGTGTAATTGCACTCTATCATTTAGCAATGGAAAATTGACTTAAACTTCAGTTTAGAAGCCAGATCTATTAAAGTATTTGAATATGGGTTGCTAAAGTCAAAGAATTTGCCTTATTAGGTGAATGAGCCTTGGACTGCTTAGCTAAGCTCATCTTTGAAAAGTAGTCTTATCATTAGCACCATTCTAATTGCCTTAGATAACCATATATTAAGATTATCTACATACAATTGTATTTTTACTTATTTTGTTAAAAATTTCCCATCTATATTTGAATCTGGTTTGACCACATCAGAGGACCCCAGGTGCTGTTTGACACCTCTAGGCTGACAGATGAGTAGTGTTTTGGGAATGGAGATCTCAACCTCTGGCACAGTCTTGACCTGATATTGAAGGGCACTACCATCCAAAGGGTAGTAAATGGATCTTAATAGACAACTCTGGATGAAGGGTGGTGGCAAGACCACCTACTACTAGGATCCAGTTAAGCAGCTGTTTTTCAGATATTGCATATTGAGTGGCTTCTTTGGGGATTATGGAAACTAATGGTATTTTAGCCTGGCCTCTTCTGTGCATACACCAAAAATTCCACTCAACTGCTCTTAATGGGACAGAGATCTAAAAATATCAACTCTGTCATATCGTAAGAGCCTCGGAGCATGTAGACCGCTGGTGGATCTTCCTGTTTCAAGTCTCTCCCCACTCCATTTCATCCTCTGTTCAGCCACTACAGTGATTGTCCTAAAGTGCAGGTCTTCTCACTCTCTGACTCCCTTACTCAATAAACTCCAGTGGTTCCTTATCACCTCCAGAATCAAACACACAATCTTTTCTGCTTGGCATTCAAAGGTTATAAAACCTGTCCTCATACCTTTTCAGTCTTCTTACACCTTATTTTTTGCTACACACTCTTCACTCCAGCGATACTACTCTCCTTTCCGTTCCATGAATAGGATCTTCATCTCTCAGCTTCAAGCATTCTTCTTGGCTTTTTCCCATGCCTGAAAGGCCCTCCCTTCCCAACTCTACTTCCTTTGCTTCCCTGGCTTCCCTTAAGGCCCAGTTGAAATCCCATGTTTTACAGGAAGACTTTCCCAGCCCCACTGAGTTGTAGTACCTTCCTTCTCAATTATTTCGTATTTATCCTCTATGTAGCTCACTTGTATGTATTTGTTTGTTGTCTCCCCTGTTAGACTGTAAACTCCTTGAGTCAAGGACTATGTTTTACCCTCTTTTTGTATCCCCAGTTTTTAACTCATTGCCTGGGGGTGGCCAAGGGTTCCCTCAGCAGTGAGGCTTCTTTGAGATCTTTACTCACCCAGACTGTGTCAATGTGAGGAAACATTCAGATAATCCTGAGAAGAATGTTGAAAGTATACCAGACCCTTCCCTAAGTGAAAAAGAACGGCTCCTTACTAGTGTCAGGCACAAGAATAAAGAAAAAGACATTATCAAAGTTGGCATCCCCATTCCATCACCACCAGGAACAGCCCTGGTGCTACACTGATAAGGTCAGGAACAATTCATAGCAATGATATGACAACTTTATTTGGCTCCCTGTTGTCCACTGTAAATCACCAGACACCGTCTGCCTCCTTCATGGTCCACATAGGGTTGGTGTAAGGGGAGCTACTTCAATATGGTCTCTCTCTCTCTCTCTCCTCTCTCTCTCTCTCTCTCTCATTGTTACATGTTCAGGGACAGTTTACTTTTATTTTCCTTATTTTGGCAATCTAGCCTTTGTGTAGCCATTAACAATAACTAGGGAATGCTCTTCCGGTAAGTTATTTTTATCCTCTGTGGACTCACTGGACCAATCCTTCCCAGTCACATCAAGGAAGCTTATCTGTGGCAGCCCAATTATGGCATCCTTTCAACAAAATCTCTGCTTCCTGTACGTTACCATTCCTCAACTTTGAGCAAGAGCTCCTTCTGATCCCATCCTACCAACTATTCCAACTGTAGGTTGGATCTGATTCAGCCTGGAACTTCAGGTTTGGAAATGGAATGAAACAAGATACTTGTAGACCATCTACAAACAAAACATTTATTTAGCTATAGCATGCAAAGGACACATAGAAAGATGTAGTTCATTTGCCTATAGTTTCCCTACCTCTACCATGTTGAAAGGCCAATCCATCCTGAGGGAAAGCCAAGGCTACCTCCTCATGGGCTGTCTCTTAGACTTAGGCCTTCAGGAAGTCAGGTCAATGATTTGAGCCAAATGACAATCATATCAATAATTTTTAAGGAAGAACCATGAAGCCTATGTGGCAAATATTGGTTCTGCCACAGTTGTAGGGAGTATGTGACAGGGCTGGAATTCAAGCCCAGGTCTTGTGATTTTTCAGTGAAGTGTATTTCCTTCTATACAATATTGTCTGAAGCAGGGTATAGGATTTTAACATTGGAAGGAACTTCATTGATTCTCTAGTCCAGCCCTCAGATTTTACAGATGAGGAAGCATGCTTCAAGTAAATATGTTTGAGAAGGATGCTAAATTAACAATGCTTAAAAGCAAATACATTTTGTGCATTATTGGAAGCTAAAGTAAAATTCATCACACTTTGTTCTTTTGGGGCATATTCTGTAAATTCATTAAGGGCTAGTCAAAGGAATGCCAGTTTACACATTCAGTCTAAATGCACCAAGTATCCTTTTGTAATAAAATCAAAACAAGCTGTTAATTATCATTCTTAATATAGTCATCTACTGCAAATAACTGAAAGGTTTGAAGAAATTACTAGAGTGAAATAAAACCTTGCCCTCTGAGAGACAAGTAATCTTCTCAGCTTCTAGAACTTGTAAACATGAGGCTAAATAACATCTACATTCCCCTAAAACCCTTTTGGATAGAGCAAGGACAAGACTTTTCACTGAGAGTCACAGGACGCAAGGGAGAGGTTCAGGGTCCCCAACTTTCCGAGAAATGAGAGGAAAGCATGTTCTTGGCAGCCCTATTTTTGCAAAGTTCATCCACTCGCTACCAGCTCCCTCCTGGTGGTTATTAGTGCTGTGTACATCTGTAGATGGTAAACATGGGCCTAAAAGGCTATGCAGACAAACACATCATATGGTAGGACCAAGAGGACACAAAATGAAAGTCAGGAGAACTAAGCAGCCCTTGCTTCTTGATGGAAAAGTATTCTTTTGTTGTTGTGTTTCCTAGCAGTTGCTATTATAAACTTGCCAAAAGAACACTGAAACTAAAGATCCAGGGGGGAGAGGGGTTGGGCATTAAGTCCATGGATACAAATGTTTCCAATCCAAATGCTCCAATTTTTTTTTTTTAGCTTTCATGTTTTGCTTTGAATTTTCCTTGGTGCAAACCACTATTTCTGTGTAATTATTTTTCTAGTCTCTCTATTCTGTTTTTCTTCTACTTTGATCATACTTAGGTATCATTGATGAATTAATTTAATTTGCTTCCACTAACTTAATAGTAATTTACCTACACACCATATTCAATATGCTGGAGAATACTTCAGACTTTTTTCTAGACCAGAATATAATCTTTTTCTGATTGCTGAAAAACTAACAAGACTTACCCCTTTCATTTCTTAATGTCAAGTCAACTTTTCCAACATTTTTTCCCCCAACATATCCTCTGCCCATCTTCACACTGAAGTTATGTAGTACTTGGTGAGGCTGAGCTTGTGAAGTTCTTTGTATTGTTTTCCCACTTGTTCATTCTTTACACCCAATACTGGCATGTAATAATCAACAGTGGATCCCTTTGAATGTGCTTCTCATGAACACTTCAAGACAAGATGATGAAACCTCCATGAAATGATGTTTTTTATTCTTTGGTGCATGGTTAAACCAGCTGTGCCAATCTCTTCAGGAAATCATGTGACCTATCCTTGCATTTAGCTACAACTTCTGTCTTCAGATTCATTTACGGCAAGGATGCTGTTCAGTTTCTCTAGTAGAAGATCAACTCATATGTAAAAGATCTACACGTCTGTAGAGCATCCACATTAAATGAACTCTTGAGGTCTCTCTAACGACTGATCCTTACTCTCTACTTCTGCTGCCATCTTTCACACACTGAGACACATTTTAGATTTTCATTGATTTCATGGGTCATCATTGCCAAAGAGTTACTCATCCAGCAGTCAGTCTTCCGGTAGTGAGACTTTCTAGAAGATGTATATCAGTATAAAAGGAGGTGGAGTGGTAACACAGAAGATAAAAGGATAACGGATGAGCAACCTGAGGGCTACAGCAACGTCTACAAAATATTAAAAGACCAATGGGTAAGACCTCTCATTTGTGGGGTGGATCCTTGGTGGAAGCTTCTTGGAAGACACAGATTAGAACTGCCTCAACCAATAAAACGTTGATTAAACACCTACTATATCCCAAGCAATTTTCTAAGCGCTGGGGATACGGTGGCAAAAGACAGTCTCTGATTTCAATGAGTCAAAGTCTAATGGGAGAGGAGATAGGGAGAGCAGAGGAAGTATCTGCACACCGCTGCCACTGTGGTTCCATTGACATTGGGATATATGTTAGCGTTGTGTTATGACACATAGCGTTTATAGCTGTGTGATCTTGAGTAAGTCATTTTGCTTGGGCAAGCCACAGTCTGTGATCCTCGGCTTCCTCAGCTGTAGAATAGGGATACACAGTCGAACTAACATCCTCTGTGTCAGGAAGAAAGTGCTTTGTAGATATTGAAATGCAGCATTCATGTGGGTGCTGATGATGGTGGCGGTGGCGGCGGCGGTTACTTATCCTTTGGTAATGTATTGCATCACACTATGAAGTGTCCTGAAAAGTCTGAATTTGCTCATGTGTATGTGAAGCACTTCATAAATCATCACAGTGTTATTATTCTTACATTGTTAGCTTTACTTTAGTGGTTGTTGCAACTCATCTCCTGTACATCGGAGTGATGGACGTGTGTATACAAATGAATGTGCACGTGTATAATTAAAGCACTGGATGTCAGTTTCATGTCATATTTTAAAGGTGGTTTTTTATTTTCTAATGACTTTTACTGCTCACTGCAGGGCTGTGTTTCTGTCAGCCTAATCCTGCAAATGAAAGCCAAATATCTGCTTCTTTTAACTCCTGTAATTGATGTCATCTTCCTCTTAAACATGAAAATGCACATTTTTTTCAGACATCTGGGATATATTTGAACACTTGCACATGTTATTCTGCCATTCCATATCAGAGGAAGAGCCTTTTGTTTTTATTCCCACCTTATTCTCATCATTATGTAACACATAATTTTATATGTGGATATTATACATTGCAGTTCATGAAATGCTTTCCTATTTGTCATTTCATTCAATCTTTACAATAATCCTTGAAGGTTGGGAGCGTGTGTAGTAATTGTTCATTTTATAGAAGAGAAAACTGAAGCTCCAAGAAAATATGTGATTCAAGTTACAGGAAGCAAGACTGAAAAGTTAGAGGGCTTTAAATATTGAGCTGAGAAATTTTTATTTTAGTCTAGAAACAGCAGAGCAACTGAGGAATTTTGATCAGGGGAGTGATGTGATTTGAATTTTGGGCAGCTACGTGTGAGTTGATAGAAGAGACTAGAAGCAGAGAAACCAGTTAGGAGGTTATTGCAGTAGTCTTGATGAGATGTGGTTAAGGATGTGAATGATGGGGATAGCTGTGGGGATGGAAAGAAGACTATTGATTGGATATAGAATTGACAAGATTTGACAATTGATTAGGCATGGGCAGTAAGGGAAAGGTAAGAATCAAGGGTTACTTAGAGGCAATGAAGCTGGGTGACTACTGTACATAACAATAAGTAGTTGGCCCTTAAAAAGCAAAGTTGAACTAGATTCATGCACTAGATATGGACTGGATATATCCATACTTATTTAAAATTTAGGGTAATCCATTTATAACCATAAATATTATTTTTCTTCCTTGCTTTGCTTTTACACACTGTACATTTTTGTCATCTTTAGCTGTTTTTGAATTGTTTTCATATCTATTATTTTATCCTCACAACCCTTTTGTGTATCTTCTGGTGTGGTATGTGGTGTTGTGGTCATCAACATTGTCTTTTACTGGTTAACCCTATACTTTTTTTTTTTGTGGATCAGGTTACTTCTCTGCTCACGTATACTATCTCTCCAGCCATTCCTTTGGCCCCTCTCCTCTGGGAAGGACTTTTCTTCCACCTCAAGACCTGGGGAAGACTATTTAAGTGCTAGTCCAGCTAGCCACAGTCCTTTGATTACCGTTCACTCCTTCATTGCCTCGGGAAGAGGCTCTTAACCTTTAGTTGTGTGTTGGACACCTCTGGTAGCCTAGTAAAACCTGTGAATCTTAGAATATTTTTTAAATTCATAATTAAGAGAAATGCCAAATTTTAGTTAGAAATTAATGAAAATAAAGTGGCACCTTCCCCTATCCCAATCCAAGTTCATGGGCCACCCTTGGCAGTTGGTTGGCTCCTGGTTAAGAAGTCTTGACCTAGAGGAATTATGGCATAAGTATTCTCTCTTTCTGCCCTGGAAAGTTGTAAAAATTAATCAAAAATTCCATTTATCGTCTCTGAGCTTCTAGACAACAAATTTCTTGCAAAAATACAGGAGACTCAAAATCTTTTTCCTGGATCACAAGCTCCCTCAATCTCTTCCTCTAAACTGTATTTCTACTAAGTAACACAGACTGGTGATGTATTGGTCATAATTATTTTTTTTCACAATTTCAGGTTTAAGAAACAAAATAAGTATACAAATAAAGAAAGGTTAGCAAATTTTAATTGATTTTTAACATTTTAAAATTTATTTTAACATTTAAAAAAAAGTTTGAAATTATCCCTTTCCTTCCAGCCTCTCCTCCACCCATTGATAAGACAAGTAACATGATATTAATTATACATCTGAAGTCATACAAAACATTTCTATAATATCCATGTTGCAAAAGATAACACACACTCACACAAATAAGAAAAATAAAGAAAATGAAAAAAGTGTGCTTCAGTCTGCACTCAGAGTTTATTAGTTCTCTCTCTAGAGGTGGATAGCATTTAGGTTAATAAATTTTTAAAAGATAGCAGTCATCAGGATCTTGCCCTCTCTGATGAGAAAGAGGGAAAAGGAAATAGAAAAATGAAGGCTCAGTGGCTCTGGTCTTAGGAGTCCTCGTTGGTTTCAGTCACTTAATACCTGTCTCATGTCATGCATAGATAATTTGATCCCTCTTCCTGGGTTCTGTTTTTATTGTGGCCACCTCTCTCCAAGACTTCTTCCTTCTCCTCTCACCCCACTTACAGCCTCTTGCTGCCTCTCTCCATTTTTGCTCTTTTGTGGATTTTTTTTCCCCCAAAGTCCCCAGGGAGGATGGGTCAAGCTTGTCAAAAATCAAAATTTCCAAGAAGAGATATGAAAAGCCATCTCCCTCCATTCCTTTGCAGAGGTAGGAGGTTCACAGGTCTGTAACATTGCAGGGTGTCCCAAAGGACACCCTTTATTTTAGTTTTTTTAAAAAATGTGTTGATCAAATTGCTGATTGTTCTCTCTTTGTCTTTTAAAAATATTTACTATAAGGAATGACTCTCTAAGGGGAGGGGAGGGAGGGATATAGAAAGGAGAGTGAAATTTAGTTTATGTTAAAGTAAAAGATATAAAAAATTCTTAGAAAATAAAGAAGTCAGATCCTCTTGTAGTTCCAACATCTGGGTGAATTCCTTGGAGGAGCTGAGTAGCGGGTAGGGGAACAATGTGAGACTTTCTCCAGAAACCAAGGAATATCTGTCTCCAGCTTCTTGATCTCCTTGGTGATGATAAGACAGCTCTACATATAGGATTACCCACATTAAACAAATGAGGAAAGTGAACCCCAGAGAAATTATGTGCCTTTGTTTATAATCACATAGCTAGTAAAAAGCAGAAACAGAACTTTTTACTAGACCACACAGCATTTTTTCCCTAGTTCACTGTTTTTCAGCTAAGTGACTTAAGAATATCTTGATGCCAAGAAATAGAAATGACAAATGTGGTTTTCACTAGGTTCAAATACCATGAGGCAAAAAGAACCAAATATACAGACAAAGGAAAAATATGGTCCTTCAAGTTAAAAAGGAAGATTCTGAAATAAACTGGAAAATAAATGGACAAGGCTGTTGAATCAAATTAAATTGATAAGATTGATTACTTGGGGCTTCTTTGTATCTGCCACAGGGCGTAATCACTTAAAAAAATTGGCATTGTTAACATAAAGAGAGAGATGTAAAGTTCTCTGTAAGGACAGAGGATCAGGATTGGTTTTATGATTTTACTGGCATAAGAAATTCTCAAATAAGAAAAAGAAACTTACTACCTATGGATGCTGCCTAGATCAGTGGCCTCCAAATTACGGTCTAGGGCACCTGGGACACTGGGGCATCACTCCAAAGGAACATTCCCTTTGATCAGCTGAAGGACTGGAAGAGTAGTTGCAATTCTCCTTCCCCAAAGCAGCCAATCATGGGACTTATCTCTAGCACAACCACACTTACCTGTCCGAAGTTATACCCTGGTACTTACCTCACCCCTTCCTGCATCGGTGTAAGCTCCCAATCTTTTCTTTCTGAGTGAGGTATTGGCCCCTCAGGAGAGTTGTAACATAAGCCGAACTGGAGCAATTGTACAGGTTCCATTGGGAAAATCACATTCCCACCCCTCTCATGTATCCACCAGGGGGAAAATTCTCATAGATGAGCACCCATGAAAAGTTTTGGGGATGCCTGAGAGGTTAAAGTGATTTACTTTAGTAAGCCCCATAAGTACCATGTTAGAAATGGGCCTTGAACCCAGGTCCTCATCAAGTCCAGATCTCTCTCCACTATACCGGTTGTATCAATAGAATAAAATTAGATTCCTTTCTGGGTGCAGATTGACATAGAATACCAAATTAAGTTGTATTGTAGTTTTACTTTGTTAAACATTTTCAATTACACTTTAATTTGGTTGAAGCCCACTCATGAGTTTTGTGGGCCACTTGCCCCAGAGGACCTCAGGTTTGACATGTCTGTACTATATCACACGACCATAATGTGGTGTTAGTCTTTATTTTTTTAATAACATCTTATATTTCTAACTGGACTTCTACCCAAACCTGGGGTATTTTGCATGCTGTTGCAATTATGGAAGGCGATATGGCTTCTGATTGGTGAAGAGAATGGCAAGCACAAAATGCTGCCTATCTGGGTAGGTATTTATTTATAGGGCTTGCTTCTTTAGGGAGAGATATGTGAATAAAGGACTCAAGGATGAAGAGTAACCATTGTAAGAGATCTACCCAGAATTACAGATGCATGGGAGGAGGTAACATCCTAATAAGTTTGGACTTCTAGTTGATAAAATCCAGAGACAATTTCCATTGGGTGATACTGGTTCTTTTTTGGTTTGAGCTAAAATATTATCTAACTTGAGAATAGCTAGGTGGCACAGTGGGGGCCAAGAATCAGGAAGATCTGAGTTTAAATCTAGCTTCATATACTTACTAGTTGTATGACCCTGGGCAAGTCCCTTTACCCTGTTTGCTTCAGTTCCCTCATCTACAAAATGAGCTAGAGAAAAAAATGGCAAACAACTCCAGTATCTTTGCCAAGAAAACCCCAAATGGGGTCATGATGAGTCGGACGCAACTAATTAGCCTAACAGCAACAAAGTTATCTGCCAGTTAAAAAGCTCATTCACTCTTAAGTGTCTGTAAACTCCTCCAGTTTTGGTTTGCTCCCTTGCTTGCATAACTGGGTTTACTCGCTATTCATTATTTGTGATGGTCTTTATATAGCATTTTGTGCAAAGAGCCTAAGCTGGGGGGTGTAAGCTAAGGGCTACCTTCCTCCTTAAGAGCAACTGGAGAAATGGCTCTTTTTCTGAATGCATACTTGTACCCCTAGACTAGACAGATATTTGAGATGTGGCAGACTGATAAAATTCTAGCCCTCTACCCATCTTGGGGATTGGTAAAAAAGAATCCCAGACTTCAGGAGCACTTCTAGGACCTGCACACCACTCCTTTCAGCTAGGGTGTTGATGGTGCACTGTCCTTGGGTCTCCTCCTTTTGATGTGTGTGTGCGTGTGTGTGCGTGTGTGTGTGTTTGTAGTGACATGTTCAAACCCCCCCTTCCCCACCAGAAGCCATCCCTCTTCTAAACTTTCCAATTTTTGTTAAGGGTACCACCATCCTTAAATTTACAGAGTTTCAAAATCTGTGTCCTCAGCTGCTCACAGTCTCTCACCATACTTTATTCTGTTCGGTCAGATGCCAGGTCTTAGCAGGTCTCTAGAAGTATTTCTGAAAATATCTGCACAAAACCCCTGATGCTTGGGACAGTTCATCCTCCATCCTAGAAACAGAGCCCTACTTTTAACAAAGAGTTAAAAGTTAAGTAATAGGCTGAGAAAATGAGCAAACAATGGAAAAAACCTCTGACTATAGAAATTTGCTATGGTGACAAGGAAGATCAAAACACACACTTAGAAGGTAACAAAGTCAAAGCCCTTATATTTAAAGCCTCCAAGAAGAATGTGAATTGGTCTCAGGCCATAGAAGAGCTCAAAAAGCATTTTGAAAGTCAAGTAAGAGAAGTAGAGGAAAAATTGGGAAAAGAAATAAGAGTGATGCAAGAAAATCATGAAAAAAAGATTCAACATCTTGGTAAAGAAGGCACAAAAATACTGAAGAAAATAACACATGAAAAAAACAGCATAGGCCAAATAGTAAAGAGATAGAAAAATCCAATGAGAAGAATGCTTTGCAAAGTAGAATTGGCCAAATGGAAAAACATATACAAAAGTTCATCAAAGAGAACTGCTTAAAAAGTAGAGTTGGCCAAATGTAAAAGGAGGTACAAAAGCTAACTAAGGAAAATAATTCCTTAAAAATGAGACAAGCAAGAGGAAGCTAACGATTTTATGAGACATCAATAACCAATAAAACAAAATCAAAAGGATGAAAAAATAGAAGACAATGTGAAATATTTCATTGGAAAACCACTGACCTGGAAAACAGATCCAGGAAAGATAATTTAAATATTACTGGACTACCTGAAAACCATGATCATAAAAAGAACCTAGACATCATATCCCCCCCCTCCAAGAAATCATAAAGAAAAACTGCTCTGATATTCTAGAACCACAGGGCAAAATAGAAATTGAAGAAGTCCGCTGATCACCTTCAGTGAGATGCCAAAATGAAAACTCCCTGGAATATTATGGCCAAATTCCAGAGTTTTGCCAAAATATCACAAACAACCAGAAAGAAACATTGAAGTATCATGGAGCCATATCCAGGACAGCACAAGATTTAGCAACTTCTACATCAAAAGATCAGAGGGCTTGGAAGATGATGTTCTGAAGGGCAAAAGAGCTAAGATTACAACCAAACATCACCTACCCAGAAAAACAGTGAGTATAGTCCTTCAGGGAAAAGAAATAGATATTCAATGAATTAGAGAACTTTCAACTTTCCTGATGAAAAGATCAGAACTCAAAAGAAAATTTGACTTTCAAATACAACACTCAAGAGAAGCATAGTACTTGATAACTGATAGTTGGGGGGTGGAGCCAAGATGGCGGAGTAGAAAGACTCACGTATGCTAGCTCCGAACCCACAGCCCATATATTTCCTGCAAGAAGAACTCCCCATGAGTTCTGAAGTACTGCAAGGCACGCAGAAACACAGTGGAAAAGATTTACGTTCCAGAGAGCCCTGGAGAGCCGTCCCCAGCGTCTGTTGCACCCCGGAAAGTGGAACCCACCCCTGAGCTGCCCTGGCCATGGCCCCAGAGGAGCAGATCCAAGCAGGCTTCAGAGACAAAACCTCCAGTGGCCAGGAAGGTCCCTCCACCCACAGACGCTACAGGTCAGTGAGACATCTGGGCTGGCTGAGAGGGGAGCGGGGTGTCTCCGCGACTTGGGTCCTCTCGGGAGGCAGCGGCAGAGGGAGCGGCAGAGGCAGCAGCAGAGGCAGCAGCGGCCCGAGAATCCCCGAGCAGACAGGCAGAAGTTCAGGGCCATTACCGAAAGTCTCTGCATAAAGCCCCTGAGGGAACTGAGCCTGGGAGGCGGCCCTGCCACCACCTGAGGACCAGAACTTAAGCTCACATTGAATAGCAGCCGTGCCTGCCACGGAAAGCCCATTTGAATCTCAGACCCCAAGCACTAGCTGGGTGAATCTAGGCGGGGGTGGACAGGAATCTCAGAAGTCAAGTAACTGGCTGGGAAAATGCCCAGAAAATGGAAGAAAAATAAGACTATAGAAAGCTATTTTCTTGGGGAACAGATGTTCCCGCCTTTCAATTCTGATGACGAGGAACTATTCTTAGTTCCTTAGGGAAAAGACATGGAGGTCGGGGCCTCTGTATCCCAGACATCCCAGGTGGATGTCATGGGCTCAGGCCATGGAAGAGCTCAAAAAGGATTTTGAAAATCAAGTTAGACAGGTGGAGGAAAAACTGGGAAGAGAAATGAGAGAGGTGCAAGAAAAGCATGAAAAACGGGTCAATACCTTGCTAAAGGAGACCCAAAAAAATGCTGAAGAAAATAACACCTTGAAAAATAGTCTCATTCCATTGGCAAAAGAGGTTCAAAAAGCCAATGAGCAGAAGAATGCTTTCAAAAGCAGAATGAGCCAAATGGAAAAAGAGGCTCAAAAGCTCACTGAATTTAATAGTTCTCTCAAAATTAGAATGGAACAGATGGAGTCTAATGACTTTCTGAGAAACCAAGAAATCACCAAACAAAACCAAAAGAATGAAAAAATGGAAGAGAATGTGAAATATCTCATTGGAAAAACAACTAACATGGAAAATAGATCCAGGAGAGACAATTTAAAAATTATGGGACTACCTGAAAGCCATGATCAAAAAAAGAGCCTAGACATCATCTTCCATGAAATTATCAAGGAAAACTGCCCTGATATTCTAGAACCAGAGGGCAAAATAAGTATTGAAGGAATCCATCGATCACCACCTGAAAGAGATCCAAAAAGAGAAACTCCTAGGAACATTGTGGCCAAATTTCAGAATTCCCAGGTCAAGGAGAAAATCTTGCAAGCAGCTAGAAATAAACAATTCCATTGTTGTGGAAATACAATCAGGATAACTCAAGATCTAGCAGCTTCTACATTAAGGGATTGAAGGGCGTGGAATAGGATATTCCAGAAGGCAAAGGAACTAGGACTCAAACCAAGAATCACCTACCCAGCTAAACTGAGTATAATACTTCAAGGGAAAATATGGTCTTTCAATGAAACAGAGGACTTTCAAGAATTCTTGATGAAAAGACCAGAGCTGAAAAGAAAATTTGACTTTCAAACACAAGAATGAGAAGAAGCATGAAAAAGTCAACAGCAAAGAGAAGTCATAAGGGACTTACCAAAAGTGAACTGTTTACATTCCTACATGGAAAGACAATATTTGTAACTCTTAAAACTTTTCAGTATCTGCGTAGTTGATGGGATTGTACACACACACACACACACACACACACACGTACACGCGTGCACACACACATACACACATGCACACACATACAGAGACAGAGAGCACAGAGTGAATTGAGTAGGATGGGACCATATCTTAAAAGAAATTAAGGTAAATGGTGAAAGAGAAATGTAGTGGGAGGGAAGAGGGTGAAATGGAATGGGGTAAATTATATCTCATTCAAGAGGCAAGCAGGAGACTTTTTAGTGGAGGGAAAAAGAGGAGAGCTGAGAAAAAAAAAAAACAAGAAGTTTACCCTCATCACATTCGACTAAAGGAAGGAATAAAATGCACACTCATTTTGGTATGAAAACCTATCTTACAATACAGGAAAGTGGGGGAGAAGGAGATAAGCGGGGTGGGGGGGTGATGGTAGGGAGGGAAATGGGAGGAGGGAGCAATTTGAAGTCAACATTCGGGGAGGGACAGGATCAAAAGACAGAATAGAAACAATGGGGGGCAGGATAGGATGGAGGGAAATACAGTTAGTCTTACACAACACGACTGTTATCGAAGTCATTTGCAAAACTACACAGATAGGGCCTATATTGAATTGCCTGCCTTCCCAAAGGGAATGTGTGGGGAGGGAGGGATGGGGATAATTTGGAACTCAAAGTATTAGGAACAACTGTTTAGTATTGTTGTTGCTACTGGGAAATAAGAAATACAGTTAATGGGGAATAGAAAGTCATCTGGCCCTACAGGACAAAAGAGAAGATGGGGACAAGAGAAGGGAGGGATGATAGAAGAGAGGGCAGATTGGTGATAGGGGCAATTAGAATGTTTGGTGTATTGGGATGGGGGGAGGGGATAAAAGTGGAGAAAATTTGGAACCCAAAATTTTGTGAAAATGAGTGTAAAAAGTTAAATAAAAAAAATTTTTAAATATAAAAAAAAACAACAAACTGATAGTTGGTGACTGATGATACAATATAGGAGACTAAGGATTGTTAAGACAAGATATTAAGACAGATGAGAGAACAGTATAATAAAGACATAAAGAAGAGGTAATTTTTAGGAGGAGATAGTGGTCAGTGTTTACTACAGAGAGGTCAAGAAGGATGAAGATTGAGAAGAGGCCATTAGTGTTTGCTATTAAATCATTGGCAACTTGGGAGATTGTAGTATCAACTGAGTGATTATATCAGAAGTCATACTGCAAGAAATTGAGCAAGAGGAAAAGGAGTAGAGGCACGTATGAATGATTTTTCAGGAGTTTGTTTATGAGAGGAGAGATACATAACAATACGTATGTATATTTTTGTCTTCAGCAGAGAATAAGCTAAATGAGCTGGAGATTATTGGGGATTGGTGGAGATGACTGTGGGGCTAATTTGCTGGAAATGATGAGAACAAGGGTCCGAGCAGAAGGCAAGAAGAATCTTTCCCCCTCCTCCTCAATTAGTAAAGGAGGAGAGACTAGAGGGTGATGTTGAGACGTTTTTATAATTTTAAAGCCACAGTGAAGAAGAGAGAGCTTGTGGGGGGAATAACTTCTTTTATTCTCAATAAAGTGTAATAGGAATTTGAAATGAAACCTGAGAGACATTCTAAAATTTGTAGTTCAGAGAGACATATGTTCTTTCCCTGAGAAAAAATTGAACTCATGTAGTCTTTGAGCTAGAAGGTGTCATATCTAGGAGTTTTGAAAAAGGGACCCAGTTTGCAAGAGTAGTCAGGTTTACATGAACTGAACAGCAGCAGCAACAACATGGATAGATGAATGAAAGAGTACTTATTAAGCATTTATTGGGTGCCAAGTGGAGGCAGGGAAAGGAAGGTGACAAAAAGCAAAGACAATCTCTATCCTCAAAGAGCTTATATAATGGGGGATGCAGCATACAAGGGGGACTGAATGCCAGGGAGGAGTACTTTTTATCAGAAAGTTACAGGCATAATGAAGGGACAATAATAGGTGAATAGATCCCATTCAGGAATAATGGCAGAGTTGATTTACTCAGCATTAATTATTTGCAGAATTTTAGAGGGAGAGAGAGGAAAGTGAAAAGAGAAAAGAGGAGAGATTCGCATAGAGTAAGAATGCACATGAGTCTATGGAGGAAATGACTGAAGAGTCAGCGGTGAAGCAAAGCATGACTGGGATTCTTCCTGAAATAGTGGTCTGGAAAAGGGAATCACCTATCAGAAAACTAGAACCCCAAGCAAAAGGTTCTTCATGATGGGGAAGGGAATGTTCATTGAGGCTACAGAGAAATGCAGCCATGACTGAAATAGCATCCTCAGACTCTATCTGGGACTTAATGAGCTAGAGTTGGAGAGAAACCCAGCCAGCAGTGTGCAATTAGAGAAAAGAGTTGATCTGCGATAGAGAGGAAAGAACTGAGGTGAGCTATTAGATTCCTGTAGGCATCTTGGAAAATAAAGAGCCCAGACTGATGCTGCTGGTTAAAATTGCATTTTCCAGGATTGAAGGAAGTCCTTAAAAAGTCTACTCTGTTGCTAACTCCACCCCCTACTCTTCATAACAGGTTTTGTTTATATCCTCTTTGCTTTGAAAAAATCTAAGCTATATAGAACCAGGAAGACATTGTACACACTAACAACATTGTGTGATGATCAACTATGAATGACTTACTCTTCTCAACAGTACAATGATCCAAGACAATTACAAAGAACTTATGATGGAAAATGTTATCTACATTCATATAAAGAACTGATGGATTCTGAATGCAAATGGAAGCATACTATTTTCACTTATTTTGTTTTTTCATGGTTTTTTTCCTTTTGGGCTATTTTTTTTCTTTCACAGTTGTGACTAATACAGAAATGTGTTATATATGATTGTACATATATAACCTGTATCAAATTGCTTACCATTTTAGGAAGAGGGGAGGGAGAAAAGTTTGGAACTCAAAATCTTGTAAAAATGAATACTAAAAATTGCTTTTGCATATAATTGAAAAAATGCTTGTAAAAAAATAAAATCTAAGCTATTTTCTTTCTCCTGCTTTTGCAGGAGTGTGAGATTCTTGAAGCAGGAGCTATTTGTCTTTTTCTAGATGTATTCCTAGTGCTTGGCCTATAGGAAGTCCTTAATAATTGCCTTTTTACTCATCCATTTATTATCAATTCATTTATTTATTTCTAATTTTATAAATCTCTTTGATTTTTCAGAATTTATAATTTGGTGTTTAGTTTGATGTTTTTGACTTGTTGTTTTTATAGTTTTTTCTTTGTTTTTTAGTTGTAGCCTCAATTGACCTATTCTTTCTCTATTTTGTTTTGGAGACATACATTTCTCCCCAAAGACTATTTTGCTTTTTTCCCCAAAAGTTTTGGTTTTCATTTTATTTGACTAAATTGTCTATTTTGTTTATGATTTGCTTTTTTTACACAGCTGTTTTTAAGGATTAAGTTATTTTCTTCAATTAATTGTTAATCCTTTCTTCAAAATCCCTTTATAATGTGTACTATTTATTGCATTGTGGATAGCAAACTTCTTTTCTCTATGTTTGTGAGGTTTCTATGGCTTAATTCATGACCAATTTTATAAGGGTGCCATAAGCAGTTGAGAAATATGTAAATTTTATATTCTCATTTAGTAGTTGTCAGAAATCTACCATTTATCAACTTAAAAAAAATTTTATTAAGGTCTTTAACTTCTTTTTTGTTTATATTTTTGTTAGCTTTCTGTAAATCTCAAAGGGGGTGCATCATAGATTCCTACTAGTATAGATTTACTTTCTACTTCTTGGATTAACTTTTCCTTTAAGTATTTAGCTGCTATGCTATTCAGTGCATAGATTGATTCATTTGACCTATGACATCCTTAAGCATCATGTAATTTTCCTGTTTCTCTCTTTTAATAATGACTATTTTTACTGTAATCTTGTAGGAGATCATGATTAATACCTCTGCTTTTATGAACTCATCTGAAGAAGCAAATTAGATTTTTTTCCCTCAGTCTCTAATTTTAATTGTAAATGAATTTTTATGTTTTAAGTAAGCAACACATTCTTGGACATTGCTTTCTGTTACATTTTGCTCTCCTACTTTATTGAGTTCATCTCATTCATTTGTATGGTTGTTACTTGCATATTTTGTGCCATCCTACTCTCTTTTACTTTATTCCTTTGCTATCTTCCTGTTGATTTTTTTATTGGAAATTTCTTATTCTGAACTTAAATAACAAAAAAAAAGAACATTTTCATATATACAGCAAAACACAAGAAGGGGATGGTGTAAGAAACCACAAATCTCTATATTTCTTATTACTTACTTAAAAAAAGTATAGAATGGTTCCAGGTTACCTTAAAAATATCTGCTTATCTTGGCTTCCTTCTGAACCTCCTGTTCCTTTTAACTCACTTCCCCCAATTAAAAACTAAAGGAAAAAAAACCCTTACAACACATAAGCATGGTAAGGCAAAATAAATCCACACAAGTGACCGTGTCCAAAAAGATGTCTCCGGCCCATTGACCTCTTTGTCAGGAAGTGGTAACATGCTCTGCTGTGTGTCCTCTGGAGACATGGTTTATCATTGCCTTGTTCAGGATTTTTAAGTCTTTCAAAGTTGATGTTACAGTTTTAACCAACAAATTGTTCTGGTTCTGCTCACTTCCCTTTGTATCAGTTCATAACCAGCCAGGATTCTCTAAAATTATGTTTTGTGTAATCTCTTACAATCCAATTATATTTTATTACAGTTGTCTATTGCAGCTTGTTTAGCCATTTTTAATTCATAGGCACCTCTTGTTGGGTGTAGGCTTAACTTTTATTATTTTCCTTTTAATCCTTCTTTCCAGAACAGAAAGTTTATTTTCTACACCAGACTCTGTATGTGTGTCTGTGTGTGTGTGTGTGTGTGTGTGTGTATTCAACTCTGTTTTTTGGACAGTTAGGCAAAAGCTGTCATCAAAGAGGGATACAGTTTGCTCAATGTGGGGAAATCTGGGGAGAATGGGAATGCAAGCTCACTTTCTCCTCTTTTCCTTGAACATTTGGGTCAGATAGGATGAATAGAGAACTGCCAATAGGAACTGGAAAGTGTTTCAAGTAATGTTATGTCATGAATTGCAATGAAGACTGTTTTGAGTGATCTAAATTTTAAAGTTTAATCACATTTTAAAATACATCCTTTAAGTCCTTCAGCCTGTCCTGTCCTGTACTCCTGTCAGCTTCTGGAAAATCATGCTTTTGGTTTAGACCAGGGATGGGAAACTTAATAAAAGTTTAATAAAAATACAATAAATAAATAATAAAAATAAATATTTTAAATATTAAATTAAAAATTAAGTAATTTTTAAAATAAAACAAACCAATCCTTAGCAAAAAGGATTTGTTATGTAAAACTAAGGGCTGCACTTGAGGACCTAGAGGGTCATATGTGGTCCAAGGCTGCAATTTCCTTATCCCTGGTTTAAACTTAGCTGACTGTTTTCTAGGTCAAGAGGAAGAGGTTGATACTTATTTAGGAGAATGTTTTTGAGGTCAAGAGGTTGCAAAAGATTCTTGATTTCTTTGTTTTATTTTCTCTTTTCCAGTGTTATTTGATATTATTTCCATTTATATTCTCTATGCTTCAGCCAAATTTTCTGACTCTCCCTTTGCAAAGAAGGTGTTCAAAGAGGGTATGCCTAACTCTAATGATCTTTAATTTATGTGATGTTTCCATCTCTTCTCTTCTCCTTATCTCACCCTCGATCACAGGTATTTACTTGCTTTCCTTTCAATCCCTACCACCCTTCCCAATCCACTCTTTGATACTGTAGTTTGCTTAAGACTAATTCTAGCCTACCTTCCCTCCTAAACAATTTTTGCCCTTTTTTGTCTTCTCATCCATCTCTCAGAGAAGTTTAATGTCTTTCAAGACCAAAAGAATGTGTGTGTATGTGCGCAAACACGTGTGCTTTTATGCATGTATGGATGAGTAGTCAGCTTTTTTTTTTTTTTTGCCTTTCAGAAACTGTATTCCAAGATCTTCTTTTCTTTATAGGTTAGTCAAGTCTTCTGTGATCCCAGTTGTGGTTCTTTGGTACTTGAACTCTTTCTTTCTGATTGTTTGTAACATAGCTTATTTGATCTGGAAGCTCTGGAGTTTGAACATTAAGTTCCAGGGGTTTTTTATTTTGGGCTTTCTTTCAGGAATACCTTTTATTTTTACTTCTAATTTCAACAGGTCTGGGCAGTTTTTGTTCATAATCTCCTGAAATATGGTATCCATGCTGTTTTTGGTCATGATTTTCATGTAGTTCAATTGTTCTTATTATTTTTCCTTGTCTTGTTTTCCAAGTCAATTTTTTTATAGTATTACTTGTTTTATTATAGTGTTACTAGTATAGTATTAGCTTATATTTCATTCTGTGTTTTTAAAACTTTTTATTTTGTTTTATTATGTCTTATTGCCTCATGGAGTCATTGTTTTCTGTTTCATCCAATCTAATTTTCAAGGACTCAATCCATTTCTTGGATAAGTTTCTTAGAACCTTTGTTCCAGACTACTAATTCTTCTTTCCATTCTTTGTTCCATAACTCTCATTTCTTTTTCTGTTCCAGTGTAATTCTTGCCTCATTTCTTCCAGGTACTCTTGTGATCCCTATTGTCAGGATGCTTCTTTTTCATTAAGACTTTATTTAGAGTTGTTGTAGAGTTACTCTCCAGGGTTTACCTTTGGGGCTTCTCTCAGAGGTTTTTCTTCAATTTGTTTAGCATTTTCTTCTGAACACTCATATCTTTAGCCTCAGTTTCTGAATTGAGACTTTGCCCTCAGATTCAAGTTCCTTGTATACTCTTGGAAAGGGTAGGTTAGTTCTGCTTAGTCCTGAATGTGCTGGCTAAGATGAGGTCCCTTTTCCTGCAAGAATTCCAAAGTTTTAGCTTAACCTTTGACATAGGCTCCTCTTCTGTCCCCTCCTTGGATGGTCCTGAATTCAACGTTCAATCCATTCCTTACTGAGATTCTATCAGGCCCCAATCAGTTGTTTTCAATTGTGGTGGTAACATATTATTACTGCAAGACCTCAGGCACTGTTTCCCAGTCTCTGCCCTTGTCTATGTGGCTCCTGCCATGACTTAGGCATAGACTGAGTATTGGGTTGCTGGGACTCTGGTCTGACTTTATCTTGCTGTGGTATGGGAAAGGTTACCTGGGCACTACCTTCACATTTATAAATCTGCTTTTACCCAATCCTGTAACAGTTTTGCAAACTGTTTAGCATATGAAGGGAGATGTGATTTTCTTATGTGGTAGTAATGAATAAGGAACTTATTATGTTAGTTCCAGAAACTCTTTGGGAGAGACAGGTGGACAGGGTAAGTGGTTTAGAGAGACAGACTTTGGATTGGGGGACAAGCATGAGAAGCTGTCCCCTTTATCTTTCTAGACCTGCTCGAAATTCTAGGGACTACTAAAAATGTAGCTCCTCTGAATGAGATTATTCTCTCTTCTTGTTTGAATTGAACCCTTATCTAGCCCCTAGAACTCAATTCACTCTTTTTAAAAATTTTATTTTTATTTCATTAAATATTTGCCAGTTACATGTAAGCAATTTTTTAAACAAACATTTTTTAAAATTTTAAGTTCCAAATTTTTCCCACCATTATTCTTCTTGCCCCTCATTGAGAAGGCATACAATTTAATATAGGTTATACATCTGAGATCATGCAAAACACAGTTCCATATTAGTCATATTGGAAAAGAAAATACAAACAGAATAAAACAATAGAAATACAGTTTTTTAAAAGTACGCTTCAATTAGCATTTATAGTTCATCAGTTCTCTTCCTGGAGATGGATAGCAGTTTTCATCATTGGTCCTTTGGAACTGTTTCTTGCATCATTTTCTTGATCAAAGTAGCTAAGTCTTTCATTGTCAGTCATCATTACAATATTGCTCTTCCTATGATTCTGTTCATTTTGCTTTGCTTCAGTTCATATAAGCCTTCCCAGGTTTTTCTGAAACCATCCTGCTCATTATTTCTTATAGCACAATAATATTCCATCACAATAAAATGCCATTCATTGTTCAGTCATTCCCCAATTGATGGGCATCCCCTTGATTTCTTTGCTACCACAAGAAGAACTGCTATAAATATTTTTGTACAAATAGGTGCTTTTCCCTTTTCTTTGATCTCTTTGGGATACAAACCTAGTAGTGGTATTGCTGGGTCAAATGTTTGTGCAACTTTTTAGCCTGTTGGGGATAGTTCCAAATTGTTCTCCAGAATAATTCACAACTCCACCAAAAGTGAGTTAGTGTCTCAATTTTTCCATATCCCCTCTAGCAATCATTATTTCCTTTTCTGTCATGTTAGCCATTCTGGTAGGTGTGAGATGGTATCTCAGAGTTGTTTTAATTTGTATTTCTCTAATCAGTAGTGATTTAGAGCATTTTTATGTGACTATTGATAGCTTTGATTTCTTTTTCTGAAAAATAACTTCTCATATCCTTTGATTTGATAACTGGGAAATGGCTGTGACTTTTTGTAAGTTTAGCTCAGTTCTCTATATATTTGAGAAATGGGCTTTATCAGAGAAATTTGCTACAAAAATTCCCCCTTCCCCCAGTTTCCAAACTCAGTCATTCTTGTATATTCTTTGGCATTTTCTTAACTTTTTTGATTTTGGTTTGTTGTTTTGCTTGGATAAATGAATTTCCTTGATATTTGCTATCTGTGATCGTCTTCTGTATTACTAGTGTTTTATGAAAAGTAGCTAAACTGGCAAGTATAAGCTAAGAAGAGCTGCCCTCCCCCTTAAGGGTGACCTTGGAAGCATCTTTTGTTCTGAACCTATGGCCAGATTATCAATAATTGAAGGGGGAAAATAGTATAGTTCTAGCTCCATAGTTTTCTCAGACACTGGAGAAAAGAGTTTCTAGTCTTAAGGGTACTCATAGGGCCTGTCTGATCCTCCCCCTTTCCCAGCCACCATGCCAGGAGTATAGATATAACTCTTGGCAGATGTGAGTCAAATCTCATAAATCTATCCATGTCATTCATGAGTTATATAGATTTGTTTAGACAATCTATGTGCACATATATTATTAATCAATGTATTATATATTAGAATTATTCATTTTTCATTAACTTTTTGGTTGGATCCTTTGATTTTTATCAGTATGTATGGTTACATGGTGAAAAACTCTACGAATGCAAATCCACAGCTATTGTATAAATCACAGTTTTAGAGAACTGACTCAGTCACTGAGAAGTTAAATGACTTGCCCATAGTCACAAAGCTATTAATTTTCTTCAATTTTAAGTTCGAAGTTACTATTAATTATCAGTGACAGGATTTTTTTTCAACTCTCAGTCTCTTGTCCATTACACTATACTGCCTTTCCATCACAAACAATAGCTTTGGTTAACCAAAAAGCACTGTATTAAAAGTAATATTGGACAGATACTCAGTGCATTTTTAATAACATTCCCTAGAATGGCTAATGCATAACTTCCAAACAGGTGATCCTAAAGTACAGGGTCTCCCCAAAGTGGTGCATTTTTAATAACATTCCCTAGAATGGCTAATGCATAACTTCCAAACAGGTGATTCTAAAGTACAGGGTCTCCCCAAAGTCTTAGTGTAATTTTAAGCTTTAAGACACCCTCTCTCATACGGTAAACACAAAGAAAAAAAAATCAGATTTCTATACTTCCACATTTAAAACCTGTCTAGGAATGAACTTCATTTTCATCTTAAATGTATGCATTTATACTTTTATTAAATAAATACTCATCCTTTACCTACTTTGCACAGAGCACTTTTAAGTTCTGAAGAAGATATAAAGAAAAAAGATTCATGTTTTCCCAATCCAATAGATGAGGTTATGACCATGGTGATTATGATGATGGCCTTTAACAAAGCACTATGTGACTTCCCAGACCCCTTTAAATTTTCAATGCTGTGAAACTGAGGCATTGAGATTGTGATTCACCCAAGGTCACACAGCATTGTGCTTTGCCAGAGCTAAAATTAAAAACCAGATCATGGTTCAGTGGACTCTGTGGGCCCCAAATATCCCTGACCACTTGATGGGTGTTTTTAATTAAAGTTTTGATAGATTCATTGAATGTTTCAACTCTTTGTGACCCCATTTGGGGTTTTCTTGGCAGATACTGCAGTGGTTTGCCATATCCTTTTATAGCTCAAATTTAAAACCTCAGGGGGACAGATCAATTCATAGACATTCAATAATGTGTCAGATGTACAAAATATTTCATAAGAACAAAGAACATGAGAAATGTCATGCAGGAAGGATCAGATATCTAGCCAGTTGAGTATTTCATAAGTTTACTATATGATAACTATAGTAATACTTCCTAAAACTCCCACTTGAATCTTCAGTAGCTTAAAACTATACTAAGATTTTTTGGGACACCCTATATAGACCGAAACTCCTTACCCCCACACCCACTTCCCCTACACACCAAAATTCACAGTCATAAGTTATTAGTTCTCCTATATTTTCAGGCTTTAAGTAATACATGTCATGTTTGTCAGCAGTGGAATCAAAAATAGCTCTCTGCATTTATGTGAAGTATTTGCAAAGTACCAATATAATCACTCTTTCTAAGGCTGTCAATGAAAAAAATTACTAATTTCAAACATCTTAGTAGCCAGAAAGAAACAGATCAAATATTGTGGAACCACAGTAAGAATTACACAGGATTTAGCAGCTTTTACACTGAAGGAGCAGAGGGCATGGAATATGATATTCCAGAGGGCAAAGCAACTAAGATTATAACCAAAAATAAACTATTCAGTGAGACTAAACATCGTCCTTCAGGAGAAAAATGGTCATTCATGAAAAAGAGGATTTTCAAACTTTCCTCATGAAAAGACCAGAGTTGAACAAAAAATTTGATCTTCATACCAAGACTTAAGAAAACCATAAAAAGGCAAAAAGAAAAGAGAAAACATAAGGGATTCATCAAAACTAAACTGTTAGCATCCCTCCATAGTAAAATAATACTTGAAACTCTTAAGAACTAGATCAGTATTAGTACAGTTAGGAATATACATAGACAGAGTTGTGGGTATAAGGTCACTTTGATGATACTCCTTTTCCCCCTCCTCAAAAATCAAGGGTTGAGAAAGAGAATTACACTGGGAACAAAAGGAAGGGAGAGGTAAAATAGAGTAGAAGAGATGCAAAAGACCTATTACAGTGAAGGGGAAGATGGAAAGAGGGGCAGTGAGCATTGCATGAACCTTATTCTCATCAGAACTGAATCCAAGAAGAAACAGCATACACAATCAGCTGGGTATAGAAATCTATTTTACTCTGTAGGGAAGTAGGAGGGGAGGGGGTTGAGAAAAGGATGGGAAAGATTGACAGAAAGGAGGGCAGATTTGGGGAGGCAGTGGTCAGAAGTAAAATATTGGTGAGAAAGGAAAGAGTGAAAGAGAGAGAAGGTATACAAGAGGAAAAATAGAATGAAGGGAAATGCACAGTAAACCTAACAGTGAATGTTAATGGGATCAATCCACGTATAAAAAGGAAGCAGATAGGAGGGTGAATTAAAAACCAGAATCTTACAATATGTTGTTTAAAAGAAACACACTTGAAGCAGAGAAACACAGAAAGACTAAAAGTAAGGGACTGGAGCAGAATCTTTATGCTTCAGCTGATGTGAAAAAAGCAGGGGTAGCAATCACCTCAAAATAAAGCAAAAATAGATCCAATTAAAAGAGGTAAAGAAGGAAACTACACCTTGCTAAAAATGTTCCATAGACTAGACAACAAAGTAATACCAATACTAAACATATATAGATGAAGTGGTAGAGTAGCCAAATTCTTAAAGGAGAAGTTAAGTGCGTTGCAGGAGAAACAGACAATAAAACTATACTAGTGGGGACCTCAACCTTCACTTTTCAGAACCAGATTAATCTAATCACAAAATAAGTAAGAAAGAAGTTAATGAGGTGAATAGGATTTTGGAAAAGCTAGATATGATAGATCTCTGGAGAAAATTGAATGGGGATAGAAAAGAGTATATTTTTATCTCAGCAGTACATGGCACCTACACAAAAATCAACCATACGTTGAGGCATAAAAAAATCCTCACAATCAAATGTAGAAAAACATAAATATTAAATATATCCTTTTAAATCATGATGCAATAAAAATTACATTTAATGGAGGACCATGGAAAGATAGATTAAAAATTCATTGGAAACTAAACAATCTAATCCTAAAGAATGGGTGGGTTAAAAAAACAAATCAAAAAACAATAATTTCATTAATAAAAGTGAAAACAATCAATGAGATAACATACCGAAATTTGTGGAATACAGCCAAAGTAGTACTTAAAGGACAATTTATATCTCTGAATGCTTAACACAAAATAGAGAAAGAACATATCAATGAATTGGGCATGCGACTAACAAAATTAGAAAAAGAACAAATTTAAAATCCTCAAACCCTGATTCAGAAATGCTGAAAATCAAAGGTGAGATTAATAAAACTGAAATTTTGAGCTAATAAATAAAACTAGGAGCTTATTTTGTGGGAAAAAACACCAAAATTTCCATTGATTAATTTGATTTAAAAAAGGAAAGAGAAAAATGAAATTATCAGTATCAAAAATGAAAAGGATGAATACACCACCAATGAGGAGGGAATTAAAACAATTATTAGTGACTATTTTGCCCAATCATATGCCAATAAATCTGATAATCTAAGTGAAATTGATTCATATTTACAAAAATATAAATTGCCCAGATTAATAGAAGAAGAAACAGAATATCTAAACAACTCCATATTAGAAAAAGAAATCAAGCAAGCCTTCAAGGAACCCTCTAAGAAAAAAATCCCTAGGACCAGAGGGGTTCACAAGTGAATTCCACCAAACATTTAAAGAAGAAATAATTCCAATACTATGGAAAAATAGGCAAAGAAAGAGTTCTATCATATTCCTCTTATGACACAAAAATAATTCTGATACCTCAATATGTAAGAGCTAAAACAGAAAACTACAGACCAATTTCCCTAATGAATATTGATACAAAAATTTTAAATAAAATGCTAGTAAGGAGACTGAAGCAATATGTCACAAGCATCTTCAGTATGACCAGTTGGGATTTATACCAGGAATGCCGGACTGGTTCAATATTAGGAAAACCATCAGCATAATCCAACAGAAATCATATGATTATTTCAATAGATGCAGAAATGACTTTTGACAAAATACAACATACATTCCTATTAAAAATACTAGAGAGTATAGAAATGAATGGAACTTTCCTTAAAATGATAAGTAATCATTTTGCTTTATGTAAAACTTTATGCAAAACCACCAACAAGCATTATCTGTTAAAAGGATAAGCTAGAAACCTTCCCAGTGCAATCAGGGATGAATCAAGGATGCCAATCATCCTCTCTATTATTCAATATTGCACTAGAAATGTTAGCTTTAGCAATAAGAGAAGGAAAAACAATGAAGGAATTAGAATAAGCAATGAGGAAATGGAGCTATCACTCTTTGCAGATGATATGATGGTACACTTACAGAATCCTAGAGAATCAACTAAAAAAAAAACACTTAAAGTAATTAACAGCTTTAGCAAAGTTGCAGGATAAAAAAATAAACCCACACAAATCATCAGCATTTCTATATATTGCCAGCAAAGTTTAGCAGCAAGAGATAGAAAGAGAAATTTCATTTAAAATAACTAGACAATATAAAATACTTGGGAGTCTTTCTGCCAAGAAAAAACTCAGGAACTATATGAACACAATTAAAAAACACTTTTTACACCAATAAAGTCAAATTTAAACAATTAGAAAAATATCAGTTTTTCATGGATAGGTCAAACCAATACATATTTTTTAAAATGACAATCCTCTCTAAATTAATTTACTTATTCAGTGCCATACCAATCAAACTGCCAAACAATTTTTTTTATAGAGCTAGAAAAAAAAACAATAACAAAATTTGTCTGGAAGAATAAAAGATCAAAGATATCAAGAGAATGAATGAAAAAATGCAAAGGAAGGTAGACCAGCCCTACCAGATTTTAAACTATATTATAAAGTAGTAACCATCAGAACTATCTGGTACTGGCTAAGAAATAGATTGGTGGATCAGTAGAATAGATTAGGTACATAAGACATGGTAGTAAATGACCATAGTAATCTAGTGTTTGGTTAACTCAAAGACTTCAGTTTCTCGGGCCAAGAACTCACTGTTAGGGAAAAATTGCTGGGAAAACCGGCCAACAGTATGGCAGAAACTCCCTATTAACCAACATTTTACACCGTATTCCAAGATAAGGTCAAAATGAGTCCATGATTTAGACATAGAGACTAATTCCATAAACAAATTGGAAGATCAAGGAATAGTTTGCCTGTCAAATCTATGGAGAAGGGAAGAATTTGTGACCAGAGATAGAGAGCATTATGAAATGTAAAATGGAATGTTTTGATTATATCAAATTAAAAAAGTTTTACATAAAGAAAACTAATAAAACCAAGATTAGAAGGAAAGCAGATAATTGGGAAACAATTTTTATAGCAAATGTCACTGACAAAGGCCTCATTTCTCAAATATATAGAGAACTGAGTTAAACTTATAAGAATACAAGTCCTTCCCAATTGATAAATGGTCAAAGGGTATGAACAGGCAGTTTTCAGATGAAGAAATCAAAGGCTATATACAGGCATATGGTGAAATGTTCTGAATCACTTATTCATTAGAGAAATACAAATTAAAACAGCTCTGAGATACCACCTCCCACTTAACATATAGGCCAATATGACAAAAGAAGAAAATGATAAGTTTTGGAGGTGATGTGGGAAAATTGGGAAACTAATGCGTTGTTGATGGAGTTGTGAACTGATTTAATCATTCTGGAGAGCAATTTAGAGCTATGCCCAAAGGGCAACCAAACTGTGCAAACCTTCTGATACAGCAATATCACTACTAGATCTATATCCCAAAATGATCATAAAAAAGGGAAAAGGACTTACATATGCAAAAATATTTATAGCAGCTCTTTTTGTGGTGGCAAAGAATTGGAAATTGAGGGAATTTCCATCAATTGAGAAATGACCAAACAAGTTGTGGTATGTGAATGTAATAGAATACTAATGTGCTACAAGAAATAATGCGGACAGATTTCAGAAAAACCTGGACAAACTCAAATGAACTGATGCAAAGTGAAGTGAACATAACCAGGAAAATATTGTTTACAGTAACAGCAACATTGCATAATGAACAACTAAGAATGACTTAGCTCTTAGCTATTCCTAGCAATACAGTGATCCAAGACAATTCCAAAGGTCTCATAAGGCAAGTTGCCTTTCTCATCCACAGAAAGAACTGATGTCTGAATACACACCAAACCATACTATTTTCACTTTATTTTTCATAGTCTTTTTTAGAAAGGCAAAAGACAGTTCCTGCCATCACAGAGTTTACAATCTGATGGGAGCGGGGGAAAGATAACACAAAAAAATAAGTTGAAAAGGAGTATGTATGTGTGAGGGGGCAGAGTTGATTTCATCTTTCAGAATGATGAATTTCTGTAGATCATGAAGTCCTGGAAGGTAACTGGGTAGGAAGGGACAAAGAGTAAGAAGTCATACTAGAGAGTCATAAAACAACCATACTAGAGAGGGTCAGATGAAATGTGGACTAGGAGTGGGGGGGGGGGGGAACATCCCACGAGAAGTGATGCTGATTTTAGTCATGTAGAATCCTGCTGGTACTGGCTTAGAGCTAGGGGAGAGGACAGGGCTGATACTTCCCTGGAGGTTGCACACATAAGCTTGGAATGGAGGGAGGTTTTACTCTGACACTTCAGGAAGTGGGTTTCTCAAAAAATTCTCTAAAAATTGACAGGTCTTGTAGGAAGAGGTTTTTTGTTTTTGTGGATAAATGGGGCAGGGGTGAAGACAAAGTCACTGTTGAATGACAGTGTCTTCATATTTCACTGCCACTGAGTAGACTGGGACTTGGCAGGGTAGTTGGTGAGGCAAAACTGTGAAGTAAGCAATGTTGGCATTTGGTCCCCACCCTCCTGTTTCTCCCCCATCCCATCCCCTGCTTCATTGCCAATTTCTCTCCTGTCAGTACTTTTGTCCTTGGCAATACCAATGTCCTCATGGTTCTGCCCAGACTTCCCATCATTCTCCTTCCTTCATTGAAATTGCATCCTGGATTCCATCCTTTCATCCTGTTCTACTCCCATTCTCCTTAGGCATTAACATTACATCTCCCAATCAGATGACTGGTCTCTAAAAAATGTCTTACCTCAAAAGAATGAAGCTAGAAAAAGACAGGACAATGGAAAAGATATTTGAGGATAGAGGGAGGCCTTTCCTGGGGTCTTGCAAATCACCCAGAAAAGGTAGCTCGACTTTTCACTGTGTTCAACTCAAAAATTCATCACATTGCTTCATGAATAGGAATTAAGATAGGTTCAATCTGTAAGGGAAGATTCAGATCTCCAAGAGTCTACACATGGTCTGGGAAACATGGTTAGGATACCAGACACTCCTAGACTTTCTCTTCCCTTGTGAAGACTGATGATCCTGCTACAAACCATTACATAAGATCCCTTCTTTCAAAACATGCAACTTTGACAATTTTTATCAAAGGACAGATAGGTGGTACAGTAGTTGGCATTCTAGACCTGGAGTCAGGAAGATCTAAGTTCAAATCTGATCCCAGAAACTTATTAATTATTGTATCATCAAGGACCCCAGCATACACAGGAAAGACTGCTGTAAAAGTTCTTAGATTTGCTTTTCTAAAAGGAAAGCAACTTTTGAGGAGTCAACAATCACTTTAATCAGGCACATATATCATTCACTAAGTTCAGGGGAAAAAGTCAGCACCCTGAACTTCAGAGAAAATACAAACAGAGAAACAAAGATCAACACACAGGGCTTCCAGTTATCTGACTGTAAGCAATACATATATCAAGATCAATAGAAAGATTCAACTGTCTGACCTAAATACATAGTTTCAGAGAGAAAAGCATCAACATCTGGGTTTTCAAAGTTGGGGGCTTCTTAGTGGCTGCCCAGAGTCTCTCATTTGGCCAAACAAACACTTCTAATGAGTAAACCCCAAAGTAAAACCTCACCTCAGAGTATACACTTTTCAGAGCCAGAGGGCATCATAACCCTTGAGAACAAGTGCCTCATTAAAAATGAATAAAAGGTATGGATCTCCCTAATCAAGCTTCCTCTTAATGGGCAGGCCCATCATTGGATGGGGAAGATCTTTAACTCTCTAATTAACATTACAGTTGTATGATCCTGGACAAGTCACTTAACCCTATTTGCTTCAGTTTTGTCATCTGTAAAATAAGCTGAAGGAGGAAACAGGAAAGCATTTCAGTATTTTTCCCAAGAGAACCTCAAGCAGGGCCACATAGAGTTGGACGTGACTAAAATGATTGAACAGTAGCAAGTTTTGCCAGCTAGGTGGTATAGAAGAGAGTGTGCTAATGAGGAAAACCTGAGTTCAAGTCCTGCCTCATATCCTGCATAACCCTGGACAAGTAACTTGCCCTCTCTCAACATCTGTTCCCTCATCTTTAAAATGAGGAAAATAATAGCATCTATCTCAGTGAGTTGTTGCGAGAATCAAATGAAATAATATATTTTGGAGAATCTATCTCTTTATCTCGCTCAGGCTAGAAAAGTTGCAGTCACTTAAATCTGCTCTATTTCTGACCCATTCCAGTTTTCCCTCTCCTTAGTTCACCTGGTGAAAACTTCCAAGTAAGTGGTAAATAAAGACCTAAAAAGAGGATGATAACAGTGGTGCTATCAAACAAACAGGAATGAGTGACAGTTAGAGATGGAGGAGAGGGAGATAGCATACAAAATGTCAAACAAGTGAATGGTGGTGCCATTTAGATAAACAGTAAAATCAGAAAGAACAGTAGGTTCAGGGGGAAAGAGAGTAAGGTCTGAGAATTCTGTTCAAGAGAAAGTCCTTGAGACATCTACTAAAATGTATAAACCAATGGAATGCTCTCAGACAACTGCAGAGGTTCAAAGTATTGGGGAATAGAGTAAAAAAGATCACCTAAATCCAAAGGCTGTTTAAAGCATTTATTCAGCCTACTTCATCAGTCTTTACCTTTACCATTTAATTTGATGGAGTTGGAAAGGCACCATATCCTTGTAGAGAATGGGTCTCAGAGTCATAAAATTCAAAGTTCAAAACCTACTTTTGACACATACAGGCTTACCTTGTTTTACTGTTCTTTGAAGATAGTGTGTATTTTTACAAAGTGAAAGTTTGTGGCAAACCTGTGTTGTGTCTATTAATGGCCATTTTTCCAACAGCATGTGATTATATTTTGTGTCTGTGTTATATTTGGTAATTTTCACAGTATTTCAAACTTTTTTATTATTACTATATCTGTTGTATTGATCAGTCATCAGTGATCTTCGATGTTACTACATATTGCAATTATTTGGGGGCACCACAAACAACACCGATGTAAGACAGCAAAATTAATCATTAAATGTTGTTGTGTGTTCTGACTGCTCCAGCCACTAGCCATTCCCATCTCTTTCCCTGTCTCTGGGTCTCCCTATTCCTTGAGACACAACAGTACTGTTTTTAAGTGGAAGGAAGAACCAATCAATATGACATTCTTGTCTTGTTTTAAGTGGGATACTACTGAAATGATGGTTTTGCTCAAAATAATAAACAGAACTCTAAGGACACTGGGTTATTTGGGGAACATTCCCACATTTGAGGACAATCTCTTTTTAGATAATAGCATTTATATAGCATTTTAAGGTCTGCAAAATGAGTAAAACTCAACATCTTGTGGAAGTAGGTGCAATTATGATCCCTATTTTACAGATGGGGAAACTGAGGCAGACAGTAGTTAAGCACTTTACTGAATTTGAGTTTGTCTTCCCAATTGTAAGCCTAGTGCTCAGTGCACTATGACTCTACCTAGCTTCCTGAAGAGCCTGGGATCCCATCCTGGCTGAAGTTTCATCAGGGACTCTTGTATAATAATTTCTAATTCTCTGTCTGGTGATTCAGCTTACCCATACATTGGGTCAATCCTGGAAGGAATGCTAGGACAGATTGTCTCATCCACCCTTTTTCCATTGAGGTCATTGAATCCAGGAGATCCATTCGTCAACAACTCTGCAGTTCAGTTTTCTAACTTTGTCTCTTCTGGTGTTCCATTAACTGCACCCTTAAGCAAAGCTGTGTTTCTGCTTTGAAGGACAACTTTGTAAGAAATGAACACATGCAGATGAGTGTAGGACACTGGCATGAGTATCATGGCACTTAATTGTAGAGGCAATGTTGACTGCACTAACATGACTAGGTCTAGGAACCATCGACTGTTTGCTAGTACAAAGCTGCAAGGTTTGTTTATGTAACAGTGAGGCAACTCTTGTTAGGAGGGCAGGAGGTATGTGTTGCAATGTGTGCTGGCCCTTTGTCAATATTGCAATATACCTTTGCCCTCCATCATCTATAAGCCAGGAAGGGATCACCTGCCCTTCAATCTACAGGCCAAATTCTGTTGCAGCAAATTATTATACCAGGATTTGGGTTGTGCCAAATATTGCTCAAAATGTTGGAGCCCCTATAAAAATTAACCCCACCCCTGAAATCCTTCTCTTATTATTATATATTCTCTTATAATTCTCTTATTATGTATTCTCTTATGATTTTAAAAGGAAGAAAAAAATTCTCTCAGTTTTTACTCAGATTTTTCTTATTTGTGTTAATTACCTATAATTTAAATTTCCTGGGCATCTAGAAATATATTTTCAGGGCTAATTATTTTTGCCTTTTTGGCCCCATATTCTTTTCTTTGAGGGGAGAACTGAGAAGTACTTGTTGCTAGAGTAACACCATCTGAAAGCACAGGCTTGTTTCTTTAGTACTTTAGGACTTTTCTTTTTGCTGTGAACTAAAATCAAGGCAAACAGAGGTGTGTTCATAAAGAAAATGTCTTGTTTAATCAGAATGAATATCTTCCTATTTGTTTCCAACTCTATGACCCAATTTGTACACCTGATTCTCCCTTGTCTTTGGATGCTACCCTCTCCTGCTCCCATCTCAAATGGGAAGAAAGTCAAGCAGACCAGCCCCAGAGGTAGCCAGAAGTATTTAATGGAACATTTCAGTATTATGTCACCGGAATCTATTTTGCTGCAGTAACCAAGATCCAGGCTATTATTTATTCATTTATCCATTCATTCATTCATTTCTTCATTCATTATCACTTGGTCAAATATTATTGAAGAGTCCATGTGTTAGGTACTATTGGGAGATATAGATGATGGACTATAAGAGTGATGATCCTTTCCCCTTAGTACCTAAACTGCAGATTGAGCTGTCAATATTGGTTTCAAGTGCAATGTGGCATTGCATATAGAACTGGACTCATAAAAATCTGGGTTCAAATCTTACCTCTAACATTCTCTTGCTATGTGACCACAGGCAAATCATGTGAACCTGCTTCCTCATCTGCAAAATGATAATAATTTTATGTATAGTGCAACGGGGCTATTGTGAGACTCAGGAATACACATATACTATGTGTGTGTGTATGTGTGTGTACACACATATATATTATATATATACACATATATATATATATATATATATGTCCTAGGGGTATATATGTATATGTATGGGTGTATATATGTATGTGTGTGTGTGTCTCTTTTAGTCACACTTGCAAAGCATACTAGGAAGCAGAGATTCTTGTAGCTGGCTGATAATCCTAAGAACCTGGCCAGCCCAAGTCTGCCTTGGTGAGGGGCCTAGTAAGTAAGCCAGCCCAGAGAACACTGAAGCTGCTAACTTGAGAAAAAAGAAACTGCTGAAGAATGAGTTGCAAGATGAGGAGAATTGAGAGAAGCAAGTAATTTTCATTAAAGACCAGAGCTGTTGGTTTCTGTCAAGCTTTAAGATTTCTCATCATTTCACAACTTTCTCATTTGACTTGTCTAATTTTTTTTAAAAAGTCTTTCATTATTTCATGTTGATATCACTTTCATTTCCCCGGCTTTCTTCAAGACTCAGTTCAAATACCTCCTATAGCAGGAGACCTTTCCCCATTTCCCCACTTGCTAGCTCCCTCCCCTCCAAAATTACTTCCATATCCTCTGTATGTATCATGTATTTACATATTATCTCCATTGCTAGAATATGAGCTCTTTGAGGGCAGAGACTACTTTTATCCTTTTAAAATATTCCTAACCCTTAGTAGCTTGGTTAATTTTTATTCATTCATTCATCGATCTCGCAATATATTCCTCTCACATCCCAACCGAAGGAGCCATCCTTCTTTATAAAAAAGAAAAAAAGGGGAGAGAAGGGAAGCAGTTCAGCAAGATTAACCAACATAGTAACAAAGTCTAAGAGTGTATATATTCACTTTGACACCTGTAACCCCCCATCTTTGCAAAGAAGGAAGGGAGGAGCCTTATCGTATCTCTGTCAGGGTCAGCCTTGGTCATTTCAGTGATCAGTTCTGTGTCGTTCTTACCCTTTGTTATAATCACTATGCATATTTTTTCCTCGGTTTTGTTTCAGCCACTTTGCATTCATTCACATGTCTTTCCATACTTCTTGCATCCTTCACAGGCATAATTTCTTAACATGCAGTGATATTCCATCATATTCATGAAACCATAATTTGCTTAGCCTTCTCCTTTCTAGTTTTCTCTTTAAACTCAGAGATATACTTACATGTGGGCAGCTAGATGGCATGGTGGATAGGGTGTGGGCCTGGAGTCAGGAAGATTCATCTTTTTAAATTCAAATCTGGCCTCAGACACTTACTAGCTGTATGACCTTGGGCAAGTCACTTAAACCTGTTCATCTCAGTTATAATATACATATATAATAGATATTATATATTATATAATTATATGTGTATATACATATATACATACGTACATACATACATATATGTGTATATATCTCTATCTATCTATCTATCTATCTATCTATCTATCTATCTATCTATCTATCTATCTATGAACCAGAGAAGGACACATCAAACCACTCTAGTATCTTTGCCCAGAAAACCCCAAATGGGATCATAAAGAGTTGAACATCATTTAATGACTGCACAACAAAATACTTCCATGTAGTTAGGGACAAGGAGTGGCACCTGTGATGTCTTAGGTGTGGGAAGCTCTTGGAGAGAAACTTTCTCTGTCCAAGCAAGAGGCAGCTGGATGGTACAGTGGAACAAGCGCTGGGCCTGGAGTCAGAAAGACCTGACTTCCATCTGGCCTCGGCACTTGTGAGCTGTGTGATCCTGTGTGAGTCACTGTTTGCCTCGATTTCCTCATATGTAGATAGGGATAACAATAGCACCTACCTCTCAGAGATGAGATGACAGTTGTCAAGTGCTTAGCATAGGGTCTGGCACACAGTAACTATGTAAATGTTATGCACTGTTGTCATGTTGGCACTTTCTCTGCAGTTTACAGGCTGAGAAAGTTGCCTCGGGGTTGTTCAGTCATGTCCAACTCTGTGACCCTGTCTAGGGTTTCTTGACAAGCATAATGGAGTGATTTGCCATTTCCTTTTTCAGTAAATTAAGGCAAACAGAGGTTTAGTGACTTTCTCAGGATCATACAACTGGTAAGCATCTGAAGCTGGATTCGAAATCAGGTCTTTCAGACTTCAGGCCTGGTGCTCTATCCACTCTTGGCTAGAGTACTGAGACGTTAAATGATTTGCCTAGGATCATACAACCACTTTGTGTCACAGGAGAGACTTGGAACCCAAGTCTTCCTAGCTCTAAGTCCAGCAGAGCCAAACTGCATCTTTTTATGTAATTATTTGCAACAAAAATCCAGGGAGAACCTAAAGATGGGTTATAGACTTTTTCCAGGCAGTGGGAATTAAAAGTCTGCATCCTGCTTTATAGGAAATTCAGATGACAGGAATCCAGGATAGAACAACTAGTTCATAAGCTCTTTGAGAGCAAGGTTGGAGTCTTATTTAGCTCTGTATTTTCCTTAGCCCCAAGCACAGGACTTTGCATCCAGGATGGGGTTTAATCAATGCTGGTTGAATAAATGAATGATATGAGAGGTGGTAGCAGCAATAGAAGAATGGAGTACATAAGTAGACCTGGATTCAGTGGTGGAAGGAAATAGATGAAGGGAAGTAGGCCCCAGGTCAAGAAATGTCTCTGAGGGTTTATCAGTAGCCTGACCTCATCCCCACCCCCCCCGTGATGTCACATTGGCTCTGGCAGATGGATCTGATCTCATTACAAGCGTCACCTATGAAGCAAAATATTAAACAAATTTCACCCCTTCTCACCTTTGGTGTCAATGCTTTTTAGGAAAGGCAGGAGATAAATCCAGTGTCAGCCAATTGGACATAGTCAAATGTCCAAGGTTGCATGGAAGGAAGTACAGCCGAATGCTTGCTAAGGGCAGATTACACATACCAGGGAGTGATGAATCAAACTCAAACAGAATGCTAATCGGACAACATCTGATCTCTACCCCAAGAAATCTTGGGGTGATAAACATACAAATGCTATAGAACCAGATCCCCTTCTACCATTCTAGGAAAGACTACTCTTCTCCATGGATTCTGTGATCTGGGGACACTGGCCTTCATATTCTGATTCTTCTTTCTCGTTGGCTGTCCCTTATGCCTGGAATACTCTCCTTCCTCATGTCTTCCTCTTGGCTTCTTTGAAGACTTAGCTCAAATCTCACCCTGTACAAGAACATTTTCCTAATGTTTGTTATTTTTCTCCCTGCCTTAACATTTTGTTTGCTGTTCCATTGTTTCAGTGGCGTCCAACATCTGGTGACCCTATTTGGGGTTTTCTTAGCAAAGATACCTACCCCTTGGTGTTCTATCCGCCATATCCCCAGCTGACTTTGTACACCTTCTATTTCTGTTGTCACTCTTGGATTTTCTGCTCTCTTATTTTGAAGCAAAGAAAAATAATTCAGATGTAAAGGGGTTCAAGAAATCACTTTCTTAGCAAAGTGATTTGCCAGTTCCTTCTCTGGCTCAATTCTCTCTCTTTTTTAAACACATGAGAAAACTGAGGCAAGCAGGGTCACACAGCTAGTCTGAGGCCAGATTTGAACTCAGAAAGAAGAATCTTCCTGACTCCAGGCCCCATGCTCTATCCTCTGTGCCATCTTCTCTCCCTTAATGCTAGTGTGTTTCCCTCTAGGATTATCATCCATTTACACTGCCTATATCTTGTATGTATACATATGTTTGCATGCTATGTCCCCCATTACAATGAGATCTCCTTTAGGGCAGAGACTGTGTCTTTGCCTTTCTTTGTATCCTTGGACCTCAATATGGTGCTTGCCACATAGTAGGTACTTAATAATTGCTTATTAACTGCCTGAGAATGAGAATTCAGCATTCTGATTTCATCTTTCTTCCACTGCATCCACAATGCCTTTCTAATTCCACTTCCTAAAGAGGATGAACCAGACTTTAACTAAGAATTAAGATTCTGCCATAAGAATCTGGTTAGAGACTCTGCAGTTGAGATAGACTGATGGGGGCAATAGGGCAATCCCCACTTGGAAGCTTGAAAGAATCTTCTTTTGAAATGATCCTGCAGATCAAGGGGATCAGATACTTAGCCTACCAGTCCAGCTCATGTCCACAACTCAGATGAAAAAGTCCTACGTTGGTTCAAACATTCAGATATCTGCAGTTAGTCAAGACAAAAGTGGTGAAAAGGGGGAAAGTATTAAAGAGAGAGTAGATCAATCAATCAATGAATTAGCAAGCATTTATCAAGTACCTACTATATGTCAGGCATCGTGCCAGACCCTGGAGACTGAAACATAAAGAATGAGATATATGTGTTCTCTCACTGATAGTGACATTGAGAAATACTGTTGCCTGACTAAAAACTGGACTTCAGGGACCTCAAAGACTTCTATTATCATATTTCAGGAAGGATTTTCCTACCCCTTCCACCTTTTACATCTGAATTGTTTTTCTGTGTTTCAAAATAAGAAAAAAGCAGGAAAACCAATAGGGACAACGGAAATCATTAGGAAGTGTGCAAAGTCAGCTAGGAGGTATGGTAGAAAGAGAGCCAGGTTAAGAGGTAGGAAGACTCTTCTTTCTGATTTTGAATCTGACCTCATGCACTTACTAGCTGTGTGACCCTGGACAAGTCACTTAACTCTGCCTCAGTTTCCTCATCTGTAAAATGAGCTGGAAAAGGAAATTACAAACCATTCTAGTATCTCCACTGAGAAAATCCCAAATGGAATCACCCAGCATCAGACACAACTAAATAACTACAACAAAGACAAGGAACTAGATGGGAATTTTCTTTCTTGTCTTGGGTGTCCCACACTGGGGAAGGCGGAAAAATGATTGACAGTCCTGGTCAAGCAGTCAGTTAACTACTGTTTGACCGACTGTTGGGAAGATGAGTGACATTTCTAATTAGCAGGCATGTTGCAGGTGCTGTGCTGGGTACCAGAGGTACAAAGACATTTGAAGTTGGAGATAATATTAATACCAACTCATGTTGGGAGGAATGAATGAAATAATGTATGCAGAATATTTTGTAAACATTAAGGCTCTATATAAATGGCGCTGTTATTCTTGTTATTATAGAAAGTCATTCTTCTGATGACTTTTTGATTTGGTGATAGCTATTAAAAATGTTGTTCATAAATTTTTATAGATTCACATTATGTCTGGGTGATTGTTGGCAGCAATTCTGTTTGCGATAATGGTCTTGTCCCAGTACAGTCTATTTCTTGAGTTATCAAGGATAGCTTGAGGTCTGCATTTTTAGCATGAGGATTTGTCATATTAGCTTATGAAAGATAATGAGTTTCTGATGTATAATTTTAACCACCAAGTCATGTCTTGTTAGATATTCCCCACATGCTAGATTTTTGCTACCTATGGTGATGCGATGCCTCATTTTCACCATTTCCATGTAGAATCCTCACTTGTCATTAAATCTGGGATTTTTAGGTGACCTGCTCCTGAAATGCCATCATAAACTCAGATTTGCACCAAACGCTACTTGCAACTTCAGGAGTAATTAATATAGCTTGCAAAGTCTGTGGACATTTTTCATTTTTAGAAACTGAATTTCTATAAGAAAATTCACATAACTAATCCATTTGCTTGATGGTTCTTCATCAACATATATTTTGTTGCATGTATGCAAATGTTGCCTTAAGAAAAGCAGGGATTGGGTTCCTCTCCACTCCATTCCACTTGTAGTCACAAGATGTAATCACAGTGAGCTGTATACCAGTTAACAAGGTGCTAATATATTCTCAGATGAAATGGTGGTCACCAAAGATGGATGTTATTATCTCTTTCTAAAGTATAGTTTCTCTAAACCAAGAGAGGCATTGCCATTATTTGGGTTGAAAATTGGTATGGCTCCCCTGGAACCTTTAAATAGGGAAGCCCTGGAGGTCTTTGGCAATTGGGGAATTTGAGAGACAGACTTTTCTTCACCATTTCATAGGTTCCATCTGAAAATAAACCATTTCACTTATGTTTGACAAACCCAGTGGTATACATCTATTTCCAGCCTTGTTTTTATTTGGTGAAGTGAAGTCTACTTATTCTAAAAGTATTTCTCTAAGTTTTTAACCTGTTTGCTATGTGCTCTGAGAACTTTTATTAATTCTCTTCTCTTTTGAGGAAGAAATATTAATCTTTCCATAATACTTTGAGGTGGTGAACCCTGTGTTTTGTTTATATTATATGAAGGTTTTTTTCCTTTGGTTGATTTTTTAGGCTTAATTCCAAGTCTTCTATAGGTCATTCTACAGTTCCAAAAGTAGATGTTAAGATGGATTCTCTTGATATATACAGCCACAGCTTTCCCCTGGATACATACAGATCTTGCCTAGAGGAGACCAACACTTCACCCTTTCATTCAACCTGACCTCTGAATTCAAGCTAGAAACCTCCTCTCTCAGAATGCATTAAACATTTTAGAACTGTACACTTACTGAGTCCGAATGACAATTTGACACCTTTGGATAAAAAGTCCCAGAGACAAAGCAACTTAATGGGATTTTTCCATGAAGCATATAATCATGCCATCCACTTAGTTCCTTCTTTACCTTGGAAGTCATACTAATTTCTATTTAGGAAAGATGACATTAGGTTTAAGATTGGGTAGAACCATAAAGGATGAAATTCTCTCTCTGGCAGATCTCGTGCTTTACATCAGTTGTGACTGATGTTATTTTGGAAGAATACTTATAGTTGAAAACAAATTCCCATGTGACTATCAAATACTGTAGAATTCGTATTATACATGTACATACACATATACATACATCATACATACATATATACACACACACATATATAAAAATATATATATGTATATAGGACATGAATAATTCATAAGTATGGGATCAAAGACTTTGTGATGATTAAAGTACTATAATAATTTGTGATTATACCTTGCATAATAAAAATCATCATTATATAAATACATACATAATAAACACAAGATAACCTTAATCTCCTGGGGTTTTAGTATCCTCATCTGAAAAATTAAAGGATTGGTCTCTGATATCTCTTCCAATTCCTTATCTATGATCCTCCCATAGGAATTCTCTTCCAGTGAGAGAGGACTCCAATTATCTTTAGGTCATGTGCATTTTTACTCCATTTGAGGTGAGGGGAGGGCAAAGTCCAAGTTACAGTATACAAGATACCCAGAGTCATTGCAAAATCTTACTCAGACAGATGGCAGAAAGCCCAGCGCCCACTTTAACAAGAGTCAGGGTCCAGGGCCGAGGATCTCGTCCAACCATCTCATTTTCCCTAGGGAAAATGGATTTCAAAGGGGAGGTGATTTACTTGAGAACACACAGGAAGTAATTAGCAACACAAGAGTTAAGACAAAAAAGGAGATGCTATGGGCTCTTTGTATGTGTGTGTGTTTTCTGTCTGTATCATAGCATACAGGTAATTATGGGTATGTAGATGGTCTATGATTCAGTTCTTTTTGTCATGTCTCAGTCTTCTTCAAGAAGTTAATAAAAATATTATCTGTTCTAGCCATCTAACTCAGTTCAAACCTTGCTAATATGAAAAATAAACAGACCGTGCCACATTCCCTGCCCTCACTCCCCAGTATACACCAGGTGTAGTCAAAATTGACATCCTCTGTCAGACTTCAGATACTTCAGGTTTTATTATGATCTTGGTCCTATACAACCTCCATCTCATAATAGGTATATGTGTATTTCAAGGGCACATGCTCACTAGGGTCCTAGAGGAACTGGTGGGTGTTTTACTGAGATACTAGGTGCAGTACCACGTGCTCAGGACAATATAAGGTCATAGGATCATAGCTCTTGAGTGGGAAGGGGCTTCACAGGTAATTTAATCCAAAGCAATCAAATACAGTGCCAAAGCAACTCACAACACTCTCAAGCAGAGTTGAACTAGATTAAAATGAATTGGGAAATATTTAACAAAATAAGTAAAAATACAACAAGACATAGATAATATTTCATTTTAAAACTAAGTCAACTTGTGACTCACCGGGACCCTTTTGGCATGGATTAATGATCTCCATTTCTATTTAGACTTGACATCATTGATCCATTCCAGCCCCCTCAATTTGCCATTTATGAAAGGCCCACAAAGATTAAGTAACTTGCTTAAATTCATCCAGGTAATTCTTATTAAAAGTGGGGTTTAAATTCAGGTCCTCTTACTCCAGGGCCTTTTTTTTTCTATTGTACTTTGCTATCTTCTGAGGCAGGTAGATGGCATAGAGCATAAAGTGCCAGGTCTGGAATCAGGAAGACTCATCTTCCTGAATTCAAATTGGATCTCAGAAACTTACTAGCTGTGTGACCCTGGGCAAGTCACTTAACTTTATTTGCATCAGTTCCCTCATTTGTAAACTAAACTGAATTGGAAAAGAAAATGGCAAACTGCTCCAGTATCTCTGCCAAGAAAACCCCAAAAGGGTTTACAAAGAGTGACTGAAAAAGAGCACCATGCTATCTTCCACTTACACCACCTGGAAATTTATAGCACTCTTAGAAAATTGTCCTAGGCCTGCCTATATGTCCCACTCTTCTGTACACATGCACAATACTCCCATAGTCCCATGAAAACTAGTTCAAAGTACAGCTATAGTTGAGTTATTTGAATCTGAAAGTAAATCATTGCCTTATGTCCAGGGAAAGGCTTTATCTTGGGTGTTTCAAATTGAAATGGATCTCAAGATATCTTTGCTACAACATTCTTAACAGGTATTCATCCAGCTTCCAGTGATGGAAAACTTTTAATTAATAAGGCATCTCATTCTACTTTTGGACATCTCTAATTGGTAGGATGTTTTCTCTTCTATTCATAATTTAAGTCCCCAACATAGTATAACTAATACCTTAATAATAATATAATGTGTTATTCTAATTTAATTCCAATTCTAAGTTAATTCATAATGTGCTATTCTCATCAGCAAGAGATATGTATTTAGCAAATATTTTTGAATACCTATAATGTAGCTAAAATCTTATGTTTATATAGTACTTTACAGCTTTCAAAGGTTCTCATATTATTGAAATATATATGATAAGGTAGCATCACATCCGCAAAAGAGAAACAAAGTCTCAGAACAAAGAACTCATCTTTTAAGTCTGTTAGGCACTATATAAAAAGAGGAAAAATAATTAAGTACCTTCTATATGCCAGACACAATACAAAGTGTTTTACAAGCATCTTGTTTTATCCCCATGCTGAAGCTTCTGAACGTTCCTATCTAAAGGCTAGGTATCAGGGACCTGACCCATGGTTTCACTGGTATATGAAACCCCTGTATGGGAAACCTCCTTTTACCAATGCCAAGTTGGCACCTTTTCTGGAATTTATAGTCTTAGAAAAATATTGAGAGTAGAAAAGTGTCAAACTCAGCCCTCAAGCCCAAAGTTCTGCCCCAACCAGATGAAAATATAATTGAGAAATGTTTAACAAAGTAAATAAAACATGTTTTGTTTAGGCAATGTTAATTTGTAGTTTTCTAAATCAATATACTGCCTTGCAGGTATCTGATCAGAGTGTAGGGATCACACATAAAACTTGTGTCTGCCAAGAGGTGGGACTTCAACTCAAGTCTTTCTGGCTTCAAGATCTTGACTTGGCTCAATTGCCCTAGAAGGGAATGGAGGTAGTGTCTCTTGAGTCCTCCTGGGAATGTAGATGTAAATGGAAGCACTCCTCTCAGGTGCTGAAGAACGGAAAGGTTTCTGCTTCACTGTAAGCAATTTTGCAGTGGAAGAAAGAGGCCCAATCAGTGAGCCACAAGAGAGACCTTTCTATAGTCACTCAGAGTAAAGGTAGGAGATATGGGTGGATAGACAGTTTAGTCTGCATTGTGACATAGGAGCCATTAAACACTCTACCCTTGGAGTCTACTATCACCACCTGCTAGAATTCCCTTTGTAATTTCTTCATAGCCCAGGGATCTCAGGCTGTCACCATCTCTTACAAAGAAGAGCCCAACACTGGGGAGCAACCAAACAGAAGATGGTAACCATGGCAAGAAGAAAGGATGACTCTTGCTGGAAACGGGGGACAGTAGCAAGATGGTAGCAGGTATCTAGTAGAAGATGGGGGAGGAGGGACTGGAAATGGAGCAAGGAGGAACAGAGCTGTCAGCAGATGCTCAGAGTTTTCATATTCCCTTACTAGGGTTCCACCAATTCTAGTATTATAAGTCTCTAAGGGAGAGTTTATAGAAAGAATTCTTTTAGGTTTCTCTATAAGTGGTGAAGTCCTCCAGATGCTGGTATTTATGGATGATGTATTCATTACCTCAAGCCCTTGAATACAACAGGACTTCTTCAAGGATCAGAGAACTAAGAAATAATAGAGCTGAGTTTTCATAGAGTCTAGAACTGAGAGTGCATGGAGTCTAGAACTGAGCTGCATAGAATCTACAACTGACCTTGCACAGAGTCTAGAACAGAGTGTTCACAGAATTTGGAACTGAGCATGCAAAGAGTCTAGGACTGAGCATGTAGAGAGTCTAGACCTGAGCATGCACAGAGTATAGATTTGAGTGTACACAGATTCTAGAACTGCAATGGCATGGAGTCTAGAACTGAACAGGCACGGAGTATAGACCTGAGTATGCATGAAGTCTAGAGCTGAGAAAGGAGCCATGTGTAGGGAGTCCCCAAGAATGAGGAATTTACTTCTCTATGCTGCACCACCAAGGGAGCCTCCTGGTTCTGTTCTTTGTTCATGATCAACTCTTCATTCTCTCAGTTCTTCTACAGGAAGCCTCTCCCAATCCCTCTTAATTCTGGTGCCTTCCCTCCATTCTTTACTTCCTATTTAACCTGTCCATAAGTTGTCTGTATATGTTTGCTTGATGTCTCCTTAATACTGTGAGTTCCTTGAGAGTCAGAATTATCTTTTGTTTTTCTTTGCTTCTCCAGCTCTTAGCACAATGCCTGGCACATAATAAGCACTTAATCATGCTTATCTACCCTTGACTCAGCTCTGATCCCTGTGAGTCCTCTCCCCAGATTTGTCTGGTCCCTCCTAAGGGCCAAGTCCAAGGATAAGGCTGAGATCTGCAATAGTCATCCTATTGCCAATAGACTAATAAGAAGTACTTTTGCCCTGGTTAGCCTATCAAAGAGACATAATCAAAGTCCCTGACATGATATAACTAAAACCTTAATAATAATTAACACTTATTCTCATCGGCAATATATATTCTCACAACAACCCTGTGAAGTAGGAGCAATTAGGATGCCCACTTTACAGCTGAGAAAACTTGAGCCAGGTTCACACAGTTAGGAAATGTCTGAGATAGGATTTGAATTCAGGTCTTCCTGACTTCAGTCTCAGGATTTTGTTCATTGTGCCCTCTAACTGCCTCAAAAAGTGTGATGTGTGCAAGAAGGACAAAGTAAAGAGTTTAGAGAATCATATGACTTCCAGGTGGAGGTGCTAGAGATGACTTTATGAGTTGGCTGGTATTTGAACTAAAAGGAGAGAGAAAAGGAAAAGGGGAGAATAAAAAAGGGAAGGGAGAGTGGGGAAGACAGACAGAAACAGATAGAGGTACATGAAGAGAAAAACAAACAGAGAGGGAGAGAGGAGCAGGCAGAGGCAGAAAAAGAATAAATGAAGTAAATGGAATAAATGCTAGGAGGAAAATACAAAGAAGGAAGAAACGAATGAAGAAGCAAAGACAGTTGAAGTGGGATGGAAGGGAATTGAAAGAAATCACATTAAATGACTGGAAAAGATAAATGAAGATAAAGAAGATATTTGTTGGCATTAAAGACCCAGATGTTCAATAAATGTTTTGCCTCTGTTACCAAGAGAGTTCAGAACAGTTAAAAAGTCAGCATGCCTGGTCTGTTTTTATCTTGTCATTGATAGAAAATCTTGTGAAATCTGTAAAGGGGAATTCTGTGTTAGCATATGTCTTAATAATCTCATTTTCTGTTAATAAACTCCTATAGGGCAAGAATGTTTCATCCATATAAATAACTATATCTATATGATATCTCAGTATAATGTAGGTGGCTAACCCATTTAATTATTTTAAAGAGCTACAGTATGATATAAAATCAACATAGAATTAGAATATAAAACAATAATGTTTAATTAAAATGCTTAAAATAGAAGCACTGGCAACAAATATAAGCTAAAAATACATAGAAGTCCCATTAAAAAAAAAAAAAGATGTAACTAGCATTTTCCTCTGATATTTTCTTATAGTCTTGAGAAGCCAGGTTAAAGCTAAGGGAGTTATCTGTGATAAAACTTTAAATATTACACTCATTTTGGTCAAGTTGCTCCCCTCCCCCATTTAGATGCTGTCTATGATTATGTTGAATTCAGTAGAAAATCAACTGAAGAAAGGTAGCATTCTTTCAGTTTCTGAAATGCAGTTCTGAAGGGAGGCCTATATAAAGGAAAGTAGAGATTTACAAGTGTTATGAATTATAATTGCCCCATTTGTCTGATAGTCCCTGCCTTTTTCCCTGCGTGTGTACGATTCGCTTAAATGTGTATGAATTCACTTAAATCCAATTCACATACAAATCAAGACATCATCCCATGATGTCATTGATCCTCTTTGAAAACAGAGGATGAAGCACTGAGTGAAAGTTTTGGAGGGCTTGGTTTTAAATCTCAACTTAGTTGTTTCCCTATCCTTTCTTTGTATTTCATTATCTTTAATTGTTTTAGGAAATTTGAAACAAACAAAAAAACCCAACAAAAGCCAATAGTCTACAACTGTACCATCTGATGTGGCTACCAACAAAGGGAAATGTGAAATCAGGTAGTATTATTTGGAATAGCATCCATAACAAAAGAAGCAAGAATCTTTCTGCATACTTCATTAGTGTATTTTTTTTTCCAATTTTGAACACATTTTTAATAAGGATATTTAGAAGCTGGAAAATACACAGAAAAGTCACTTTACTTGAAACATAATATTAAAATTAGTTGGAGGAACTGGAGATGTGTAACGTGGAGAAAAGGAGATTGGGGAGGCAAGACAACATCCAGTGGAAGACAGACATAATGGCTAGGAAAGATGATTCACCTAGCAGAAATGATACTTAGCAGAAAATTGCAGTAGATAGCAGCGTGTCAATGATATGACAGCTTTTAATAAAATTGCTTCTCATTCTTTCCTATTTTTTTATTTTAAAAGCTCCTTTTGGCTTATAATAAAAGCTTCTCTCCATCTCCAGAGAAAGAACTGATGGAGTATGAAAGCAGATTGAAGTGTACTTTTCCTTTACTTTATTTTTCTTGAATTTTTTTATCTGTTTTCTTTCACATGACTAACATGGAAGTGTTGGGACAGCTAGGTGTTGAAGTGGATAGAGCACCAGTGCAGGAGTCAGGAGGACCTGAGTTCAAATCTCAACTCAGACACTTGACACTCACTAGCTATGACCTTGGGCAAGTCACTTAACCCCGATTGCCTCATCCTGGGTCATCTCTAGTCATCCTGATGAATGAATATCTAGTCACTGGATTCAGATGGCTCTGGAGAAGAAGTGAGGATGGTGACTTGCACAGCCTTCCCTCACTCAAAACAAAGTCAAGTGCAAGTTATGTCATTATTTCTCTGATGACATGGTCTTCTTTGGCAACAAAGGACTAACATACAACATGGAAATGTGTTTTGCATGATTGCATATGTATAACCCATATAAATTGCTAGCCATTTCAATGTGGGGAGGGGAGGAAATAGAGGGAGGGAGAAAATTTAGAACTCAAATTTTAAAAAACTGAAGGTTAAAAATTATTTTTTACATATAATTGGAGGAAAAAATAAAATACTTTTAAAAGTTCCCTTAAATCATATATCCCACTCTGCCCCCATAGATGCTAGAAGTTCTTGTTGCCTTTTAAATGACCATCTTTGAAAGGTATGTTTAGCTTCTCCAGGTGTTTAATTTGAAGATGAAGTTCAATTTTCTGTCACTTATAGTACATACAATTTAAATTATTTCTGTCATTCTTTGTCTACAGCAAAAATACATTTGCAGTTTGAATGCGAAGTTTTTTGGTAGGTGGGGTTTTTTTTCTTGGCTATTTCTAGGATAATCTCTGTCATAATTTTGATGATAGTATAACTAGGCAAATTTAATTGGTGTGGGTGCCCTTTAAATTCTATTAATCCTTAATTTTTCTCATTTTAAAATTTTCTAGGGGCAGAGCCAAGATGGTGGAGTAGAAGGACGGACCTGCTCTTAGATCTACCCCCAAAGCGCATAAAATATCTGTAAAAATTGACTGAACAAATTCTAGAGCAGCAGAAGCCACAAAATGACAGAATGAAAGAGATTTCCAGCCCAAGACAACCTGGAAGGCAAACAGGAAAGGTCTGTCACACCAGGCTCAGAGTGGAGCGCAGCCCAGCTTTGGCCACACAGTGCGGCAGGGACAGGACTGGAGCAGGCAGAACTCTGGGCAGCAGCTGTGGTTCCCAGATCCCCACAAATGCCAGAGACATCTTCAAAGGTCAGTGAGAAAGCTCTCTCACCTGGATGGGAAGGGAGCAGGGTCCTCCCTTAGCGACAGGCCCAAGGTGGCAGCAGTTGCTGAGGCAGCAGTATACATTTTAGGAGACCTCAGCCTAAAAATCAAGCCACTGATCTGGATCTCAGCCCTCAGTGGTGGTCCTGGGGTGAGGAGGAGCTCTGGCTTGGTGGAGCTGTAAACAGTTGTGGAGAGAGAACCCTACTCACAAATCGTGGGCAGAAAGGAGTACTAGTGGTTACTCCCAGACCAGAGCATAGGCCAGGAGAGGAATAAACTCCTCTTCTTTGATTGTGTTACCTTGGAGGAACTGAGAACTTACAGGTCCCTAAAGTATACCCTCCACTTGACAAAAGACTCAAAAGTCAAGTAACTGACTGGGAAAATGCCCCAAAAAGGGGAAAAAGAAAAAAGACTATTGAAGGTTACTTTCTTGGTGAACAGGTATTTTCCCCCTTCCTTTTGGATGAGGAAGAACAAAACATACCCAGCAGAGGAAGACATCAAAGCAAAACTTCTTCATCCAAAATCTCCAAAAATAAATTTTCAGTGGTCTCAGGCCATGGAAGATCTCAAAAAGGATTTTGGAAATCAAATAAGAGAGCGCATTTGGGAAGAGAAATGAGAGCAATGCAAGAAAATCATGAAAAGGAAGTCAAAAGCTTACTAAAGGAGATCTAAAAAAATGCCAAAGAAAATAACACCTTTAAAAATAGACTAACCCAAATGGCAAAGAGGTCCAAAAAGTCAATGAGGAGAAAAATGCTTTAAAAAGCAGAATTAGCCAAATGGAAAAGGAGGTTCAAATGCTCACTGAAGAAAATAGTTCTTTAAAAATCAGAATGGAGCAGATAGAAGCTAGAGACTTTATGAGAAACCAAGAAATTACAAAACAAAACCGAAAGAATGAAAAAATTGAACAAAAGAATGAAAAAATTGAAGACAATGTGAACTATCTCACTGGAAAAACAACTGACCTGGAAAATAAATCTAGGAGAGACAATTTAAGAATTATGGGGCTGCCTGAAAGTCATGATGAAAAATGAACCTTGACATCATCATTCAAGAAATTATCAAGGAAAACTGCACTGATATTCTGGAAGTAGAGGGTAAAATAAATACTGAAAGAATCTACCAATCACCTCCTGAAAGAGATCTGAAAAGAAAAACTCCCAGAAGTATTGTAGCCTGATCCCAGAATTCCCAGGTCAAGGAGAAAATATTGAAAGCAGCCAGAAAGAAATAATTTGAGTATTGTGGAAATGCAATCAGGGTAACACAAGATCTAGCAGCTTCTACATTAAGGGATCAAAGGGCTTGGAATACGATATTTCAGAAATCAAAGAAACTAGAATTAAAACAAAGATTTGCCTGCCCAGCAAAACTGAGTATAATACTTCGGGGGGAAAAATGGTCATTTGATCAAATAGAGGACTTTCAAGCATTTTTGATGAAAAGACCAGACCTGAATAGAAAATCTGACTTTCAAACACAAGAATCAAGAGAAGCATGAAAAGGTAGCAAATTCATTACAATTTAACAAGAATTTGGATGCCAGTTATGTATCATGTATTGTGCCAGGTGCTAAAGATATCAAGATGAAAAAGAAACCTTTCCTGCCTTCAAAGAGTTTGCATCCAAATCATAGGGATAAAAGGGAATCTTTTAAGTTGGGGTCAAATATTTATTTTATTACCTCCAGAGAGATGCCTGAGTGTTAGTTTTTTAAACATCAATAGCCTTAGACAAAAAACAAAACACATTTTATTGATGTCTTTTGCCTTACCATCATAATCATTTCAACTGTGCTCTTAATTCTTTCTTGGTTTTCCACCCTCCTCTTTTCCTTCTTGAATGAGAATGAAAGTTACTACACATTGATTTGTGACCACACAGAGGAGGCTTAAGAAAGGGGCAATGTCTGTTGAGTAATCATTTGAACAGAAAGGCTGGGGAAGGGGGCAGCAGAAGAGAGAGATTTTGGAATATGAATACCTGGATTATGCTCTTTTTGAACTCCTTTGTGGCTTACATAGCAATTTTTTTTTAAAAAAATAAGAAAGTCTGAGGAGATCTCCTCATCTGGGAGAAGATATCCATACAGATGCAGTAATGCATTCCTTTTTATTTTTACATATAAATTTTAAGAGGAATACCCAAAAAAATTTTCTAGGGAATTTTCTTGCATAACAATTAAATATAGTGATAAGATTCTTTCTTACATTTTGTCTGGGAACCTGATAATACTTTCATTTTTTTTCCCTAAGCTTTGTTATCTGTCACCTTTATCTTCAAAATGTCTGAGAAATTTTCCAGTTGGATAGGTTTTTGAGCTTGTTTCTGTTTCCTTTGTTTTTCCTAACTATTCTGGCTTCCAATAAAATAATTCTGTTCCTCAATGAATTCTTTATTTTATTTATATTCTTCTTGAATATTTTGAAACAATTGAATTTTTTCATACTTTTTATCTTTCACTATTTAATACCATGTTAATTCTTTTGTACTAATTTAATATCATCTTTTATTTCCTTATCATTTCCTTCTTTTATTATTCTATTACTTCATGGTAATAATTGTAACTTCATTCTTGGGGAGCTATAGTTGATAACCATACATATTTTCCTTGCATTTTGGCTTCAGTTTCTTACATGTCATAGTATTTATTCATTGCATTGGAATTGTTAATACATTTCTTTCTTTGACTCTTCTTAAAAATCAAATTTTAACTAACATAAAATAGTTGACATAGTAAGAAGGCCAGAAGAACTCAGAAACCATCTTAACTAACAAACACTATTTTCACTATGCAGACATATATGGCAACAGTAGAAGTACCAGCTTAGTGTACAATGGATGGAATCCTAATAAAGCTACTGGAGTGGTTCACCATTTCCAACTCTAGCTTATTTTACTGATGAGGAAACTGAGACAAACAGGGTGGAGTGACTTGCCCAGGGTCACACAGCTAGGAGGTGTCTGAGTCTAGATGTGAATTCAGAAAGATGAGTCCTCCTGATTCCCAGCCCAATGCTCTATCCACTGCACCACCTTGCTGACCTTATTAGGTGTTAGACAAAATCAAATTAATTGTTGCAGAAGGTCTAACTGGCTCAGTCTTAGTTTTCCCTGCCCCATTTTCCACCATTCTGCCTCCATGACTATGTAAGCAGAAGGAGACTACAGAGAACTAATGCTAATTTTGTATTTTTATCTGTTCCATGAGTTGTCATGGTCAAAAAATTCATTACCTAATGCTCAACCTGCTGGTAATGGCTAATGTACTGTATAAGTTTTTTCTTATCTGGAATATATATATTTTTTGATGTTCACTGCTGATAGAGAGGATCAAGATAACATTTGAGCTGGGATTTGGGGGATAGTTGGGGGATGGAGAAGAAAATAGAAGAAAATAGGCATTAGCATTTATTTAAGGACATATCACATTTTTCGGAAGAAGATGGCATCTTGACACTCTGCCTCTGTACTCAATTAAGTCTTCACCAATAGGGAAAATTGAGAATCAAGTGGACTTCAGCTTACCAGGAAGGACCCTGCATCAAGTTACAGGAGTCTCATAGGACAGTACAATGAACGGTAATCACAACTCTAAAGCAAATCCTTGAAACACACATCAATTGAGACAATACTTGATTCAGTCCCTAATGTTTGAAGTTGCACTGGCTTTTGTTCTCTTAGATTACTACATGGAGGTCTTCTCTACCGCCGATTTTACTTTGTCCTCCAAAGAATTTTGAGACATTTTTTTTTCCTGGGATGAAACTCTAGAGAAGCACCTACAGAAGGTATGGAGGATCTATTACCATGGTTTCTAATCTCTTAACTACTTGATCAGATCATTCCAACCACTATGTGTCTCCAAGTCAAACACAAGGTGAATCTGAAAAAGAATATATACTTCTTCCCCATCCTAACCAATAATATTTGTTCCAACAGAACTTATATCTGTACTTATTAAATAAATGCTTATCTGGGATAAGAACTCACTGTCTGACAAAAACTGCTGGGAAAATTGAATAACAGTGTGGTGGAAACTGGGCATAGACCAATGCTTGGTACCATACACAAGAATAAAGTCAAAATAGATACAAGATCTAGGCATAAAGAGAACAAACATAAACACATTAGGGGAACAAGGAATATTGTATTTGTCACATTTATGGAGAATGGAGAAATTTCTGACCAAACAAGAGATAGAGAACATTATGAAGTACAAAATGGATAATTTTGATTACATTAAATTGAAAAGTTTTTGCACAAACAAACTCAATGCAACCAAGATTAGGAGGGAAGCAGAAAAGTGGGACAGAATTTTTGCAACTAGTGTCCATAATAAGGGCCTCATTTCTAAAATATATAGAGAGCTTGATCAAATTTATAAGAATACAAGGCATTCCCCAACTGATAAATGGTCAAAGGACATAAACAGGCAGTTTTCAGAGAAAGAAATTAAAGCTATCTATAGTCATATGAAAAAATGTTCTAAATCACTATTGATTAGAGAACTGAAAATCAAAACAACTCTGAGGTACCACATCATCTCTGTCAGATTGGCTAACATGACAAAACAGGAAGATGATAAATGTTGGAGGATATGTGGGAGAATTGGAACACTAATTCATTGTTCGTGCAGCTGTGAGCTGATCATTCTGGAGAACAATTTGGAACTATGCCCAAATGGTTACAAAAACGTGCATACCCTTGGACCCAGCAATATCTCTTCTAGGACTGTATCCCAAAGAGATCATAAAAATGGGAAAAGGGCCCACATGTACAAAAATATTTATATCAGCTCTCTCTGTGGTGGCCAAGAACTGGAAATCGAGGGGATGCCTATCAATTGGGGGATGGTTGAACAAGTTGTGGTACATGAATGTAACAGAGCACTCTTGTGCTATAAGAAATGATGAGCAGGGGGGTCGAGACAAGATGGTGGAGTAGAAAGATGCATATACTCTAGCACTTCCCCCACAACCCACAAAATGCCCATAAAAATTGACTCTCAACAAATTCTAGAGCAGCACAAGTCATAGAACAACAGAGTGAAAGAGGTTTACAGCCAACGGTAACCTGGAAGGCTAACAGGAAAGGTCTATCTCACAGGATGCTGAGTGAAGCAGAACCCAGCCCTGACCACGTGGCACTGGGAAGAACAGGACCTGAAAAGACCTCTGAGGCAGAGTTCCCAGCAGGGAGGGTCCCAGATCCCTCAACCGAACAAGTGACAAAGAAAGTTCCAAAGGTCAGTGTGGGAGGGCTTTCCCAGCTGGGTGAGAGGGGAATGAGGTTCCTCCAGCAATAACCCTGGGTGGTGGCAGCAACAGCAGCAGCAGACTGCAGGTATCTACGGTGGCCAGGAAGCAACCTGGGTCCATTTTCCAGGCAGCTCAGCTTAAAGCCATTGGCAGTAGGGAGCAACTGATCTAAACCTTAGCCCTCAGTGAAGGCCCTGCCCCCACCCAAAGCCCCGAGGAATTGAGCAGCTGAGTCAAATCTCAACCTTGAACATGGTACTGGGGAGAGGAGGGGCAATAGGACTTTCCTCTTGACAAAGGATTCAGAAGTCAAGTAACTGGCTGGGAAAATGCTCAAAAAAGGGAAAAAAATAAGACCATATAAGGTTACTTTCTTGGTGAACAGGTGTCTCCTCCCATCCTTTCAGATGAAAAAGAACAAGAACTATCCCAGGAAGTCAAGGCCCCTACCTCCAGGGCCTCCAAGTGGAACTTAAATTGGACTCAGGCAATAGAAGAGCTTGAAAAGGGAGTTAGCAGCTTGCTAAAGGAGAACCAAAAAAATGCTAAGGAAAATAACACTTTTAAAAAGAGGCTAACTCAATTGGAAAAAGAGACCCAAAAAGCCAATGAGGAGAAGGAGGCTTTAAAAAACAGAATTAGTCAAATGGAGGACAAGGTTCAAAAGCTCACCGAACAAAATAGTTCTTTAAAAGAGAGGATTGAGTTCAGGGAAGCCAATGACTGTGAGATAAACCAAGCAGTTAAAAAACAAAACCAAAAATTTGAAAAAATAGAAGATAATGTGAAACATCTCACTGGAAAAACAACTCACCTGATTCAGGAGAGACAACTTAAAAATTACGGGACTATATGAAAACCATGACCAAAAAAAGAGCCTAGACATTATCTTCCATGAAATTGTCAAGGAATAGTCCTGATATCCTAGAACCAGAGGGCAAAACAAATATTGAAAGAATGCACCAATCACCTCCTGAAAGAGACCCGAAGAAAGAAACTCCTAGGAGTACTATGGCCAAATTTCAGAATTCCCAGGTCAAGGAGAAAATACTGCAAGCAGCTAGAAACAATTCAAGTATTGTGGAAATACCATCAGGTTAACACAGGATCTGGCAGTTTCAACATTAAGGGATCAAAGGGCTTGGAATAGGATATACCAGAAGTCTAAAGAACTGGGATTAAAACCAAGAATCACCTACCCAGCAAAACTGAGTATAATACTTCAAGGGAATAAATGGTCATTCAATGATATAAAGGACTTTCAAGCATTCATGATGAAAAGACCAGAACTGAAGAGAAAATATGACTTTCAAACACAAGAATCAAGAGAAACATGAAAAGGTAAACAGGAAGGAGAAATCATAAAAGACTTTCCAAAGCTGAACTATTTACATTCCTACATGGAAAGATAATATTTGTAACTCTTGAGATTTTTCTCAGTATTTGGGTAGGTGGAGGGATTTTATACACACATACACACACACACACACACACACACACACACACACACACACATAGAGAGTACAGATTGAGTTGAATCAGAAGAGATGATATCCATAAAAAAAATAAAAATTAAAGGATGAGGGAGGAAAATGAGGAGAAAGGGAATGGGGCATGCTATAACTCATAAAAGAGATAAGAAAAATCTTGTTCAATGGAGGAGAAAAAGGAGAAGGGGAAAGGGGAAAAATGAAGCTTATTATTTTCACATATGGCTTAAGGAGGGAATAACATGCTCACGGAATTTGGTGTGAAAATCTATCTTACTCTACAGGAAAGTAGAGGAGGAGGGAACAAGTTGGGGAGGGGAATGATAGAAGGGAGGGCAAATGGGAGAAGGGAGTAACTAGAAATAAACTTTTGGGAAGGGACAAGGTTAAATGAGAGAATAGAATAAATAGAATAGAATCACAACATGATTATTATAGAAGTCTTTTGCAGAATGACACTTATTTAGTTTGTATTGAATTGCTTGCCTTCTCAGTGGGGATGGGGGGGAGGGAGGGAGGGAGAGAAGTTGGAATTCAAAGTATTAGAAACATATGTTGAAAATTATTATTGCATTTAACCAGGAAATATGAAACACAGATAATAGGATATAGAAATTTATCTTGTCCTACAAAAAAAGAGAGAAGATGGGGATAAAGGAAGCATGGAGTGTGATGGAAGGGAGGGTACATTGAGGGAAGGGGTAATCAGAATACAAGGTATTAGGAGGTGGGGGGAGGGGAGAGATGGGGAGAAAAATTGGACATGTTACAAAGTGATGTAAAAGAAATTAGTACTAAAACAATTGACTGAACTAATTACTGAGACTAAATCAGAGACATCTTTAGTTTGGGGAAAAGAATTTTAATCTAAGTTTCCTAGAGGCAGGTAACCTTGAGTAAAATTTGGCACTGATAGAAAAGTTAAGGTTTTAATGGTAAATTTGATTTTATGATTGCTATTTAATCAGGAACTAGAACATGTGTAGAAAGGCACGTAGGCCACTTAAGACTTGCCTCAAAGGATGTTGCTTAGTCAATGTGAAATTATAGTCATATCTGAAACCTGGTTATTGATACTTGCTATTTTAAGATTCTATAGGACTATTAACTGACTGTTCTTCTGAGTCTAACTCCAGGTATGGATAGTAAGAAAGGCAGTTTGAGCCTCCAATCCATGATGCCAGTAAGCCTTTGAGATTCTGGTATGAAATGAAAAAGGTGATCTCATGGGAAGGGTGGGAGAGTGGCTGTTCAGCCTGGGCTGAGGTAGGATTCTCCTGACTCAATTTCCCAACTGACACCTAGCAGACTTTAAGCCTGACTGAATGCAAGTTGACAATATAGTCCTGCCTGGAACTGATATGAAGTTGGGGAAATATTGTTTCCCTGCAATGTCCCTAATCTTAGTGGCAATTTCCTGTAGTCAAAAAATTTGTAAGCTTAATACCAGATCTATTAAATTATAGATTGTTGGTAGGGAAACATCCGAGGTTAAGTCTAAAATTAAGCTACTAACCTTAGGACTTTAGACCAACAACAATAAGTTAGGGTCCTTTAATTCTTAGTAATTGTGTGGAGACAATTAGGTCAAGGGCTTGTGAAGTTAGCATACATAGTTATTATTTCTGTCTCAGTTGACTAATGTTAAAAAAAATCACTTGTGATTTGTATTGTAAATGCTTTAAAAGAATTATCACTTGACCAAAAACTGGAATTGTTTTATATGATATGAACTGTGTTAAAATGAAAAATAAATAAATAAATTTTTAAAGGAATAATGAGCAGGGGAACTTTAGAGAGGCCTGGAAGGACTTATATGAATTGATACTAAGTGAAATGAACAGAACCAGGAGAACATTGTACACAGTAACAGCCACAGTGTGTGAGGACTGTCCCTGGTAGACCTATCCCTTCATAGCAATGTTCTTGAGGCAAAATGCCATCCACATTCAGAGAAAGAACTCTGGAATTGGAATGCAGAATGAAACAGACTATTTTCTCTTGTATTATGTTTTGCTTTGGTTTGTTTTTTTCTCATAGTTTCATCTATTCATTTTAATTCTTATATGCAACATTACCAGTGTAAAAATGTGTTTAATAAGGATGTATGTGTAGAACCAATATAAATTGCATACTGTCTTGGGGAAGGGGTGGGGAGGAAGGGGGAGAAAAATCTAAGACTTATGGAAGTGATTGTAGAAAATTGAGAACAAATAAATTATTTTAAAAAAAATAGAGGATGAGATGTGTGATCTAAGGAAATCCTACCCACTACCTACCCTACATTCAACCATCCTCCAAAATCTATATGATCAAGAAGAAAAGTGACCAGACATGTCTGATGGGAAATAGGACCAGATTCCTTTTAGTTTTAGCTAATAGTACATTACCCCTATAATTCTTATCATAGTCATTTGAAAAAAGTTATTGGGTTAGTAAAAAGAAGAAGCAGATCTGTGGGCTAAATATATTCTTCCCTGGCTTATGGCTAGGCTATTCCCTTGCATAATAATAGTACTTTTTAAAATCATGCTTTTCTGTACTTGAGAGAGGAAAAGAAAATATATGCTGTCATTCCTGAGGACCTGAGATAATTTGATGTGACATAATTTAGGTATATTTAAGCTAACACTGAAACTTTTACCCTCTTGTTCACCTTAAGACATTTACTTTGAATTTTTCAGTTCTTTTCCATGAACATCATATGCTTGTGATCACTTAAATATTGTGTTCTTACCTTTCTGTCTCTTTTAAAAAATATTCAGTTTGACTAAGCAACTTTTGAATAAAATATAAAATGTTCCCTCAATTTCCTTGTGACAACAAATTGGGTGGGTGGACAGTACCTCCAAGGACTGGGCAAGAAATCAAAACCACCATGACAAGTTTAAGAAGTAGATATCGATAAACAAAATCAAATCAGTGGAGGTTGATTCTGTAAGAGATAAGAATCATAGGACATGGAATCAAGAAGCAATGCAGTATTTGGAAGAGTTAACATTCAAAAGACCTAAGTTGCATTCCTGCCTCCGACAACACACCATCAACGAGAACATAGGCAAGTCATTTAAAAGCTCAGCCTCTCAAGCATATAAGACTAGAAGATATACATCTGGATTTAACCCCACCCTAACCCCAGGAGCTCTGTTGGCATTGTTATGCTATTCAAATGGCAGATCAGGTCCTTGATAAAGTTACCATTAGAATTTATAACTGAAGTGACCCTCACTGCTTCGATGAACTTGGAAGAGTAATTTTAAATCCCTAGGTCTCAGTTTCTGTAAAGTAAGGGGAGGTAGATTAAAACCACTTATAACTCTTGCTGTTGTTACAGTCTTGTCCAACTTTTCATGACCCTCTTTGGGATTTTCTTGGCAAAGACACTGGAGTATCTAGCTTGTTTTTACAGATGAGGAAACTGAGGCAAACAGGGTGAAATAACTTGCCCAGGATCACATAGCTAGTAAGTGTCTGAGGCCAGATGGCAGACAAAGCAAAATGGGGAAGGGTGCATTGGAGGGAGAGTATCCATATGAGGGCAAAGCAGCTGGTGTGGAGGTAGAACAAACCAGAGAGTGAGTAGGAAAAGAAGCGAGTAGGATGAGATGTCTCACTGGGGTTCCTCAAGAAATGATGGTTCCTTGCAAAGACTCATCAAACAGTCAGAATCACTCAAGGTGGAGGGTAAAAAACACCAGTCTGGAAGAAAGAGCTACCACATTGGATACTAAGATACAAAATGCTTTCATTATAATAGGAAAAAATTGCATTTGTATTCAATTAGTATAATTGTATTGAAATAATCAAATGGACAAGTAGAAGATGGAATAGGCAAGGATAAGAGAATTGCTCATTTGTAAAACATCTGATAGTTTTAGTGTATTATGAGTCAATAACATGATATGCTAGCCAAAAACTCTGGCATGATCTTGGACTGCATTGACAGAAGTGTACTTTTCTCTGCGCTGGTCAGAACATATCTGGAGTATTTTGTTCAGTTCTGGGTGTTACATTTTAGCAAGGACTTCATGTGCTGCACATCACCCTAGAGGAGGCTGACAGTGTCTAAGAGACTGAAGATATTATACCATCCAAAAACTGTACCATCATACACCTAGAAAAACATTGAAACTGAAGCGGCGGAAGTAAAAAGAACCAGGAGAATAATTTATACTATGACACTGATGTTATAAAAGTGAACAATTTTAAGAGTTTTAAAAATTGATGAAGAATGAAATTAACTAAACCAGGAGAGCAACTTTTATAATAGCAACATTGTAAAAATAAATAATTTTGAAGACTCTTGAGTGTTTCATGATGGACACAATGACCATCCATGATTCCAGACAATAGGCAATGAAACATATTTTCCAGAGGTGATAGATTTAGGGTGCAGAATGTCTCTTTTAAGCATGTAGGTAAAGAGTCTTGTAAAAAGATCTCTATCTGTATTGAGACCTAGATCTGGATTTGTATGCTGTCAATGAGGGAATTTGTTTTGCTGAACTTGCATATTGATTATTGAAAAAATATTCTTTTTCTTCTCTCTCTCTAAGACCTGAGAGGTGGGAGAGAGTGAAAATAGATTTCTGTTTATTTAAAAAATAGAGGAAGATTGCTACAGAAGAGGAATGTTGCTTGTATTTTCAGATGAAGTCATATACTGTTAGCTTTACTTAATTGTTTACTTAGTTACAAGAAATCTCCCAGAGGGTAGGGGAATCTGTAAATGTTTGTAATGTAAAAACAAAACACATCAATAACATTTGAAAAAAGAAAAAAATCTTGCCATATGAAAATTAGTTCTAGGAAATGGGGATGATTAGTTTGGAAGAGAGAAGCCTTAGAGAAGATATAATTGTTTGAAGAGTTTGAAGGGATGGCATGCAGGCAAGGGATTAGACTTGTTTTGCTTGGTCCTTGAGAGCAGACCTAGGAACTATGGGTAGATATTGCAGAGAGCTAGGCTTAGGTTTGACTTAAGGAAAAACTTCCTAATAATTGGAGCTGTCCATAAGGAGAACAAGGTTCCTCAACCTTCCTGTTCCCTGGAAATAGTGAAGTGGTGTCTGGATGTCTACTTTATTGGTCTCTTCCTATTTTCCAGTTTTCCACTTTCACTTCTTTTCTTGTCATCCAGTGACACTAGCCTCTTTGTTGTTTTTCTTATGTGACATTCCATCTTTCGACTGCATTTTCACAGGCTAAACCCTCATGTTTCTCTGTCTTCATCTGTCCCATGGATCCCATGGCTTCTGTCATGTTCCAGCTAACATACAACCTTGTACAAGAAGCCTTTCCCAAGTCCCTTCATGTTAGTCAATGCCTTCCCTCTAAGATTACCCTCAGCTTATCTTCTGTGTCTCGTGTTTGTGTATAGTTCTTTGCACGATGTCTCCCCCATCAGACTGTGAACCCAGTGAGAGCAGAGGCTTTTTGTTTTTGCCATCCTTTGTGTCCCTAGTGTTTAGTACAGTGACCAGCATACAACAGACATTTTTAAAATGCTCCTTGCTTTGCCTTGATGTTGTAGAGGAGATTCTTAGGTTCAGCTTGGGCTGGCTGACTTCTGGAACTCCTTCTAAATCCCGTACTTAGGTTAGGTATTTGCCTAGGATATATGGGTAGGAAGCGCCAGAGGAGAGACCAGAACTCTCCTCTTCTTACTGCTTTTCCCTGCTTGACATGGGCAGTTCTACTGCCTGTCCATTCTCCACCCTGATCCTCCCACCCCAAATTCTCTCCTTGACTCTTTCAAAGAGCTTTACTGTACCTTACACAAAGAAGCCTTCTATACGGTCCTTTTATTATTTAGAAAATGCATTTGGGAGTGATGTAATTTTCTAAAAACTTATGTTATTATTATAACATAGCATAAGATAGCATAACATTGTAAGATGTGTTATTATTATAAAAATTTTTTTTAAAATGGTATATGCATTTGAGACCTCAATGAAGGAGTTTAATTTATGAGTTGCAAAATAAAAAAAATACTTTATGAATCTCAAAAGAAATAGTTTTATGAAACCTGTGCTATGTTATTTCTACAAGCACATATAACAGCACACATATATATATATACAGCACATATATGCATGTGTGTATATATATATATATAGATGGATATACATGTATATATCATAAACACACATACACACATGCACATACACACATACAGCACTCTTCAGTTATGACAGAGAACAGTGAAAAATGCCCTGACTGCTTTGAGGTAGTTATACAAAACTCTTTAAATGGAATACCTGTTATTTGCCATTCCACTTGAAATGTCAATGAAATTACTCTAGAAAATTACTGCCTTAAAGACATGCATCTATAGAATTGTCCAGAGTCTGGAATTACAGATGAATCTGGAAGAATGAAAAATTGAAATTCAGGAAAGAAAATATTTCCAATGGTCACTTGAAGGGTATAATTTGGAATGTTATGGTAACTTAACTGCTTATTGTTAAGAACATGATCTAGTTTAGAGATTCCCAAACTTGTTTGACCTACTGCCCCCTTCTCAAAAAAAGTTACTTAGCGTCCCCTTGGAAATCTACTTTTGTTAACCCTTAAAGATTTTTTTTTTTGAAATTTGCATCATTTTATATATATATATATATATATATATATATGTATATATATATATATATATACATATATATTCTAAACTATGCATCTTAAATCTAATAATTTATGATAAATTTTGGGGATCTTCCTGCATTGAAATTTTGATGATGTAATCATGTGTCCACATAGTATTGTATTGTAAACAAATCATTACATACACATATGCCTGCTGATGCATGCTGGACTTCCCAACAATATTTAACATGCTCACCTGTCAACACTTGTTTGTCAAGATCTGTCAGCAGACTTGACCACTGGTCAATTATAGCTTGCATTTTATGTGTTTATTTGGAAAATAATGTAACCACTATGACTTAAACTCTATTACACAATAGATGAAACAGGTACAAACAGTTTTTCAAAATTCTCTTCTCTTACACTTCCACTGCCTCTTTATTTTTATTCAGTGCCCCCCAGTTGCACCCAAAGCCACTATAGTCCCCCTGGATCATTCCAGCACCCCCAGGGGGTGGTATCATCCACTTTGGGAACCTATGACTAATTTATAAGTAAGAAACTATGACTAGAGAAATACCCTGATTTTCAAGCTTTTCTATCCTGCAATTCCTGTCAAGGATCCTGTGACCCACAACATGCTTTCCCCCAAGGAAACCTCCCACCATTGATTTTTATAGGTTCTAGCACTAACAAACAAATCACTGTTCAGTGCCTGCTAACTCCTGTCTCTGTTGCTACTTCATGAGAGCAAAGCCCAAATTGCCCAGAAGATGATGTTCGACTTAGTCTAAACTTGGCATACTGAACCCTTGTTGTTTGCCTTCACAGAATCAATCTGTAAATATTTATTAAACGCCTACTATGTGCCCAACACTGTGCTAAGCACTGAAGATACAAAAACGTGCAAAAGACAGTCCCTGCCCTCAAGGTGCTAAAATGCTAAGTAGATCATAGCTCTAAAGCTGGAAAGGACCTCAGAGGTCATGTAATCCAACCCCCTCATTTCATAGATCAGTAAAGCAAGACCTAAGGAAATTAAGTGAATTGGCCAAGGTCATTCAATTAATGTGTCAAATGTGTAATTGGAACCTACCTTTTCCAACTTTAGAGCTAGTGATCATTTAGTGTCAATTAATTTACTTCATAAAAATACTATGTCAAAAAGCACCAAACCTGGAAACAACAGAGGGACTTCAATAAATATTGGTGATATGATCTCACCGCTCCCTCCTTATTCTCTATCATGTTTTAATTCATTCTCTGATTACTCCCATGTTCCCCTCTCTTCGCCATCAATACAAACCATACTGTGTGCTACATTCTTTTTTTTTAAATTTATTTCTTTATTTAACTTTTTACATTAATTTTCACAAAATTTTGGGGTTCCAAATTTTCGCTCCCATTTATCCCCTCCCCCCACCCCCAATACATCAAGCATTCTAATTTTCTCCTATCTCCAATCTGCACTTCTCTTCTATCATCCCTCCCTTCTCTTGTCCCCATCTTCTCTTTTGTCCTGTAGGGCCAGAATGACTTTCTATTCCCCATTACCTGTATTTCTTATTTCCTAGTAGCAACAACAATACTAAACAGTTGTTCCTAATACTTTGAGTTCCAAATTCTCCCCATTCCTCCCTCCCCACCCATTCCCTTTGGGGAAGGCAGGCAATTCAATATAGGCCCTATCTGTGTAGTTTTGCAAATGACTTCGATAATAGTCGTGTTGTGTAAGACTAACTCTATTTCCCTCCATCCTATTCTGCCCCCCATTGTTTCTATTCTGCCTTTTGATCCTGTCCCTCCCCGAGTGTTGACTTCAAATTGCTCCCTCCTCCCTTTGCCCTCCCTTCCATCATCCCTTCCTCCCTGCTTATCTCCTTCTTCCCCATTTTTCTGTACTGTAAGATAGGTTTTCATACCAAAATGAGTGTGCATTTTACTCCTTCCTTTAGTGGAATGTGATGAGGGCAAACTTCATGGTTTTTTTTCTCAGGTCTCCTCTTTTTCCCTCCACTAAAAAGTTTCCTGCTTGCCTCTTGAATGAGATATAATTAACCCCATTCCATTTCACCCTCTCTCTTCCCACTACATTTCTCTCTCACCATTTACCTTAATTTCTTTTAAGATATGGTCCCATCCTATTCAATTCTCTGTGCTCTCTGTCTCTGTGTGTGCATGCTTGTGTGTATGTGTGTGTGAGTGCACGCATGTACATGTGTGTGTGTGCATGTGTGTGTGTACATCTGTGTGTGGTCCCACCAACTACCCAGATACTGAACCGTTTTAAGAGTTACAAATATTGTCTTTCCATGTAGAAATGTAAACAGTTCACCTTTGGTAAGTCCCTTATGACTTCCCTTTGCTGTTTACTCTTTCATGCTTCTTCTCATTCTTGTGTTTGAAAGTCAAATTTTCTTTTCAGCTCTGGTCTTTTCATCAAGAATGCTTGAAAGTCCTCTGTTTCATTGAAAAACCATTTTTTCCCCTGAAGTATTATACTCAGTTTTGCTGGGTAGGTGATTCTTGGTTTGAGTCCTAGTTCCTTTGACTTCTGGAATATCCTATTCCACGCCCTTCGATCCCTTAATGTAGAAGCTGCTAGATCTTGAGTTATCCTGATTGTATTTCCACAATACTGGAATTGTTTCTTTCTAGCTGCTTGCAATATTTTCTCCTTGACCTGGGAGTTCTGGAATTTGGCCACAATGTTCCTAGGAGTTTCTCTTTTTGGATCTCTTTCAGGTGATGATCGATGGATTCTTTCAATACTTATTTTGCTCTCTGGTTGTAGAATCTCAGGGGCAGTTTTCCTTGATAATTTCATGGAAGATGATGTCTAGGCTCTTTTTTTGATCATGACTTTCACGTAGTCCCATAATTTTTAAATGGTCTCTCCTGGATCTATTTTCCAGGTCAGTTGTTTTTCCAATGAGATATTTCACATTCTGTTCCATTTTTTCATTCTTTTGGTTTTGTTTTATGATTTCTTGGTTTCTCAGGAAAGTCATTAGACTCCATCTGTTCCATTCTAATCTTGAGAGAACTATTTTCTTCAGTAAGCTTTTGAACCTCTTTCTCCATTTGGCTAATTTTGCTTTTGAAAGCATTCTTCTCCTCATTGGCTTTTTGAACCTCTTTTGTCAATTGAGTGAGCCTATTTTTCAAAGTGTTATTTTCTTCAGCATTTTTTTGGGTCTCCTTTACCAAGGTATTGACCCATTTTTCATGCTTTTCTTGCATCTCTCTCATTTCTCTTCCCAGTTTTTCCTCCTCCTGTCTAACTTGATTTTCAAAATCCTTTTTGAGCTGTTCCATGGCCTGAACCCACCGGACATCCACCTGGGATGTCTGGGATACAGAGGCCCCGACCTCCATGTCTTTCTCCGATGGCAGGCATTGTACTTTGTCATTAGAAATGAAGGGGGGAAGGAACATCTCTTCCCCAATAAAGTAGCTCTCTATGGTCTTATTCTGCTTCCTTTTTTCTGGGCATTTTCCCAGCCAGTTATCTGACTTCTGAGATTCCTCTCCACCCCTGCCTAGATCTGCCCAGCTAGTGCTTGGGGTCTGAGATTCAAATGCTACTTCCCAGTCTCAGGGCTATCCGTGGCGGGAGTGGCCACTATTCAATGTGAGCTTAAGTTCTGGTGCTTTGGTGGGGGCAGGGCCGCCCCCCAGGCTCAGCTCCCTCAGGGGGTTTATGCAGAGACCTTCAGTGATAGAGCGGGTGGGGGGCAGGGCTGCCTCCCAGGCTCAGCTCCCTCAGGGGGTTCATGCAGAGACCTGAACTTCTGCCTGCTGCTCGGAGAGTCCCAGGCCGCTTCTGCTGCCTCTGCCGCTCCCTCTGCCGCTCCCTCCGCTGCTCCCTCCCCCGCTGCCTCCGGAGGGGCCCGAGCCACGGACACACCCTGCTCCCCTCTCAGCCAGCCCAGATGTCTCTCTCACTGACCTGTAGTGTCTGTGGGTCGAGGGACCTTCCTGGCCGCTGGAGGTTCCGTCCCTGAAGTCTGCTCGGATGTGCTCCTCTGGGGCCGCGGCTAGGGCAGTGCTGGGATGGGCTCCGCTTTCCGGGGTGCGATGGACCCTGGGGATGGCTCTCCAGGGCTCTCTGGAATGGAAATCTCTTCCACTGTGTTTCTGTGCACCTTGCAGTGGTCCAGAATTTGTGGGGAGTTCTTCTTGCAGGAAATATATGGGCTGTGGGTTCGGAGCTAGCATATGTGAGTCTTTCTACTCCGCCATCTTGGCTCCTCCCCCGTGTGCTACATTCTTTTGGGGACCTGCTAGCATTTGGCAAAACTGATAAAGTTACCCCTGTCCAGACATTAGGGTACAAATATGTACCTTTTAATAATCTTCCTAAACCTACATAACTCCTTTAATGAGAAATTCAGAACCCATGGCAGGCTTGTGTCAGAGAGACTTTTCAGTGTCTTCTCAAAAGATGCTACATACTTGATTCTACAACTAAGACACTAGGGTCTCTTCCTCATAAATTTTGAGTTTAATTCAACTTGCTAAATATTATAAATAGCATAAAATCCAAAGCTAGAAATGTTACCTTCAAAATTATTTTTTTTGAGAACAAATTTGTGATTTCATCAATGTAGGAACTTCTGCTGCTGACACAGGTTAGAGGCTTCTCTGCAATCTACAATCTTACAGAGAGACACTGGAAGGTTAACAGATTTGTCAAGTCATACAGCAAGTGTGTAATAGAGGCAGGATTTGAACCCAGGTCTTCCTAATTCCTAGGTCAGTTCTTTATCCACTATATCATGGACTCTTGTTTTAAGGCATAAAGGAAGTCCTCTAGCCTTTCAGGATGATCCTGGAAGGTTTACCGAGGGACATGCTTGAGTCAAACTTCATGAAAAGACATGGATGGATTGTGATTTGCACCTTTGGGATGGATCTCCATCCACATCAACAAGATCACAGGTCAATCTGCTGAAGTATGGGTGAGCATTGGGGTACTTTGTTGAATCCATTATCTCACTTTGGGAGCTTTTCTCTCCACTGATGCAAATATCTTTTTGTCATGTAGATTTAAGTATACTGGAGGTTTTCCTCTTATTCTTTTTTCCCCATTTTTTTTAAGACCGAATATTTCCATATACAGCATGGAACAGGAGAGAGGATTGCATGTGGAACTATGAATCTCTATTAATTAGACCTTGCTTTTCAAGTATACAATAAATTTAACATGCAGCTTTCGAAATTTTCCTGCTTGTCTATGATTCTTCTGACCTTTTGTTCTCTTTTCACTTTTGGGTGGTGGGGGTGGAAGAGAGGAAGACATTGCCCTTACCTCTGAATCATGCCTATGCCTTCCATTGAAAAAGCAAAACAAACCAACCAAACAAAATTCTTATAACAAATAAATACAGTTGGAAAAGCATTTTGAAAGCATTCCCTCAAAAATCACTAAGCTGAATATGACTATTGCCATAGCAACATCACTACTAGGCTTATACCTTCCTCAAAGAGATGAAAAAAAAAGATTCATATGTAAAATATGTGTATATTAGATAGATAAATAGATATATACATATGTGAGAGGGAGAGAGAAAGAGAAGAGAGAGGAAAAAGAGAGAGAGAGAGAGAACAGCTTTTTTCTTAGTGATGAAGAGTTGGAGACTAAGGGGGTGCCCATTAATTGGCAAATGACTATGCAAGTTATCATATGTGAAAGAAATAGAACACTTATTGTGTTATAACAAGGAATGGCTTAAAAGAAGCCTGAGAAGACCTGTGAACTGATGCAGAAAGGAGTGAGCAGAACCAGAACAGTCTATGTAATGACAGTGCTGAAAGGACTTTGAATGACTTAAGGACTCTAAACAAATCAATGACTGACCATGATTTCAAGGGACCAGTGCTACCTAACTATTGATGGAGAGCTGATTGACCCAAGATACAGGAAGATTTATCTTTCTGAGTTCAATTCTGGCCTCGGACACATACTAGCTCTGTGACCCTCATCAAGTCACTTCACCCTGTTTGCCATGGTTTCCTCATCTGTAAAATGAACTGGAGAAGAAAATGGCAAACCACTCCAGTAGCTTTGCCAGGATGGAGTAATGATGAATCAGACATGAGTGAAAAATGACTCAAAACAACAGCATTGTGAGAATGAGTGTTGGACCTGGAATCAGAAAGACCTGAACTGAAGCACAACTGGGTGACCCTGGGTAAATCAGCCTCTTTGTAACTGTTTATTCATCTGTAAAATGAGGAGGATAATACTCCTGGAGATGTTATGAGGATAAGATAATATTCATAAAGTGCTCTGCAAATTTTAAAATATTTTATAATGAGCTTTATTTGAAGTCAGAAAACCCTGTTTATGACACTTACTAGCAGAGTGATTCTGGGAAAATCAATTAACTTCTCTGGACCTCAATCTCCTCATATGAAAAATGGGGATGGGGAAGAATGGGCTCAGTGATTCATTCTAGCTCTAAATATGATTATGTGACCTCTGATGATATATCCATTGTTACTTCTCTCACTTTTCCATCTCAAATCATTCCTGGCTGCTATGTTGTTTTTTCTTCCTAGCAAACAAGACAAGAAGATCTCAAGGCCAACGATCTATTTCAGTATGTTGTTTCCAGAGTCACTGAATTATTAAAACAAGAAACCCAAAGAACTCGTGTAGGGATAACATTAAGCCAGTACCCATGATGAGCAATATTTTGTTCTACCCGAGTCAGGCTTAAAAGAATCATGCTGTCTTTGTGGTACTTATGTCATCTCCCTCCTTTGAATCTTTATAGCAGACTTGACATATGGCATGATTTCCAGAGCTACCTCCATTAATTTTCTGCTCAGTATATTCAGGTGTGTCAGTCAATGATGTACTACATCTCTTCCCTCTTTGCCTCGCTAGCCCTTGGAAGCCAATTCATCAGAAGAACTGGTTCTACAGCATTTTATTAACAGCTTCTGGCATCTGCTGTCTTGGACATTTGACCTCAGTATTTTTAAATGGAGATTTTTTATTCTACTTTGTGGTCTCATAAAATAAGGAAAGATTTTTATGGGCACTGGTACTTATCGGTAGGAGAAAGAGAGTAGAGGCAAAACACAAACTTTGTGAGGTAGATCCAAGGGAAGAAAAGAAATGATTGGATGGGAAATCTTAGGGGAGGGAATAGAGAAGATGATGAAGTCTAATCCAGCACCAAATGCCATAGGTCTAATGTCCCCCAATGAATCCGTTCTCATGCTTTCTTTACTCCCAAAGATTCTAGATGGATATCTGCCCAGGTCCTTTGATTCCAGAGTTAGTCCTTTTCCACTGTATTGCTCACTTTCTTGGCACGACCCTCATAGTCTCAAATTAAATCATACCTGTGGATCTTCAAATTCTCCACATCCCTTTTTGCTTAGGCTAATCAGAAATAGTTATGCTTCTGCCATGAAGGTCCTATCAGGACAGAGTTCAGTGGGAAGAAATTGTTGAAGTAAAACTTTGATGTGCATCAGTGTAGTATAGAGATAAAGAGCCAGTGTCAAAACTAAGCTGACCTGAATTCAAGTCCCACTTCTGACACAGCCAGGCTGTGTGACCCTGGGCAAGTCATTTACTTTCAGTGCTTGAGAGTAAAGGTTTTCTTATTTGGGAGTCCCGTAAGTAATGAAATCTCTATTACATAAAATTCTGATAAACTGATAAGCAAACAGTCTTGGCTTTGAGTTCCATCTCAGCTACTAATCAGCTTAGTGACTTTGTGTAGCCTATCACTTCTCTAAATAGTTTACATATCTGCAAAATGGAGACAATGTACTCAATGCCTCAGGATTATTGTGAGGATCAAATGTGGTAATACGTACAGATCTTTTTTTTTTTATAAATGTTGTCTGTAATTATTTTAACTAGACCTATGAACTCCCAGAAAGGAATGCCCGCCTTTACCAGTCTAGATTGTCACCTTCTCTGCAATCACCTTAAAGTTTTAGAGAGTTGCTTGAGGACCCTAAGAAGTTGAGTGACTTTGCTTTTTAACAGTATTTTGTTTTTCCTAACTATATGTAAAGACAATTTTCTTTTTTTTAAAGAAAGTTTATTTAGTTTTCAACTTTCTGGTTTTAAGTTCCAAATTTTTGTCCTTCCCCTGTCCCCACCAAAACAGCAAGCAATCTGATATAATTATATATGTACAATTATATTAATCATATTTTCACATTAGTCATGTGGTAAAAAGAATCAAAACAAAAGGATTTTTGAAAAACACAAGGAAAAAAACAAAAAAAAATGTTTTAAGTAAAAATAGTATGCTTTGATCTGCATTCAGACTCCATAGTTCTTTCGTTGGATGTGGACAGCATTTTTCATCATGAGATTTTTGGAATTGTCTTGGATCATTGTATTGCTGAGAAAGGGTAAGTCTGTCATGGTTGATCATTGCAGTGTCACTGTTACTATGTACAGTGCTCTCCTGGTTCTGCTCATTTCACTAAGCATCAGTTCAGGTAAGTCTTTCCAGGTTTTCCTGAAATCTAACTGCTCATCATTTCTTATAGCACAGCAGTATTCCATTACATTCATATTCCACAACTTGTTCAGTTTTTCCCCATTTGAGGGATATCCCTTCAATTTCTAATTCTTTGCATTCACATCCCTTTTTTATGGTCTATTTGGGATACAGACCTAGTAGTGATAGTGCTGGATCAAAGGGTATGATCAAAGGGTTTGATTGCCCTATGGCATAGTTCCTAATTGCTCTTTAGAATGGTTGGATCAGTTCACAACTCTACCAATAATGCATTAGGGTCCCAATTTTCCCACATTCTCTCCAATAGTTATTTTCTTTTTTTTGTCATATTAGCCAATTTGATAGGTATGAGCTAGTACTTCGGAGTTATTTCAACTTGCATTTCTCTAATCAATGGTGATTTAGAACGTTTTTTCATGTGACTATAGATAGCTTTAATTTCTTCAACTGAAAACTGCCCATTCATATCCTTTGACCTTTTGTCAATTGGGGAATGACTTGTATTCTTGAATGCCTCAGTTCTCTCTACAATTGAGAAATAAGATCTTTATCAGAGATGGATTGTTTCCCAGCTTTCTGCTTTCTTTCTAATTTTGATTGCATTGGTTTTGTCTTTGCAAAAACTTTTTAAATTTAATATAACCAAAATTATATATTTTACATTGTGTAATGCTCCTTGTTCTTGTCTGGTCGCAAATTCTTCCCTTATCCATAGATTTGACAGGTAAACTATTCCTTGATCTTCTAATTTGCTTATGGTATCATCCTTTATGTTTAAATCATTTATTCATTTTATGTTATCTTGGTGTGTGGTGTGAGATGTTGATCTACACATAGTTTCTACCATACTATTTTCCAGTTTTCCCAGCACTTTTTGTCAAATAGTGAGCTCTTATTGCAAAAGCTGTGGTCCTTGGGTTTATCAAATGATAGGTTATAATAGTCATTTGCTACCATTTCTTGTGTACCCAATCTATTCCACTGATTCACAACTCTGTTTCTTGACTGATACGAAATAGTTTTTAATGATTACTGCTTTAAAACATAGTTTTAGATCTGATACTACTAACCCACCTTCTTTTGTATTTTTTCATTAATTCCCTTGGTATTCTTGACTTTTATTCTCCTAGATGAATTTTGTTATTATTTTTTCTAGCTTAATAAAGCAATCTTTTGATAATTTGATTGGTATGATACTGAATAAATAAATGAATATGGGTTGAATTGTCTTTTTTTGTTATATTAGCTCAGCCTACCTATAAGCTGAGCTATAAGCAATTGTTATTTTTCCAATTGTTTAGATATGACTTTATTTTTCTGAAAAAATGTTTTATAATTTTGTTCATATAATTCCTGGGTTTATCTTGGCTTTCAGGTAGTCCAATTCTTAAATGATCTCTCCTGGATCTCTTTTCCAGGTCAGTTGTTTCTCCAATGGGGTATTTTACATTTTCTTCTATTTTTTTCATTCTTTTGATTTTTGTCTCATTGATTCTTAATGTCTTATTGAGTCATTAGCTTCCATTTATTCAGTTCTAATGTTTGAGAAATTCTTTTCTTCAGTTAGCTTTTGTAACTTCCTTTCCATTTTGCCAATTCTGCATCTTAAGGAGTTGTTTTCTTTTTCCAAGCTGTTGACTCTTTTTTCATGATTCTCTTCCATCATTCTCATTTCTTTTCCCAGTTTTTCTTCTATTTCTCTCATTTGATTTTAAAAATCCTTTTTGAGCTCTTGCAAGAGAACTTTTTGGGCTTGAGACCAATTCATATTCTTTGAAGCTTCACACATAGGCTTCTTGACATTTTTGTTCTCTTCAGTGTTTGTGTTTTGATCTTTCCTTGTGCCATAGTAGCTTTCTATGATCTGGAAGACTTCAGGGAAAACCAGGGTCACTGTCTTTCTGTGCTAAGGCTTCCAGGACTGATGGCTTGCCCATTGCACTGGTGTGACCTGGCCTAGTCACACCTGTTTTGGTGGGGTTCTGGACATGGTAGTTTGCCTTCTGTGCTGGGGCTGGAGGCCTCATAGCTGGCTTGTAGTTCCCCTGGACTTCTGAGCCAGGACCAAAAGGCCACAGTTGCTGACTTATGCTGTGGTTAGGAGTCTCCCTATGGCTTGCATGGACATCACCTGCACTGGGCTGCACTCCCCTTTTACACAATTCTGACAGACCTTTCCTGAAGTTTTTCTAAATTATCTTGTACTGGAAAAAATATTTTACTCCATCTTTTGGTGGGTTCTGTCATTTCAGAATTTGCTTAGAGGCCTGATTCAATGTTGTTTTGAGGGAAACTGAGGAGAGCTCAGGCACCTTTCTGGCTTTTCTCTACCACCTTGGTTCCCCCTCCCTCAGTGACATTCCCAGGGTCTACAGATAGTAGAAGTCACGGGAAGGATTTACACCTGGGTCTTCCTGCCTTCAAAGCTAGCTCTGTATTCATCATGCCATGCAGCCTTGTCATCGTCATCATCCTCATCCTCATCTTTGTGATCATCCTCACTACCACCACCACCATTATCTTTATCATCACCATTATCATTAGTGTTATCTAAAGCATTGTACTATATATGAATTCAGTTATAATTCGCATCAAGATATGTCCTCATGTACACACTAAGTGGTGTCTCTCTCCTAATAACCTGAATCCCAGAAGGTGAGTGTGACCCTTATTCCCAGAGGCCAATAATGTAAAAGATTTGTTCATCCTTCAAAATGGAGAAAGAGCAGTGGAAAGAGTACTGCACAGAATCAGGAGAAACTGGCCTTTCTTGAATATTGGCTCTTCACTTAACTAGATTTACAACCGTTAATAGTTATCACTTAACACCTCAAAAATCTTAATTTCCTCAATTCTAAAACAGGGATGATAAAAATAGTAGAAGTATTTTTCTCAAAGGATTACTGTGAAGATCTTTTGAGATAATATTTCTTATGGGATTATAGATTTTGAGCTGAGAGGACCTGAGAAGTCACAGAAAGCACTTCACAAAACTTGAAGTGGGAGTCTTTTCTGGTTCCCCCTAGCCTCTAGTGCCTTCTCTTCTAAGGCCATATTCTATTTATTCTGTATGTATCATGGATGAACTGATGTATGCACATGCTGTCTGCCCAATTAAAATATTAACTCAAGAGCAGGGACTACTTTTTGATTTTTTTCTATCCCCAGTTGTTAAGCACAGGATCTATCACACAAACTCTTATTAAATGTTTATTGACTGATGAAAGCATTGTTGAAATGTCACTTATTATTTTGGGGGTGAGAAAAGAAAATAGTAGGTCTTTCCATCACTCCTAGATGATGTAACCCATTTCTTTTGAGGTCTTCTTCCCTAGTCTAACCCCCTTTCCCCAAATGACATCACAACTGAGGTCATCTCCCCATCATCTAAAAGTGTTTTGTAACGACTCTCCATTTTTACAATCAGTGGAGCCCTAAAACTTGTGTCGAGCTGTTGTGATACATGTAGATTTAATGGCAGAAATGCTAGCTCCCAAAGAGAAATGTGTGAGGGCCCCATGCAGAACTTTGCTGATGTATTTTTTTTGAAAGGCAGCCTCTATGACTATTCATTCTGAGAACACTGACGTGGAATGAACAAAGAAAATGATTTCTCTCACCGCAGAAACAATGCTCAATCATGCAGAATTTCCCCTTTGCTGACACACTCACCAAACATCAATTCATAGAGGCTGTCTTGGGAGGGAGGCCACCATTCCTCTTTGGTGCTCAGTGTCATCTTGGGCCACTCTGATTTGAATGCCAGCAATATTTCCCAGAGAAGTGGTGGTTTCTTTCAGGGTGGAACATGGTATGTCACTCACAGGTCTAATAGGATAAGCATTCAGATGAGTAAAAAAGTAAGTAACCAGAATTGCGTTGGCATTGAATTATAGTGTATCAGCAATTCTAATAGGAAACTGGCTGTTTCTGACAGAACCCTTCTTCTTGTCACATGACTCAATATCTGGATATTGTTCTCTGACTTGGTATTTAATTCACAGATCTCTTTTTTTCATTTTTCATTTGGAAAGTGGGGAGGGTGTTTGTCCAGAACAGTGGTTTAATTGGTTTAGGGAACTCCTAGTTAGGAAATTGTTTCTATGGATAGTCATCAACAATTGTTTTGCAGTTTACAATCTTGGAAGTATAAAAGGTTAAGCAGATCAGAAGTGATTCTAAAACTTCAAGTTTGAGAGAATTTCCTGGTATTACTGAGCCTACACCTGCACATACAAGTCATAGTCTAGGACTTTGCATATTTGATTCCGTTTTGTGGGAGTAGGTTGTTTTATTCTTTGTATTTGTATACCTAGCACTTATAGTACCTGGCATGCAGTGGGTGCTTAAAAAATACTTGATTAATTGAATTTCTTTGGAGATGTGCCACCTGCTCTACTGGAGTAGAGAATGGCTTACCCAAAATAACAGAAACAGAATCTGAGCTTAGGTGTCCTTCTGCCTTGTCAGGGGACCATAGGCTCTGCCATGAGAATATTTAGTCATGGATCTCAGCAACCCTGAGACATTTACATTTCTTATTTACGAGGCATGGAGGGAGACTGGTAAACATACTTTGAAGTGATAATAAAATATTTACATACTCAATTTTCCACCAACATACCAAAAAAAAGGCTCACCTTGAAAAACGGTATATGTATGATGATCACAAGTCTACTTCATACATATCATGGTGGCATTCATTTCTCTAGCTGAATATAACCTATATATTAATACTGATGAGATTCCAAACAATCAGCCAATACGAATTTATCATGGATGCACTGGAATATTGGAGTGTAACTTGGTCAGAACAGAGGATATTAAGTACGCTAATGTTTTCCTAGGAAATTGATGTAATAATTAAAACTAAGTTGAGCACAAGGATGAACTCCACTTGGCAACTGTCTCTGTCCTGCCTATGAAACTGATTTTATCTGATGAGCACAGTCTGTTGTGTATGAGATGGTTCTGTTCTGGTCCTTAACCAGATGAATAATCAAAGGGCAAACCACGAGAAGACATATTGGCCACTCTGAAAAATCTGTAAGTGAAGCCCGAACTGTACGATACAAATTCCCCCAACAAATATATCAGAAAGTACACTTTCATTTTTTGTTACTTATTAGAGACAGATATATGATTATGATCCTCTTGGTGCTAAACAAGATCTGCTCAGGAGTTATATTAAGCTATACCAGTGTTTATCTCCTCATGCCCTCTGTTGCATCCTTGACTGTTAAACTATAAAACATTAAAAGGTTATCTTGAGTTGTTTAGCTAATTGTTGCATAGTTATTTTTCATTGTTGTCCAACCTTTGTGACCCCCAGTTAGGGTTTTCCTGGCAAAGATACTGGAGTGGTTTGCCATTTCCTTCTTCAGCTCATTTTACAAATGAGGAAACTGAGACAAATAGGGTTAAGTGATTTGCCCAGGGTCACACAGCTACTAAGTATCTGAGGCTACATTTGAACTTCGGTCTTCCTGACTCCAAACCCAACACTCTATCTATTGTACCACTAGCTTGCCCGAAGTAATAATTAAATATTCACATATTGAATCTACTGCCAACAATACAAAAAAGAGGCTTGCCTTGAAAAATTGCTCCTACAGGTCTATGATATGTATACATATACGTGTGTGTATACACATATACATTTATGTAGATATGTGTGTGTACATTCATAGTCAGACATGATTAAAATGACTGAATAAAAATGAGCTATCATGCCTCAGAAATTGGCAAATGCTACAAATCAGGGCTTGATTTGTTGATTGTTTAAACTGAGGAAAGTGATAGGGAAAATGTTAATACAGATTAAATTCCCAAGTGTGTTTGGTAATACTCCCCCACCCCATGCTTCCCTCTTCATTCAGAGTACATCAGTTCTTTATGTGAAAGTGGATAGCATTTTACAACAAGAGTCCTTTGTAATTATCTTGGATCGTTGTGTTGCTGAGAAGAGCTGAGTCATTCATAGTTGATCATCATACATTGTTGCTGATACTGTGTACAGTATTTTCCTGGTTCTGTTCATTTCAATTTGCATCAGTTTGTACATCTTTCCAAAATCTGCCTATCCATCATTTCTTATTGCACAATAATATTCTGTTACATTTATATACCACAACTTGTTCAGCCATTCTCCAACTGATGGGCATCCCCTCAATTTCTAATTCTTTGCCACCCTGATAAGGGCTGCTATATTTTTTGCATGTCTTTTTCTCTTTTTTTATGATTTCTTTGGGATATAGACCTAGTAGTGGTATTGCTGGATTGAAGGGTATGTAGTTTTATAGCCCTTTGGGCACAGTTACAAACTGCTCTCCAGAATGGTTGAATCAGTTCACAATTCCACCAACAATCGCATTAGAGTTCCAATTTTCCCACATTCTCTCCAAAATTTGTCATTGAACTTTTTGTCATATTAGCTAATCTGATAGGTGTAATGTGGTATCTAAGAAATGTTTTCATTTATATTTTTCTAATTAACAATGATTTAGAACACTTCTTCATATTATAGATCTGAAAACTGTCTTTGAACATTTATCAATTGAGAAATTACTTGTATTATAAATTTGACTCAGTTCTTTGTATAGTTGAGCAATGAGGCCTTTATCAGAGACACTTGCTATAAAGATTGTTTCCCAGATTTGTTTTCCTTCTAATCTTGGTTGCATTGGTTTTGTTTGTGTAAAAGCTTTTAAATTCAATATAATCAAAATGATCTATTTTACATTTTGTAATGCTCTTTTTATCTCTTATTTGGTTATGAATTCTTCCCTTCTCCACAGATCTATTGAGTACATTATTCCTTACTCTTCTATTTTGCTTATGGTGTCACCCTTTTATGTCTAAATCATGTACCCATTTTGACCTTACCTTGGTATAAGGTGTGAGATGTTAATCTATACCTAGTTTGTGTCCTATTGTTTTCCAGTTTTCCCAGTTTTTGTCAAATAGTGAGTTCTCATCCCAGAAGCTGGGGTCCTTGAGTTTAGCAAACTCTAGGTTATTATGGTCATTTACTACTGTGTCTTGTATATCTAATCTATTCCACTGATCTACCACTATTTCTCAGCAACTATCTTAAGATGATATGTTGACTTGAATTGTTGGAGTTCTCTTACATGGGAGTTTCCCTTTCCGGTGAAATCCCAGACCTAGGACCTAAATCTACAATAAAATAACATCTTTTGAACCTCTCTTTAGAAGCTTTAAAACTGTGACCCATATTCCCTTTAAAATATACTCTAATTATTACATTTTGGTCTTAATCTGAGTGAAGCTATATGTGGATGGTAGAATAAACAAAATATTTCTAAGACCTATTCCCAGATTCACTCCTAAAAGCACCATTCATTATTTTCCTGTATTCCTGTAACATTTTCTCGTGAAGAATTAGAATGCTTTCCAAGCAATTATCTGCTTTATCCTTGTAATATCCCTGCATAGCATGATGGGATAACTGCAAACCTTCTATTTACATTTTGTAGGAGAAATCAAGGCTCAAAATTTAAATGCTTTCTCTCATTTCATAGAGCAAGTCATTGGGAAAGAGGGTTAGGATCTTTTCTCTCTAGATGTAATAATTTTACCATTGGTATCACTTGTCTCCCAATGGAGATGCCATGACATTGGTGTTTCATGATGTCCTTGGTACAGCATGTCTACACTCTCTCACCAATTCTTGTTTAATATTAGTATGGAAGATTGAGGTTAAGGTGAATAGCAACTATGGAGGGGAGGAGGAAGGAGAATGATGAGTGTATATATTAGTTTACATATGTATCTCCTGCTTTTCTACTCTTCAGTTCCTCCTTCTTGTGCCCCAAATGTTTTATTAAATTCCCAAAGTTGGGAAACACTGCTTTAGCTTAACTTGATTCACTTGTCTAGGCCACTGTAGTTCCAGATATGCTGGCTTTTGCTAGAGTGAGAATTGTATAAATCATGTATCACATGCAAAGTGGAAGCGTTGATTTTTTTTGTTGTTGGAAAAGGGGAAGGGTTGAATTTGACTCTCTGCCGGTACATCTGATCATAAAGGATTTAACTTTTCAATTTTATTTTATTTTTCTTTCCATTGAGACTTTGGGTATATTATCACTCCTTAGTTAATGTTTGGGATGTGTGTGTGTAAACTTGATACTTTTTTATAGAAAATTAGGATGTGTGATTTTTATTGCAATCTATACATATTTTATTTTACATATTATTTTACATATTAAATCATTGTAAAGCTAAATTTTATTTAGATCCCTTAAGCTTCAAATATGAGAAGCTTATTATGCTTTGCCTTCTAATATTAATCATTAAAATGTAAACAACATACATGGGATTTAATACTGAATTTACATATTTAAATTTCACATAGAGCAGAATAAATTAAGCACTCTAATTCACAAAGATCAAGGGTTTCCTAGGACACAGGTGCTTTGATTAGCAGTTGGTTTTTACAAATTGCTTATTGATTGGGTTATTTACACATCCAAACAGAATGAACAAATTGCTCTATATCCCATTTAAGTACATGAGCTAATCACCAACAGGGAAAGCTAAGAAAATTGCTGGGCACTTCTACTTCTTCTCATTAAAGCCAGCTGTTCCATTTGTCTGCAGCCACGAGTCTCATGTCCTGATCCTTTTCCCAGGCACTGTATGTTTTTCTGCATACAATCCATTTCTCTTTTTACTGGTGTTTTCACCGACCTCACTGGTGCTGTCACTGGCATTGTCTGAGCTTGCCTCATTAAGGCTCTACAATATAAGCCCAAGTAAATTCCAGCGAATTATTCAAAGCTAAACGAGTTTCCCTGGGTAGATATATTCCATATAATTGACAAGAATTGAACGCCTTCCTCTCTGGTCTTTTCATAGATACATTCCAGTAATGGGAGCTTAAAGTCTGGACTCAAGTCCCTAAGCCCATTTCCCTTTCATAGATACTTTATTTCAATTCATGTGAAACAATATATGCATTTGTATGTCTGTATGTATCTATTATGTAAATGAATGTGAAACAATGTATGCATGTGTATATATGTATCTGGTTTGTAAATGAATGCAAAACAATATATCTGATATAAACTTCAAGAGTGATTTTTGGAAAATTTAATGGTTTTCCTTTAAGCAAATTCCATTTGATCCAAAAAGTTGACATCACCAATGATTGTAATGGGTCTAAGAGAATATAAGTATTAGTCACTTACTCTGTGCCAGGCACTGTGCTAATTACAAAAATCTTACCCAACCAAATTTGAATCCAAGCCAAAGTTTCAGAAAATGGACACTTAGGACCTGTGTGGTCTTGAGCAAGTCCCTTACTTAACTTCTCTGGACCTCAGTTTTCAAATCTGTATTTTGGGAACACTGGGCCAAGCTTATGTCCCTTAAACTTGAATGGTAAAATAAACTAGGTTTCCAGTGGGAAAAGATCCTTTCCTTTACAGATCAGGATTTCCTGACCAATATTTATAGTCACGTGGCAGGTCTGGTGTAGCAGAGGAAGAAGCAGCTTTGGAACTGAGAAAACAAGGAGTCAAGTCCTAACTCTGAAGCATATTGGCTGTGTCACTGGGGCAAGTTAACCTCTTGGTGCTCTAAGCAAGTGTCTTAGAGTCTAAATTGCAGACAAAGTCTCCCTCTGAGATCACTTCCTGTTTACACTGTACATATTTTGTACATGTTGTCTCCCCCATAAGAATATAGGCTTCCTCGAGGGCAGGGATGGTGGTTTTAACTTCCTTTGTATCCTCAACATTTAGCATCATGCTAAATTGCTTATTGGCTGACTGATTGACTGAAAATGTGCCAACCCAATTTCCAGTAGCAATGAAATGACAGTTCTAATTCTTGTCCCTATTTAGCATGATTCCAGAAGCCTCTCTTCTTGGTCAGCAGTCTACCATCTGCTATCACTGCAGGTGATGCAGGACTAGTTCCACTGGGCAAATCTTTTTTGGGGACAGAGGGTCACTGAGTTTACCTCATGCTCTGTTCAACATGAGAAACACCTTGCTGATTTTGCTTCATTTGCCCTTGGGATCTTGAGCACAAGAAGTTCTTTCTGAAAAGGCTGACACCTTTTTGGTCACTTAGTAAGCAGTGAAGTGCTTGCAGTATGGCATGTATCATACTATGTGTTGAGGATACAAAAACACCACCCCTACCCTCAAGGAACTTATATTCTTCTTAAGGGGAGACATCATACAAACAACTACATGCACATAATATATACAGTGTAAATGGGACATAATCCCAGAGGAAGACCTTTTCTGCAATCCAACTAAGTCACTGAATCCTCAGAATTTTGCCTTCCTTTTGCCAAGATCTTTGACCAAGGCCCTGAGCAGAGACTTCAGCTGTGGAATGGCCCTCTACGGAGAGAAACCTAAAACACACAGGAACCAGACTGTGTTACAACAGAACCATTAGTTTACAAGATCCTGGTTCCATTAGGGCCTTCCATTTTAATTCATTTCAGGGTGAAATAATAGTCTTTTGGCTTCTCAGTATTAATCTTTTGCTGGTGTGAAGGTAACTGTTGTATAGGAGACTGGAGATGAATATATTGGTACCTAAGAGCCACAATAGGGGCTTAAACCATCAAGGCCTTTCTACAGTTGGGATCTGCTCTTTGAAGGCCTCCTCTATCAGCATCCTATAGGACGCCTTTCCCAACAGAAAAGGAGAAGACTTTGATGAAATAGGAGAGTCCCTTTACTTACTCTCCAATGGGAAGAGACCAGCCTAAGATGTTCGTTCTTGACTCATTCAAGGGGAGAAAGGGTATTTTCCTTACTAGCTCTTCATTCTGGCAGATATTTTGTGTGTGTATACAAAACCCCAAGCCTCACAAGGGAGACTTGGTCACTGTTATCTTATTAGAAAATTTTCAATCCCTCACCACCATCTACCCCCATTAAGAAAAAAAAGGAAAGTTGGATCTTACTTTGGTCCTGGTTCCCATGGCTTCTTCTAAAACTATATAAAGGAAAATATAACAGTATTAGAACATCAATTACCAAACCTTTACTGCTTTCTGCTGTGATCAGGAAGACTTTGGTTGAGAAGTTTGAGTGAAAGAGAAATGTTAAATGCTAATGAAGATTCCTTCTACCAAGGGAGAGCAGTGTCCAGAATCTTTCTCCAATCAGTGATTTAGACTGGGGAGAATGTCCTTTTGAAAACAAAGAGAGGAAAACAAAGCCTGATTGTTTCCTTTAGGAAACTCTAGTAATTAATGAGAAAATGCTTAAAAAGAGAGTGGTGATTCAAATGGAGTTGAGATCCCCACCACTCTAGCCTATCCATCATGCCTTTTTCTCATTCTGCCACTGTCTCTTCTCTGTCTTCAAAGGCTGTGGGCATAGACAGTTAGAGTTTGATGGATTTTGGACAGATCAGATTAGAGAAAAATAAAAAAGAGGGACAACATAGGGAATTGTGAGACTAACCAGTTAGAATTTTATCCAGTTGTTCCACCATGAATTTAGCATCTTCCTTTGTGAAGCACATTGGTGGTTTTATTTTAAGAACATTCCTGTGGGGACCATCAGCATTCATAAGTATTTTCTGTTCTTTCATCCTAGTAAGAGAAATGTTTGTAGATGTAAATGAATGTTAAAGGTTCAGAATAATAATGCAAAAATGTCCTCCAGGAGAGTCAGAATAATAATGCAAAGATGTCCTCCAGGAGAGTCAGAATAATAATGCAAAATTGTCCTCCAGGAGAGTCAGGTCTACATATACACAAACATACCACCACCCCCATTTACTGTTCTCTTTCTCACACTCATACAATCCCACCCACATAGCAGATGATTAATTGTCCTTCCTTAGATGGAAGAGGAGAAAAGACTAGAATTCTCAAACTCCATATAACATGGTTGGATTGGCAAATAGCTGATTAGCCAAACTAGACTCAGAAACAAAAGGTATATTTACTTGTAGATGATGTGTTGTGCTTCAGCTGTGGCTGGGGTCCTTTTCTGTTGGTCCTTCACTAAGTCAACTCCAATAAAAAAGCCAATGCCCCTAGGAAAGATGGAAAAGGAACTGGTATTCATTCTATCAGGAGAGAATACTTCATTTTCTCAAAAAAAAAACCCAACCCAATGTTATCCCCAATGCTGACGTTTCACCTTCACTTAGTGGTAATGAAGTGGATCACTGACCTTCCATGTCTAACCAGTGCAGATTCAGGCTAGTTTAAGGTACCAAAACCACATTAAGAGTCTATTAATTGTTTTTAGAAGCAATGTCTTTCAAAATAACATTATTTTTTTTCTACTTGACTGACAAATGAGAAAAGTCTTTATCTCTTTTCCAAGTCTTTCGAACTATACAGAAACTAAGTGACTTGCCTAAGATCATAGAGCCAGTAAGTAGCAGAGAACAGACTTGAGCCTGTATTTTCTTGATTCCAAGGCCAATTTTCTTTTCCTAATGCCATACTGCCTCTCTAAATATAATAATTCAACTTTCTTTAGCTTTTTAAGACAATTGCTATCATAATAATAATGTTTACAAAATACTTTACCTATATTAACTCATTTTATGCTCATAGAATTTTGGAGTTAGTTACATGCTACCATTTAGTCTCATTTTACAGGTGAAAGAAAAATTCAGGATTAGGGAGGTTATGTTACTACTTGCCCAAGGTCATACAACTAATAAGTGACTATGGCAGGTTTTGAACTCAGATTTTTTTCCCTGACTCCAGACCAAGCATTCCATTAACTGCCTTCCCTAGCTGCCTAGTAGATGGCAGCTTATATTTTTGAAAAGGACAGATTCTCACTTAATTTTAACAACATCATGAAGCATCAGTTAAGCACCTACTATGTGCTAAATATGGAGGAAATTCTCAAGGTGCTTATATTCTAATAGACTCAAAAAAACCACATACTTTCAAGATATACAGTATAAAATGGAGGGAAAACTCATTTATTTTTAGGCATTTTGAGTATTGAGTTAGGAACATACTTCTAGGGTCAAAATATTATCATACAATTATCTGGCCACATGATTCCTCCTTGATGAACATACCTGATATCTCCTATCAATGGATGTTTTGCTTTTTGCTTATTCAGTAACTCCATTAGGTAATTTCCAACCTGTGTGGCATTTTCTTGGAGATCTTCCTTTTCAATTACATCCAGGACAGCCAAGCCAACGGCACAGGACACTGGGTTTCCTCCATACTGTGCACAAAGATGGGAGACAAAACCCAACAATTGGATGAGTGGTCTCCTGTAATCTACCAGCAATCTGTCAAAATTCTTCAGCTCAAAAGCAAGTCAAGATTAAATCTGAAGGGCATCTTTTTTACTTACCATCAATTATATACCATCAACTTATAATTCAATATCTAGGACAAACATTGGTTGTCACAGATTAGTTGAATATTTTTTTAAAGTTCATTGACTGTTTAATATGAGGGATTTTCAGGCAAAGCCAATAGCTAAAGCTAAACTGTCCTCTTCTGGCCGCTCACCAATAGTTTTATGAGATTTGAACTTCACTAAATTTGAACCTGACTTTGAGTGATACCAAGTTCATTTATCTTACAAGCACCAATTTTTCAAACCTTGAAGTCAAAAGTGATTGGGATAAATCTTCAAAGCAACAAAACTCTCCCAGAACAAAAATTCAGCAACTGTTATGGCCAAAGCCTTACATCCTTAGGTTATTTTTCAAATGGTGCCTCATAATCTAAAGGCTTTAAAAGATGATTTATGAATTTACATATAATGTGAAACACATACAAGGATCATATCATCCATAAATGAAATGCAACTATGCCTGTGGTTTAACAAGGCAAGCAGCACCTAACTTACTCTAGTCAAGAGTTTGGCTAGGATTTGGGGGATAGCTCTTTTGTTTTTATGGTACTGTCCTATTTTAGTCTTTAAGTTTTTACCCTGCACTGTCCTGTTTCTGCACCTCTTCCTTCCTGCTTTTCTTCTCCTGCCAGAAATGGATTCTCTTTATGCCTCTGCCTGATAAAGACCCTTGTTCAGATTTTTTAATAGCATTTTTTTGGAGCTCTCCTCCTCTTCAAGCTCTCTACCAAAGGGCCTTTGAGGGGTAGGAGTAATTACTTCCAATCTATTCAATTGTAAGTTCCTAAAAAGCAGCAACTGTGTGTCCTGCTTCATCTTGGAACCCCTGGAACTCAGAACACTGTCTTTCATATACTAGCCATTTAAGAAGTTCATAGCATCCTAGAAAAAGAACTGAAAGGGATCTACCTCAGAGGCCATGTAGTCCGACCTCCTTTATTTTACAGATGAGGTAACTAAGGAAGTGATTTCCTCAGAATCATTGACAATAAATGCATATTGAATTGAAGTAAGAAACTTATATTTGATAGAATGCTAATTTTAGCTTTTACCATGTTTGGGGAAACTATATATGTAATATATGAATGAAATAATAAAAGTAATAGAAACATAAAAATGTTTATCTGAAAATAAAAATTTACCGTGTTAAAATACTCCATTCCGGAAGCACTGAAGGCTTCTGCAATTTCTTGGGTTGTCACAACACAAGACAGTGGGTGTCCATTGCCCATTGGTTTGCCCATGGTAACAATGTCTGGTACAAAGTCTTCACCATACATTTGGAAGCTCCAAAAATGTTTCCCAATTCGACCAAAACCAACTTGAATTTCATCCGCTATAAATACACCCCCAGCTTTGTGGACATGTCTGAAAATTAAAGGGACATGATGAAAAACAAAAAGACATGATACTCTTGAGATCCATCCATGGTTATCAAAAAAAGGAGGGGATAGTTGTCTTGTTTTACAAGACAATTACTGGATTTCTATATTAAAATGTGGGAACATGTTGTATCTCAGACTAAGTTTACTAAATGAATTGTGAACTCGATTTGCACCAGGTAAAGTGATTATTACAATATTGGAGAACAAAGAAGACCCAAATGGGCAAAAACAGTCTCCAGTCAGTAACTGTTAAAATGCTCAGTGTGCCCCAAGCCAGGTACCTACTCTGCCACTTTCTGGAAGTAGCCTGCTGGTGGAATGATTTGGCCTCCACAGCTCTGCATGGTCTCAGCAATAAAGGCAGCAATCTACATGAAAAGAGATCAAGTCAGAGTCTATCCAGCTAATTGTGACCAGAATATTTTCCTTACAAATCAACTCACTTCAAGAATGTGCTAGAAAAGAAAAGAATACTGCAGACGGGACAAAGGAACCACACAATGATATCATGGAAAAGCTCTCATTAGGAGTCCATCAAGCACAAGGTATGAGGCATGGGTCACCAATTCAGCACAGTCCCAAAGGGCTGCATCATCAACCATAAGATATGGAGAAAAAAGAGGGATCATTAGATATTTTTAAATTTAATTTTCACTCAGGCATCATTACAATGCACTGAGTCTGGGAGCATTTTGTGAATATGTAGCACTAATAATGGCAATCCATGAAAGCAAAGATAACTTGAATTGCCTTCTCTCTACACAGTGATGATGATGATGATGACTGGGTTTGCTATTGCATTGGTATAGAAAACTTCCAGATGAAGAAATAGTCAATGCAGATTGGCACCTTCTCTGCAATTTACAATCTTAAAGAGCTGTCTAGAATACTGGGGTTAAGTGACTTACTTGCCCAGGGTCACATAGCCAGCAATCATCAGAGAACATATGTGAACCCAGATTTTCTTGGCTCCAAGGCCATGTATCTCTCCATTGACTATGCCATACTGCCTCTCATAATAATCACAGCTAACATTTATAGAGCATATTAAGATTTGCAAAGTACTTTTATAGGAATTTGATCATTTGATCGTTACAATAACCTCAAAGAAGTGGTATTAATACTCTCATCCCCATTTTATCAATGAAGAAATCAAGTTCAGTGACTTCCTCAGAGAGAGATGGCTAATCAGTACCTGAGTTAGGATTTGAACTCAGGTCTTCCTAGCTCCAAGTTCAGTATGTGGAGCTACTATACCACCTAGCTTATGGTTTTCTTACATATAGAACCTTTACTTTAGTTCAAGAGTTTTCACATAGTGTGCCACCAATTGGAGTGTTTCCAGTGGCTAAAGATGGAAAAGAGAAAATGGTTCTCTCAGAACAAAGGACAAAGTCTGTAGTTCTCACATTCTTGAAGCTTCCATCTTATATCTGGCTTCCTTTGTCAGCTCCACATCCTTTGGGTAGGGAGTCAACCAACTCTGTAAGGGGGAGGTAGCACCAATTTTATTTTATTGACTGCTTCCCATACAATTTAGGCAACCCTCCTGTGACGCCAACATTTGCCATGAAATGGAGAGTGCAGTCTTCCTGGAAACATTGCTGATCAGTAATGTGTGCATAAAGAGGTAGATGTTAAATTGAAGGGACCCATATATAGTCAAAAAGCAGGAAACTCCCAAGAGCATAAGCAACTTTCACCTCTTGTGCAACTGTGTGTTTTTTTTGCTCCTGGTGGTATACAGCGCCAAGATCTAGAAGAAAATATGTAGGAGGAGGGCAGGAAGAGGAGGGAAGAAAAATGCAGGAGAAAAGAGAAGGAAAAGGAGGAAGAGGAGAAGACTCTGTTAGTAATAAATACATATATTTTTTTAAAGCCCCAAATGTTATATATTATATCTAGGTTAAGGGCTCATAAGCTTTGTGCTCCAGACCCCTTGGGCAGTTTGGTAAAGCCGATGGACCTTTTCAGGATAATGTTTTATTTGCATAATGAAGTAAAAAGAATTGTGAAAGAAAACTAATTCTATTGAAATAATTATCAAAATATTTTAAAAACACAGGTCACATGTTCCAGGTTAAGAATTCTTAATCTAGGCTAGAGATTGACTGATGACCTCTTAGGACAAGATTGCTTTGTCTGTGATTGCTCTGTGATCTAGGAGGCAAGCCTATGGAATTCCTCGCAATGCTGAGTCATACAAGCATCAAAGATCACCATTAGGATCTGAATCCAAATAATCCTAATTCCACTGTCCCCCAAAATTCTATGCTTTTTAAAACTTCAAAGTAAGTTCAATGTAGGACGTGAAACTGAACTCAGTTAAGGTGAAAAAGGACTGGTTAACTAACAGTTTTCTGCCCTGCTCTATTTTTGACTGTTGAGGACTTGCTTAGATTTTAAAGGTTGGGTCCACATTGATTGGCTTCTCCTTCAGACTGTAGAAGATCTGACAGGGTCCAGATCTTCCCTACTTTCCAAAGGCTGAGCCAGTCCTGAGGATGCATTAAAATCTTTGTCTGAAACCTAGTTTGGTCCTGGAACCCAGGGGTCACTATGTCCCCTTCTCAAGTCAGCATAAGCCCTTGGTGCCATTTGCTAATGGAAATGGATACTTTTCCTCCCATCATCCTGAGGGTCCTCACCCTCGCTCTTTTTGACAGGTTAGAAAGAGACTGGAGAAGAGACATGGAGGTGTCACCCAATACTTTGACCCTCAGAGCCTGATCTCACAATGCAAGGGGGAGAAAGCAGTGGTCATGACAGTAGTCCCTTACACTGGAGAAATTCCAAATCAAGTTCACCATTCTTCTTGCCAACAAACCTCAGTGCCCACCTTTTGTAGTTTGTACCAATGAAAATGCAATATCATGAAAGAATCTAATGAAAATTAGGTCCATAAAATTTGGCTCACCCCTCAACTCCAAGTCTCTTATCAAACCAATTTATGAAAGATGTTAAATTACATTTATAATGGCAAATACAAACCTTCCGCCCATTTTTCTGGGCTTCTTCAATAATTTTCTTCACCTCTTCTGCATAAGCATCTGCTGGATCTGGGTGGTCCTCTCTATATTTCCCTCGGTAGATATCTGGAGCTGGTGCCTGAAAGCATCAGGAGACAGGTTTTCTACACTGAAAATTTAGCATGATATTTGTATGGAATCATAGATCTGGAACTGTAAGGGTCATTTAGCCCAACTGTATTGTGTTATATGTGATAGGAACCTAAAATTTAGATCTGGAAGATACCTCAGGGACCTCCTAGGCTCCCTGATTCATACATGAAGAAACTGAGATCCTGGGGGGGCATTAACAACCTAAGCTCATGCAGTTGGTGAACATCAGAGACAAGATTTGAGCAACTAGGTGGTCCTGGGCTGCCCAGATAGGGAACTGAGCCTGGAGTCAGGAAGACTCTTTTCCTGAGTTCAAATCTGGCCTCAGACACTTACTAGCTGTGTGACCCTGGGTAAGTCACTTAACCCTGTTTGCTTCAATATCCTCATCTGTAAAAGAAGCTGGAGAAGGAAATGGCAAAACACTCCAGTATCTCTAAGAAAATCCCAAATGGAGTCATGAAGAATCAGACACAACTGGAATGACTCAAAAACCAGAACAACTTCTGACTAAAGCCATTGTCCTTTCTACTGTAACATACTGTCTACCATGAGGCGGAGGGTGGGAGGAGGAAAGGGGAGAAGAGTTAATGCTCATTTTAACTAACTGATGAATGCTTTAACTACAAAGCATTACTTCCAGAGCTTAAAATTATGGGGAAAAAGACTATTGTCTTTTGAGAACACAAAGAAGGGACTCAGTCTTTAAGGACTGAAATTTACAGGATCACTAATGTTTTTAAAAATTGACTACATCATTCTGTGTTAAGCTGTGGTAAAGTAACTCAGGCTTAATTAAGGACAGTAACTAGGTTGTCCACCCTGGCAAGGAAAATTCAAAAGAGACTCAAGGACACATTGAAAGTAGCCATCCCCAGAAATTAATCTCAGTGAAAGTGTCAGGTCAAAGTGCAATCCTATTTTCCAGGGCTGGTGAGATTAATATATGTACTTACTACATGCACAAATTCTTTCTTGACATCTTTGCCTTTTCGAAATTTATATGGACTGATTTCAATCAAGGAAGAAACATGACCATGGTAGGCACTGAAAGGAAGAGTGATACATACAACTTTGAGGGAGTTTTCTTCTAATATGTTAAAATTAATATTCCATAATCAAGAAAAAAATGAAGAAAATAGCACCCAATTCTAGGAAGCATACTCTGCTTCACATGGTCAATTTAGCAATTGTTCTCTCTTAGTCTCTTCAGCATTATGTATATACAATATATATACACAGCATATATGTATATGTGTATATATGCATGCATGTATGTATGTATGAAAGATAAAAGGGAAAGATTTGGGACTTTAAAGATGATATTTTCAGTGTAGAAACAAGTGTCTTTGCTGATGAAACATTAGATTTGATAAAGGGGACATAAGTCATTTTGTTTTGAGATTTCCTACCTTGTATTGTCGAGCCTTGGAAATCATATATGTAGAAATTAATTTTTACATATTAGATAGAATTAGTCTTCCCTTTTCCCCCACCGATGTAAACATAGAAAGAAATGGGCAGGTAATAAGGCATTAATGTGGTAAACTATATTACATATATTACACACACTCACATATAACTTGAAAAGCTTATAAAGTGTGAAAGTTTCTGACACATTTGGAAAGTCAGGTCATTGGCTGGCAAAAAATTAGCTGCCTCTGTGGGAGGGGGACTTCAAGAAAAAGCTAAGTCTATCAATCCTGGAAGGAGGTGATGATCTATTTTCTCCATCTTCTCTAATGTTAAAGGTGCCCTCCATTGGAGCTACTTACCCAGAAGGAAACCCCAAAACCCACCACTATAGATACCATTTAAAAAACCCTATTTAAAGACATTTTTAAGAGCTAAGGTTATATTCTGTGACTTCAAATTCTCAAAGAAATTATTTTGGAGAGTTCTGGGAAGATGATGGAGTAGGTCAGAAAGTTCCAAGCTCTCCAGATTTCTCCTACAAACATGACAAAAATAGCATCTCAGGGCAAATGTCAAGAGGTAAATAGTCTAATTTCAAATTAGTCTGAAAATATCACTTTTTTTTTTTTACTAATAATTTGGATGAGTTGACTGATGCATGTCAGTGATCATCTCAACTCCCATTTTCTATACAGTGAGCCAGATGAGACAGAGTTACATAGTTATTACTTGGAGTTTAACAGTTGCTAAACATGTTGAAATGACAAAGAATGGTGGTTACAAGTAAATCACTGAAAGACAGATTGCCAATTGTGTCCTCTGATTGGCTTTTGTTAAGGGTGGAGGCAGGGTAGGGTATGCTTCTGTATCAAGTGGAAAAATTAAGATGTTATTGGTGGATCTATGCTGCTGTGGATTTAACGATATAAGAAAGAGTTATTTCCTTAAAATATGAACTGTGACTTCTAAGAATGCTGCTTGGGATAGATGGTAAAGAACAATCTTGTGAAAAGAGAAAACACCAAATGTGATAAAGACTGAGATTGGTGGGAACGAACTTGAATAGAATGCTTATATTTGCATGAGAAAATGAAAAAAATGAACAGCAAATATTTATTTTACATGGTAATTATGTGTATTCCTTCAGTTTATACCTACACACATAAATGTTCATACATATTTTTTCTTTAAAATTTTTTCTTGAAGTGGTCTATGTAATAGTTTACAATTTAAATAAAGTTGGATATTTAAAAAATGATTGAGTGGAAAAATACTGCTCCCCTCTTACTCCCCAAGTTATATGTAGCAATGAATGTCCTAGTTAATTGGTTCAGGAGGTCCAAATATTTTAAGCAAAACACTACTACTTCCCTGGCATCAACTTAACCTTTTCTCAAGCAAAGTCTTTATAGGAATTAGAACAGCCTCTATGGTACTGGTCTTGCAAATCCGCAATTACTGAAGACATAGAAAACATTAAATCCTATATCCTCCCTTCACTTACTATACTTAAATGTCTATTGAGACATACTAAATTAATATGTAGCTTTGTCTTCTGTTCCAACTCAGAACAGTGCAAAAAATGAGCTGGATTCATTTATAATTGCAGACTTACTGGTCAAGTGTGATCACATCTTGGTGATCTCTGTATTGCCGAGCCAGTCGTAAGGCAAGATCATTGGCTTCTGATCTAGAAAAGAACACATTAGGGTGGCAGGTGATATGTAGTCCTTTTTGAGATCCTCATTCACATAATTGTTTGTAGAAAGAAAGGAACAAGTTCATTAAAAAATAAAATGTCAGATGCAAACATGCCTCGTGTTAAACATGGATGTTACATAAAAGTGGCTAGTTCATCATCATACAAAGCATTGGTTGTATTCCTTGATCCTCATTGAGTCTTCCATATAACCTCACACCTTAGTTTAATTCTCATCAGCTAGGAAAAGCAATAACAGCTTGAACGGTAATTCCAAGTTATACTGTGCACAACAATATGCATTTCAGATGCTAGGTCTCTCAACTGTAGTTTTTGTTGAACAGCCATTTTCTTCTTCTCTGTTTTGCTCCCTTCCTCTCTCCATCTTCCTTCTTCCTCTCTTCTCCATCCTCCTTCAATCCTTTTCTCCCTTTCTTCTCCCTCCCTCCTTCCCTCCCTCTCTTCCTCCTTTCTCACTCCTTCCTTCCTTCTCACTCCTTCCTTCCCTCCCTCCCTTCCTTCTCCTTCCTTTCCTTCCTTTCCTTCCTTCCTTCCTTCCTTCCTTCCTTCCTTCCTTCCTTTCCTTCCTTCCTTCCTTCCTTCCTTCCTTCCTTCCTTCTTTCCTTCCTTCCTTCCTTCCTTCCTTCCTTCCTTCTCTCTTTTACTAGAACTGGAATTCTATTTGGCACATGGAATTTACAATGAAGAAACTCCCAATACCAATGCGCCTGCTTTGTAACAAGTAGCCTCAAAAAGTTACCTAGAAGTTAGGAGGCTTGCCAAGAGTAAAAAATCCAGTATACATCAGAGGCAGGACTAGAACCTAGGTCTTCCTGACTCCTATCAAAAGACCACAGGATTATGGATTTAAAGGCAGAAGTGAATAGAAGGGAATTTAGAAACCACTGAATGTGAACCCCTCATTTTATGAAGGACCTGGGTCCCAGAAGATGAGTAGCTTGCCTAGGGTCATATAGTTAATGTACTGAAGTGTAAAACTTCAACCCAGATCTTGTCTACAATGTCATGCTGCCTCATACATTTCTGGTGATTTTGCCTCAGCATTGATAGAGAGGCAGACATATTTAAGAAAACAAATACTGTTACAGGTCCCTTTGAAGCCTTAGCTTCAACCACCCACAGCAGCAAAGCTAACATTTAGGACAATAAGAGGGCTTTGTTAAGCTTGGTTACAACAGTGGGAAGTACAAATTCTGTTCCTATTTGCTCTTTAGCAAATGTGTCAGGCAAATATTAGTTGTTTCATTTTCTTCTAAAATGGAGGTAATAAAAATTGCTCCCTAATTTGCTTCACCTTCACAGAATCTAAAGATATTACATTAAAAGAAGTTGTTGCTGAATTGTATCCAACTCTTTTGACCCTATTTGAGATTTTCTTGGCAAAGACACTAGAGTGGTTTGCCATTCCTTCTTGGCTCATTTTACAGATGAGAAAAATGAGGCATACTGGGTCATACAGCTAGTAAGTGTCTGAGATCAGATTTGAACTCAGAAAGATAAGCCTTTACTGCATCACCTAGTTGACCCCAAAGGAAGAAGAGAGAAATATTATCTCCCATCACTGGGGCCAGTGTTTTGCTGTTAGAGGGTATACTTGAAACTAAAAAAAAAGGCAAACTCTTTGAAGATTCTTAGAAAGTCACATGGGTAGAGATGCTGGGAATCAGAGTTAAGAAGGACTTCATGAAATCATTAATGCACCTCCATCAGCACATGAATCTTGAGACTGAGAGTCAACCATTATTTCATGAGATTTCACTTAGAGAAGACAAGAATGCTTCACAACTGTAATTTAGATCCTAGCATTGTCTTGAAATTCTTTACAAGAGAAAAAAGTTTAGGGTTAAATAAACACTTCATTCTGGAATGTCTTAAAAATCATAGAAATAACTTGAATTTCTTTAAGCCATATTTCAATGCTTGTAGAAGGTGCCAGATTGACTATCTTAAGAAATATCGAATAGAAATGATAATCTGTTGAGTAGTTTTTTTTTCTCTTTTATGGCAAAATCCCTCATTCCTGTATTGATGAGAATTTTCATCAGATCTGACTACCCCTACACTGTCAAAGTGGTGCCAATTATTTTGGGGCAGACTTTTGACTGCTTAAGTTTACCAACATGAACACCACACATTTATTATATCTTTGACATGACTTTTACTGTAGTGCCCAAGATGACTTTAAGTGTCTGTAACATCTATCTAGTCTTTTTCTCTCCACTGGATAACAGGAAATTGTGCCAACTTAAAAAATTGGTTATCTCTAATAGAACATAAGCTCATTGAGGGTAGGATCTGTTTTATTTCTCTCTTTGCTGAGCACCTAGCACAATGATTGGCTCATACCAAGATTTTAATCAATGTTTGTTGAATTGAACTGAGCTGGTTTGCCTAATGCTTATGAGTAAATTATTAGCCTGGGCTGTTCTCAAAGGAGTTGAGCACTTTCTCAGGTGTACCATATACTCCAGGAAATAATCTACAGACACTTGCAGGAATATAGCGACCTGAAAACACAACTGCTGATACATTTATGAAAGAAATAAAACAGGAAGGGGAAAGAAGCAAGATGAAAAGAAAACAAACAAATCCTGAAACATACCCTGAATTAGCAAAATAGCAAACAGATAGTTTCTCTGGCAGAGTTTCAGAAAGGCGCTTGGCATACTCAACAATGCTGTCATGGAGGAACCGAGAATTTGTATTTAGCAACTCCATCTGTTTCACAGCAGCCTCGATCACTTCTGGGTGACTGTGTCCCACTAAAATTTAGGAAACAAAAAGCCCAGGAAATTCATTACACTTCCAAATGCCTGGGGAAACAAAGGGAAGAACCAAGTGGCACAGAAAAAATGTGATTGTCTCCCCTTCCCAATTCTTGATCCAGACAAGAGGCACTAGTCAATGCCTGAAGGAACCACTGACATCTGCGGGAACATAGATTAGCTCCCATAAATCTGCCCTGGCCACGAAATGTATCCCTCTGCACTCACCATGAGCAACATTATTGATGCAGTCCAGGTACTGTTCCCCATTTTCATCAAACATGTATTGGCCCTTTGCCCGAACTATCTTGAGGGGATCCTTGGCGAAGAAAACTTTACAGGATGGTCTAAAAATCATGACAGAAAGGCAGTCTTGGTCTAGTAGCCATTACCCAGAATCATACAAACATCAGACATTCTGAAAACTAGAAAGTACTTCAGAGGACAGAGTCAAACCTATAGCTTGATGGAATGGCTTATGGAAGCTTCTTAGGGAAGATTCAGATCAAGGGGCTATGCCAAAACCTAGATTACTAAAAGAAAAAAAAATCTTCAAGTACATATACTACATTTCATGGAATCAGACATAGCTGGAAGGGACCTCAGAGGCTATCAAGTACAACATCTTCATTTTACACATGAATAAACTGAGGCATAATCTTATAGGATCACAGATTTAGAGTAGGATGGGACCTCTAGAAGCAACTTCCAGCCCTCCACTCTATCCATTATGCCACTTAGCTGGCTTAATCTTAATAATTTAGACTTGTCATAAAGGTTTTTCCAGAGAGAATAAAAGTATGAAAGCTCAGTATTTCTATTTGTAAATTAAGGATATCTATGAACATTTAAAAATCAACTTCTCTATAACAATTGAAATCAATGCATATATATAAAACAAGTTGGCTGTTAGAGTAAAAGGCCTGAAGTCAGGAAGACTCATCTTTCTGAGTTCTAATCCAGCTTCAGACATTTACTAGCCATGTGACGCTGGGCAAATCACTTAATCCATTTGCCTCCACTTCCTCAACTGTAAAATGAGCTGGAGAAGGAAGTGGCAAACCACTCCAGTATCTCTGCCAAGAAAACCCCAAATAGGGTCATAGAGTTGGACATGACTGAATGACTAAACAACGCTATATAAAACAACATATACATTAAGAGTAACAATTCCCACACCTTCAACCATTAATTTCATCAGTCTATGGAGCTCCCAGGTGCAGAAACTTCCTATGGCAATACAGATCAGCACTAACTTTGCAACTTGCAGGCTTATTAAAATGGTAATAAATTTCATAAAAATCCTAAGCATGGTTCATTAAGAGAACACAGGGTATCAACCTTAATGCTAGAGCCTTCCCTCTACTGATTATTCCAGGTTTATTCTGTATATATCTGCACAGTTATTTGTTGGTTGTCACCCCTGTTAAAATGTGAGCAGGGATTGTTTTCACCTTTCTTTGTATCCCTGATGCTTAGTGCTGTAACTAGCACTGGTGACTGGTTAAATGACATACCCAGGGTCCCACAACAATTGTGTATCAGAGGCAGAATTTGAACTCATATCTTCCCCAAGTACAAGACCAGCTTGTTATCCCCTATGCTTATTATGAGCAGTTAGAAAATAAACTTCCATTCTATTAACTGCTTGTCAACATTTCTTATTCATATAACTAAAAGTTATCCTTTCCTTAAAACATTTCTAGGGGCATCCAGGTGGCTCAGAGAACAGAGCACCAGCTCCGGAGTCAGGAGGACCTGAGCTCAAATCCAGCCACAGCCACCTGCTAGAAATGTGACCCTGGGGCAAGTTACTTAACTCATCCTCAAAAAAAAAATGTAGATAGATGGGACCATACATTTATGACTATTAACCATCATCAGAGCAAATGTGCAATTTATTAAGTAAATATATTTATATTGCTCTTGATTACACAGCGGGAACTCTTATCAATGCAGTTCATAGTCTGCTCTGCAACTCCAGGTATAGTTTGCATTTTCCCCAACTCACTCATAAAGTTACCTATATCATTGTGTGGTTAAGTGTTTTGTGCAGGGTCACACAGCCAGGAGTGCCAGAAGCAGGACAATTGAACACAGTTCTCTACTATATTTCCTCACATGAATGATATACACAGACATACATATATTTGTATATATATATATGTGTGTGTATGTGTGTGTGTGTGTGTGTGTGTGTGTATGTATTCAAGAAATGATGTAATAATGAAGGAATGAAAGAAAACAAAAGAGTAGGGAAGTCATTACCAAGATCTAGGAGTTTATCAGGTAAAAGTGGTCTGAGTTTTTCTTGCATGGTTAAATTAGCCTCTGTACTATAATGCAGGCAGGAAAGACTGCTGGATTTGGATGAGGAGTGAGTTTGAGTTTTAAGTCTGCCTCTTAATGGGTGATTTTTGAAGACCTCAGTTTCCTCACTTGTAAAATGAAAAGATTTGACTAGATAATTTCTAAGGCCTCATTCAGTTTAAAATTCCATAGACTTAATGTGGAAATATGTTTAATATGATTATATATATATTATATATATATCAGATTGTTTGCCATCTTGGGCACAAGTGGGGAGAGGAGGGAGGCAGGGAGAAAAAATCTGGAACTCAAAATCTTATAAAAGTGAATCTTGAAAGCTGTCTTTACATGTAATTTAAAAATACTCTTAAGTGGAGAAAAATAAAAAGAAATAAAAATAAATTCTATAGTCTTTGCTCCTTAGAATCTTTGAGAACAGAGACTGATTGTTTGGACTCTATATCCTGGCATCTAATACATAGTAAGCATTTATTAATATTAGTTAAATTCAGTTGTCACCTAGGAACTGTGACTATGAAACAGTAGGAACTCACTCATCAAATTCAATTTTCTTTATTACTTGCTTCCAAAAACATGTGAGGTTTTTTTTTCCAAAAAAAAAAAAAAAAAAACCCAAAAAAACAACTCAACAAAACTGGTGCTTAGTTCTCAGAGTTGTGACAAAGCTTCTCTTTGGCTGGCTTTGGCAAACACTCTTGTAGCTTCGGTAGCCTGAATATTTCTTTCTCTAAGAAGAAAATCAGAGAACACTCAGAATTCTCTAAGGTCCTCCTCTATTAGCATGCTACTTGCCATAGCCCCAGAGAGAACAGAATCCCTCTACCCACTGGTCCCAGTCACGTCAATCAAAAGGCATTTCTTAAGCACCCCCACTATGTGCCAAGAGCTGATTATATAGAGAAATGAAACAAACGCTGAAGACAACGTGTATGTGTAAGAATACACAATGCAAGGTTGTCGGGGCAGGGTGGATGCGGAGGCATTGCAGCTAGAAAGAACCAGACTAGAACTCCCGTCCCCTACCCCTGACCCCCGACCCCGACCTGAGAGCCTTGCTTGGTTGGGCCAATCGGTCCCGTTCCATTTACTCTTGCCCCAGTACCTGCTGGGAAGGAGTCGGGGGTGGAGGTGATGTGCAATCAGGCAGCAAGGATTTATTAGACGCCTACTCTGTGCCAGGCACTGTTAAGCGCTGGGGTGGGGGACCGGGGGAAGCAAAGGTCCCCATTAAAGAATGCGACCCTTCTGGGTCTAAGAGACTTGTGAGGGACTAGTGGCTGCCGAGCGGGCCACACAGAGCGTCACTGAAGATCTCGAGGCCCTAGTGGAAAGTTTCCTAGAAGTGGGTGTGGGTGAGAGCGATGCATTTCTTCGGGGCTCTGATGCACGATTCCTGTTGTCCACCCGCAGCGGCTGCCTGAGAAGCTGCGCAGCTCCGGCCAGGGGAGCCCCAGGTGACACGAGAAGGGGTGCTACAGGAGAAGGGAGGACGAAGCGATGCCGCCTTTTTCCCTTTCTGGAGAGAAGCGGACTCCTTACTGTTACTTGAGCAGAGTCCGGCACCTTCACCCTGGGCTCGGGACTGACTCTTGGACATCGAGATGAATAGTGTGTGTGTGTGTGTGTGTGTGTGTGTGTGTGTGTGTGTGTGTATGCGTGTGAGTCTCTGTGTGTGTCTGTGTCTGTGTGTGTGTGTGTGTGTGTGTCTGTGTGTGTGTGTCTGTGTGTCTATCCGCCAGCCTGGCTGGGCAGGTATTAACATAGGCAGGTGTGCATAAGTAGGGTAGGTATTAACACGCAGGTGCGTGGGTATTACCATATGTATGCGTGCGGGCACGCAGCATGCAGCGGGCGCTCGGCTGGGGACCGCGAGGCTGCCGCACCCCGCTCCTCTGGGGCCTGGCTGACCAGTCAGCTGTGGCCACCTAGGACCATCCTCATTCCCTCTCTTCAGACTCTCGGGTAGAGAGAGGCTGCAGAGGGCGTAGAGTCAAGGATCGGCCCCCACTGCCCTGCAGAGCTCGTCTGTGACACAGCAGTTCTTTGCGTACTTTCCGTCAGTGTGCTCGCCCTCGACCCTCCAGCCCAAGTTGATCTGCGCCCAGGGGCTTACCCGAGATGTTTTCTCCGGAGCAAGATGGTCTCGGCTTTGCTGTACAGCTCACTCATATTTCTGAGCCTGCTGGAGACCCGGGCACTTGTGCGAATCCGTCAAGTTGCGCTTCTCAAGGTCTCGGCGCTGCTACCGACGGATGGAGTCTGGTCACTTTCCAGCTGCAGCACTGAACCCAGACTCAATTTCCAGCACTTGCGTCCCTTTGGTACTCGTCAGCTCTTCAAGCTGCTTTCTGTTGTAGGTTAATAATGACATTAACTGGTTAGTGTCATCTTCCTTTTATATCTTGCCCAGGCTTTGCCCTTTGACAAACCCCTCCTTCCTCTCCTCCGCCTCCTCCTCCGCCCGGACCGCCGCCGCCGCCGCCTCCTCCTCTTAGTTAATCGCCATACCCACCACCATTCCCCCTACCCGCCCCAGACTTATTGGTTCTTATTTCTCCCTATTGGTTTCCTACTACTCCCTATCTCTATTTTTTCTTTTCTCTTTCTAGTTTTCCTAACTTCTTTTTCTCTCATCTCTTCTTTCTGCTTCTCCTCTTCCCCCCAGAAAGGCAGTGTGACTTTCAAATCCCTGAACTTGAAGTCAGGATCTGAATCCAAAGCTTCTGGCACCCGATAGTTATGTACCTATGGGTATACTTTGTCTGAGCCTCAGTTTCCTTCTCTACAAAAAAGGAGAGAATTTCATCTGTGCGCGGACCTTCACAGGGTTGTTGGAAAGATCAAATGAACTCAGGTATAATTTGTCAACATTAAAGCTACTACATGGATAATTATCTCTTATTCGGTTCTCTGTGTATTTAATTACCATTTATTCTTACTTATGAAAGCAAAATGCAATGGGTACAGAATATGTAATCCATTGCATTAATCCTTATTACCTAACCTCACATTTGTGTGAGTGTGTGTTCGACTTTCTTTGCTGAAGAAGACCATGCCGTCAGAGAAATGATGACATGACTTGCACTTGACTTTGTTCTGAGGGAGGGAGGGCTGTGCAGGTCACTAGCCTCACTTCTGCTCCAGAGCCATCTGAATCCAAGGACCAGATATTCATGGGGATGACGGGAGATGACCCAGGATGAGGCAACTGGGATTAAGTGACTTGCCCAAGGTCACACAGCTAGTGAGTATCAAGTGTCTCAGGTGAGATTTGAACTCAGGTCCTCCTGACTCCTGCACTGGTGCTCTATCCACTGCATCACCTAGCTGCCCCAATTTCACATTTAGTAAGCAACTTAACAGTTATCCAGCTAAGGAGGTTAAAGAATACTGTTGCACACCAAGTTCTAGGACCATGATTTGTGAAAGCAAATTTAAAAACTTTTTTAGTTTCTCTAGAGATGTTCAATGATAATTTTTTTTAAAGTCTCTTTTTTCCTTGAAAAAGCTCCTGGGAAAGGTGGAGGACAAAAAAATCTTTGGATAAGTGGATAGATTAAAAGTGACCTTGGAAATTTAACAAACACTTCTTGTCTAGTTCAGAACACTAACATTGTTTTTTCTATCACACTGCCTAAAGTCAAATCTTGCCAAAAGGCGATCTCCTTCAACCCTGAGAAGAGATTAGCTTAGATTATGGTCCACACTCAAACCACCTCCAGTTTTTTAAGTCAATCAGACAATAAACCTTTATTGTTACTGAGCACCTACTAAGTTCCAGTTATTGTATCAAACCCTGGGGATACAAATAAAAAGAGGCAAAAGACCTACCCTCTCTACCCTCAAGGAGCTCTCGACATGATCTATAGGATGTTCCTAAAGGATAATGAGCCTCAATTCTAGAATGCTAACCCATACTATAGTTTAAGATCTCTTGTTCAAGATTTCTAAAAATAGCACCTGAAATATTCTTGGGGTCACATACCAACATTAGAGAGCATAGGGAGCTATACCAATTTGGACATCTCCAAACTAGAAATGGCTTGAATTTTGATTAATGTTAAATTAAACAGCTTTGGGGACACCAGTGTCTAAACACAGAGCACAATATTAGTATTAATATTTTATCTTTAACAGTGTTAATGAAAATATGGTGGGGTTATACTTATTTATGTTTACTATGAATAGATCATCCCTGCTGCTGACTGTGCATCGGATTCTCCTGAGTTTGCCACCATGACTCTCACCCTGAAACATCCTTTTGCCATGTCAATCCTGTTTTCCAACTAATGAGTTCTTTCTTTCCATTTTGGAATTGCTCTCAGGACCTTCTTGCCTGAAGAAGGTTAAAGGATGAGGATTTTGGTTTAGTATTGAAGATTTCTCCCTATAGATGGTATAAAGATCCCCAAGAATGAGATTTTGATAACATCTCTATGGTCGGTGATTGAGGAGTTTGTACAAGTCCTCATCTTTTAACCTTACTAAGTTGATCAGACTCCTGGCCATACCTTTTGCATAGACATTATAAAACTCTTTCCTCCCCATTTTAGGGGCAGTTAGGTGGTGCAGTGGATAGAGTGCCAGGTCAAGAGGCAGGAAGACCTGAATTCAAATGTGAACTCAAACACTATGTGACTCTGGGTACAAGTTTGCCTCAGTTTCCCCATCTGTAATAAAAGGAGGGACTAGGGAAGGAAATAGCAAATCACTCCACAATATCTTTGCCAAGAAAACTCCAAATGAGTTCACAAAAAGTTGGACATGACTGAACAACTTGCTCATTTTACAGATGAGGAAACTAAAGCTTTGAGAGGTTCTGTAACATGCCTGTAGTCACTTAGCTAGTGCTCATCTGAGACACAACTTGAGCTCAGATCTGCTGACCTTAAATTCAATGCTATCCATTACACCATTAAGGCTCTGTCCTGTTTTCTCCTCTTTACTTCCTTGGTCAGCTCATCATCTCCCACGGGTCCAGTGATCAATTCTGTGAAGATCATTTCCTTAATATCCAGTCCTAATATCTCTCTCGAATTATCGTCTCTATAAAGATAGCTTCATCTCTTTTACCCACTGCGTGTTGGACATCTCCACCTAGATGCATCTCTAACTCAATGTTTCTGAAACAACTAATCTTATTTTTCCTGCAAACTTGTTCATCCTTCAGACTTCCCTATTTCTGTTGAGGCTACCAGCATCCTGCCAGCTTTTCAAGCTTAAAGGCATTCTTGATGCTTTCCTATTTCTCATCTTTCACATCCAAGTATTTGCCAAGTCTCCAACTCTACTTCCATAAAATCTTATACATCTCTCCCTTTCTTTCCATTAAGTCACTATTACGGCAAAGTGGCATGGTGGATAGAGCGCAGACCTGGAAAAATCTGAGTTCAAATCCTGCCTCAGACCCTAACTAGCTATGTGACCCTGGGCAAATGTCTTAACTTCTGCCTGCCTCAGTTCCTCAGTTTCCTCAAATGGAAATAATAATCCCTCAATCTCAGGGTTCTCATGAGGATCAAATCGATATTTGTAAAGTGCTAACTTAGCGTAGTGCCTGGCATATAGTAGGAGCTTGACAAATGCTTGTCTCCTTCCTTTAGATCTTCACCAGCAACTGAGAGGATTGCAATGGCCTAACTGGTCTTCTTGCATTGCCTTTCCAAGCCATCTTCCACACACAGCTGCCAAATTCATATCCCCAAAGCACAGAGCACACCATGCCACTCCCCATTCAAATAGTGACCTTCTGCTGCCTCATAAAGAAAACAAAAACCCGTCAGGCTGGCATTTAAAACCCTCTGCCTTTCCTATCTTATTTCCTGTGGCCACCTCTCACATACTCTCCTTTCTAGCCATACTGCTCTCTGATCTCCATTCGTGACATTCTAGACCCCCAACTCAAGTGCCCTTAAGCACAAACCATCTCCCATGGCTGGAATCTCTACTAACATTTCCTTTTTTGAATCCCTATCTCCTTTCAAAGCACAGCTCGGGTACCACCTCTAAGGTGCAACCTTCCCTGGAGGTCCTCCGGATCCTCCCGTTCTTACTGACTCTTGAACCCTGTGCATTGCGTTATGCTTACTTGTCTGTGAATGAGGAATATTCACCCGCTCCCCACAGAGCCTGGTAAGCCCCTTCAGGACAAGGAATCATTTCAGTTTGGGCTTTTATATCCTCAGTGTTTGTCAGCGTCATGATGGATGCTTAATAAATGTTTATTAAATTTAATCAAAAGGTAGCTCTTCTATAGATATATTTGTACATGTACATGTTTATATTAACACAATACACATGCATATAGGCAGTACATATGCATACACACATATACACACAACATATAATACACATACAAATACACTCATACACACATGCACAATACACATAACATATGCATATAGGCAGTACATACACATACACATGTATACATAATATACAGTACAGTATACAGCACAAACACACATGCACACAATATGTTTATACATACATACAATTTACACATTCATGTATAAGTGCATGCTTCTAGACATATACACACCAAGACATACAGGAATGAATACATACATGTACACAATACACACATGCATATAGTATGTATAATGTTCATACACACTCAACCCTGGGAAATAGACAGTGTGGATGTTATCACCCTCATTTTACAGATGACTTCTCCAGAAAAAACAGCCAATGCGTGGCTGAGTCAGGACTTAATGTCAGGGCTTCCAATTACAACTCATGTGGTATGCCTACTCCAACACCTAACATTGCTTTAGTGATTGTTTAATGTTCAGTGTCTTTTTTCAATTTAACATTTTTATTCCACTGTTTGTATGGAAAGCAGCATATGTATTTTGCTTTTGAATTCAAGGCTAGCTGTGTGATCATGGGGAAGTCATTTCAACTCCGTCTGCCTCAGTTGTCTCATCTGTGAAATGGGAATAGCACCTATCTTCTGGGGATGTGGTATGAGGCTAAAATGAAACAATGCTTGTCAATTAGTTTGTAACCCTTAATGTGCCGTAAAAAATACTAACTTTTACTCTTTGGATAGTGCCTAGTGTAGGATGAAATAAACTAAACACCAAGCAAGATGTTCTTTTTGTTTTCTGTCACATCCTTAGCATGTATTGATTCTAAAGCTAAGAATGACAATCAGTTTACCCTGGTCCTGGGTTCAAATCCCTTATCTGGCATTTACTGTCTGGGTGACTTTGGACAAATCATTTCATATTTTGACCCTCATTTCCTTACCTGTAAAATTAGGTGATTGGATTCCATGGCCTTTGAGATCCCATCCTGCTCTGGGGCTATGATTCCATGATCCAATTTACTTAAAGGATAAGGAAGTTAGATTTTTTGTCAAGGAAAAACTCATAGGAATTCAGAAGCTACTTGGCTCCCTTACTCCATCACTTTTAAAATTAATACACCTTTAATACTCATCCCCTTTTAAGGAATCTTTGCCCTTTTGCACAAAATGAATATATGTGCAATCACATATGAGTCAATAACTCACATGCTAGGCTTTCTCAAAAAGTAAAATTTTAAAGAAATACTTGTATTTTAAAGTATTTTTACAAGTCAAATTTCTGTGCTGGAGTGGCTTTTCTCCCCAAAAGCTGATGTTTGCTCAGTTTTTGTCCTGACCCTATTGATTGTATTCAGAGTGTAAGCCCTGAACCAAGGGTCAGAGATTTCTCAATAATGAACAGGCTGGACCAGGTGAGCCACTCCTGTGTATGCCTGGATGAATTATAAACATCTAGAACTCCATCAGGAACCTAGACTACTATTAAGTAAGAGCTTGAGCTGAAGGCTGTCAGTAATACTTGTCTATTTACTTATTATTCAATAACAGAGTAAGATGAATTGACTTGTCAATGACAAAATGCAGATTAAAATAAATTTTGTGTCCTTACAAATCAATTAATTGCAGAGTATTTTACTATACTGAAGACTGAATGGAGCTTTGACTATCTACATAATTATCTCCTGCAGCCCTACCTTACCCTATCCTACCCTACCCTTCCCTACCCCACCCTACCCTACCCTACCCTACCCTACCTACCTTACCCTAACCCACCCCACCCAAGACTTGTTTATCATCTGGAACAAATGCTGGGTGTGATAACAATTATGAGAATCAATTATGAGAATCCTCAAATAGTAAAAGTTCATAGGACCATTTAGAACCAGGCAAAGTCTCCTGCCTCTTTGCCAAGAGCCAAAAGGAGAGAGGAGCATGGGAGCATTATTATCTGAAAAATTTCAAAGATTCTCTAGGTTGCCCTAAAAAGTTTCAGGCACAATCAAGTTCCAATTTTCAAGTGTCCAACTCCCTCATTTTATAAATAAGGAAACTGATGTCTGTAGAAATGAAATGATTTGTCCACAGTGGAATTTAAATTGAGATCCTCTGTGTTTCAGACACAGTATTTTCTATCACATTATCAGTAAGCACCACAACATACACAGGGGGCCTGCTACCACAGGTTCTTTGATCTGCTTTTCTGAAAGGAAAGGCAACTTTCTAGGAGTTAACAATCACTTTAATCAAGCACAGGTATCAGAGAAAATCAAAATAAAAATTTCAGAGAAATCAACAGACAGCCCTTCCAAACTGCCTTACTATTAACATACATGTATCTTTGTCAGAGTGGGAAGCACCAACATTTGGGTTTTTAAAGCTGGGGGTGGAAGGGGTGGGGATGGGGCTCCTTGGCAGCTTCCCAGAGTCTCCTCTGATACACAAAGCTTTTTCTAAAAACTAAGCACCGAAGTAAGACCTCATCTTCAGAGAATTTATACACTTTTCAGAGACAGAGGTCATGACCCTTTGATCCAGTGCCTCAACAGAAAAAACAAAAGGTACTTGGGACCCTCCTACAAAACAACTCCCCTAATCAAGCTTCCCTCACTGGGCAGACCCATCAATGGGTGGGGAAGTTCTTCTTCAATCACATTCAAAACAAGGTATTATACTTCTTGATTATACTAAAACAAAAACAGCAAAAGATTCTACTTTGCTTGTCCTCACACATGCAGGATTGCCTTCTGTCATCCTTGACCCTCCAAGTCTGACATGATTTCATGGGGGTCAAAGACTATCCCCTTTGCTTCTGTAGCCGGAGTGGAGGCATATTCTGGATGTGAGGACAATGGAACATTATTGGTGTTAATAACGTCTGATTGGCGCCTCTTGGTTTTGTGTTATATTGTGGTTATTTCTAAAGATATTTTTCTCTTCCCTCAAAATTGAATCCAGTCTTCCACCAAAAAACCCTCACAAAAAACACAACTAAGTAAAAATGAGGGACAGTCTGGAGGTGCAATGGATAGAGTGCTGGGCCTGGAGTCGGGAAAACTCATCTTCCTAGGTTCAAATCCAACTTCAGACACTGTATGACCTGGGGCAAGTCACTTAACCCTGTTTGCCTCACTTCCTCATCAGTAAAATGAGCTGGAGTAGGAAATGGCAAAGCACTCCAGTATCTCTGCCAAGAAAACTCCAAATGGCATCATAACTGGAGACCTAAACAGTGACTCCATTGAACAATATATGACGCATTTCACTTTCACAGTCCCCTGCCTCTTTGCCAAGAGCCAAAAGGAGAGGGGAACATGGGAACATTATTATCAGAAAGATTTCAAAGATTGTCTAGGTTGCCCTAAAAATTCCAGCCAGAATCAAGATAAGTTTATGGAGAAAAAAAGTCCTATGGTTAGTCAGGCCACAATATTTATTAAGAAACTATTATGTACCAAATAGCATACTATGAGCAGAGGATACAAATATGAAAAGGAAAGATAGTTCCTTCTTTCAAGGACCTTACAATCTAATGGGGAAGGATAATACATTCAAGAAAGTTGAAAAGGTGATGGAGAAGGAAGAAGGGAAGTAGGTACTGGTACAGGGACATGATGGAGTCCAGTCCAAAGGAATGCAGCTTTTGGAAATGAAGAGGAGGTTGGCCTGGGAGTCCTCAGCCCTTTAATCAAAGGGCTTAAAATTTTAATATGGATTCAGGCTAGCTCTCAAGGTCAGTTTTGAGGTGAGGGGCTCTGAAATCATTTGTAGTAGGGAGTGAGAGAATTGTTTGATCCAAGATCTCAGAACTCCTTTAGTATGGTGTGGGATTTCTTGGTGATGAGAATGTCCTGGAAGTAACCTATAATTCCACTTCTCCTCACTCTTTCTAACCCTGCCCCCAAACTTCTTAGGGGAAAACCAAAAAAGATTCCTTTAGGTATGGTTCATGCTGGACCCTGGTGTCTTTCTAGTTTCTCTCTCTTTAACCCTTCAAACCTCCTCACTCTACTACTCTCAACTCCTTGTAATTTGGGTCTTGCTACCAACACTAGACTGAAAGGTTACAGATGGCTCCTAGTTACCAAATCCAAAGGGCTTTTATTCATCCCTCATTTTCTCTTCAGCATTTGACACTCCACTTTCTGCTCCATGAGGTCAAAGATTGAGACATCTAAATTTATGCCATTTCCCTCAGTGCTCTGCACAGATGAGGTACTTCATAAAAGTCTGTTAGATTGAATTGAATTTCTCTGGTCAAGAGATACAGAATAGACTAGTGGGGTGATAAGTAATTTCTAGTGGTGACCAGAAGGTAACTGAATTGCACAGATGCACTTTGGAGCTTCTATGCCTTGGTCAGAAATTGAACTTTTTGGATTAATCCTGGTGCTAGTTACAGAGTACTTTGTCTTTGTCCTGAGATAGCACTCAACTGCTTTTGGAGACAGCAACCATAATATAACATCGAAGACTTATAGTCTTTCCAGAGAACTCAAAACATTGAGTATATATTATCTACAACACTCATAAAAGTTTGTACCCATGAGGCACGGGAGTTCTGAAATGGCTGAAGTTTAGGGGACTATGCCTGTTGTTTGGACAGGTGCAGAAGTGGGGCATGCAGAGTTTCCCACTGAATCTTGTAGTATATGAAATATGGAGCTGGTAAGTTTGTCTGATTCAACCACTCTCCCTCACTTCCTCAAATTCCACAATGGACATAGTGGTGGTAATAATCCCCCAACCAAGGAAATCCTCTCTTAGGGAAATGCTGGCTTTCATCTAAGTTTCTGATTACTGGCTTAACCTCGTTACTGATAGATTTAAGACTAATACTTTTCAGGTTAAGGTTGAAGGGAATTGCTCCCAATTAATGCTCAGTATTTGTTCTGTGTATGTGTACATGTATGTGTAGGAGTGTGTGCTTGTGTGTGCATATGCACACATTCAGCAGAGAAGTGTGCACACACATGTATATATACCTATACACAAATATATACATACACACATAATACATGTATATATGTATATATACATACATATGAATGAATAAATAATTTCTTTGATTATATCAGTGAAATTTATCTTGAATTCAGTTGTTATATGTTCATTTTTTTCCACAAGGAAAACAACCCAAGGTATTGATGATAATTTTGAAAACTTCTGCTTTTATTACTAATTTAAAACGCCTCTTTCCTCCTGAAAAATTTTTTTCCTGAGTACTAAAATCAGGCTTAATATTGTAGATTCTGGACGCTTATTTTGTATCTTTCTCTTTTACTCTGATGGAGCCTTGTATTCTAGAATGTTCGCTTTGCTCAAACTCATGATAGAGGAATCCACTGTGCAGATGACTTGCAAGTTTATATATCTAGCTCCAATCTTTGGCATGAATTATCCCTGCATAGATGACTCCCAAATCTGTATCTTCAGCCCTAATTTTTCTACTGAATTTTAATTCTGCAATATGCATCTAGGTGACCCAGTAAATAGAGTAAGGGACCTGGAATCAGGAAATCAGAGTTTGAATATCCAGAGACATGCTGGTAAACTGTTAACAACTGGTCCTCTTGGCACACTTTTAAGTTTCATTTGTATGTAAACATTTTCTCCATCACTTTCTCAAGTCTAAATATCAACAACAAACAGAAACAAAACAATAAATCAAGGCCTGATGTGTAGTATTTGTCAATTTCAAAGATGTAAATGTTCACACTGAAAATTGAAGAATCAGCTCTGAGCTGGGTCTAACGCACGCACAGCCCATCTGATACACTTACTGGCAATGTGACCTTTGCCTACTCACTTTGCCCTCCAAATCTTAGTTTTCTTATCTGCTAATGTGAATAATAATAGCACCTACTTCACAACGTCATAAGGATCAAGTGAGATAACACATGTAAATTGTGCTGCAAAGCTTAAAGCACTGTATAAATGCTAGGTATTACTATAATTGCCAACTGCCTGCTGAACACATCTACCTGGATGTCTCACACACATTTCAAACAAACGTCATTCTATTTTATACGCAAGTTGTTTTTTTTTTTGGTGGTGGGGGAGAGGGGTGGAGTAGGGAAGGGCATTCCTATCCTGCCAGTCATGGTGGAAAAGAGCATGGAGGAAAAGACAGAAAACTTCCATAATAGTGCAGCCAGGTGAGAAATGAGGAAGCTGGAAAGATTTTGAGTACAAGTCAGGAGACAGATTTTACATCTGTTTTCTGAAAACCAAGAAGTTCATACTCAAGCCAGTTGATGGGTCAGTTAGTCTGTCAATAAACATTTCTCAGGTTTGAATTATGGGCCAGGTACAGTGCTGGAGAAACAAATAAAGGTGAAAAACAGTCCCTGCCTTGGAAAAATTCACAGCTTAATGGGGAAGATGACAAGCAAACAACTATGTATAAACAAGATTTTCTATATCTATCTTGTTTATATGTAGTTGTTTGCATATGTGTATATATGTATACATATATATGTATATATATGATGAATAAGAAATAACAAACAAATGGAAGGCACTAGTATTAAGAAAGTTTACCAGAGGCTTCCTGTAAAATATGAGACTTCAGTGAGGACTTGAAGGAAGCCAGGGTAGCCAAGAGTTAGGGATGAAAAGGGAAAGCATTCCATGCATGGAGGGCAGTTGGAAAAAACGCGTATCATTAGGAGATGGGGTGTCTCTTTTTGAAGAACAGCAAGGAAGCCTTAGTCACTGGACTGATGAGTACATGGTGGCATATAAGCTGTAAGAAGCCTGAAAATGTAGAGGAAAGGGATAAGGTCACAGGGGACATTGAATGTCAAGCAGGATTTTGTATTTGATGTCATAGCAAACCAGTAGAGTTTACTGAGTACTGGAATGATATGGTTAGATCTGTGCTTTAGAAAGATCACTTTGGCAGTTGAATGGAAAAAAAAATGGAGTAGGAGGAGATTTGAAGGAGGCAGACCCACCAGCAGGCTGTTGAAATAATCCAGGTGTATAATAATGAGGGCTAGTGTCAGAAGAGAGAAGGAGTATTCAGGTAAAATCAATCACCTTTGGTAACAGATTGGTTATTGGAAGGGGGAAGTGAGAGAGAGAGTAGGGAATTCAAGATGACATCTTCAAGGCCAGGGGCTGGAAGGATGGTGATGCCATTTATAGCAATGAGAAAGTTTAGAAGTGGGGAAGATTTTTGGGGGGAATATGATAAGCTCATTTTTGGACATGTTGAGCTTAAGATGCCTACAGAACATGCAGCTGGAGATAGCAGTTGGAGATATGAGGCTTCAGGCTAACAAAGAATATGGAGATGGCTAAGTAGATAAGAGAATCATTAGCATAGAGATGATAAAGAAATCCATAGGAGCTGATGACCTTACCAAGTGGCATTGAGTGATGAGCTTTTCTGGCCTTCAAAACTCTTGTAGATCAATCAATCAGTAAGCATTTATATGTATCAGGCAATGTTCTAAGGCAAAAAAAAATTGTGCCTACCTTCCGTGAGTAACCATTTAAATCAACCCTTAGCCCTTCCTCACTCAAAACAAAGTCAAGTGCAAGTCATGTCATCATTTCTCTGATGGTATGGTCTTCTTTGGCAATGAAGGATGAACGCAACAATAACAATAGGCGGAGCCAAAATGGCAGAGTAGAAAGATGCACCTACTCTAACTCTCCCCACATAGCCCACAAAATACCTGTAAAAAAATGACCCTAAACAAATTCTAGGGCAGCAGAAACCACAAAATGACAGAGTGAAAAAGATTTCAAACCCAAGACCTCCTAGAAGGGAGATAGAAATTGCACAGAGTTTGCAGGGGAGTGCATCCCTCAGAGCGCATCCAAGACTTGGCCACACAAAGAAAGTAGGCCTCAGGGGTGGAATCCCTGGCAGCAGCTGCAGTTCCCAGATTACTCAACCTACAAAAGACAAAGACAACTTCAAAGGTCAGTGAGAAAGCACTTTCACCTGGATGAGAAGGGACCGTGGTCTGGTCTTAGTGGCCCCAGGGTGTCAGTCACAGTCAGTCACAGTGGTGCACCATCCATTTTAGGAGTCTTTTGCTTAAAGCTCCTGGGGGAATCAAGAGATTGATCTAAATTTCAGCCCTGAGTGGTGGTCCTGGGGAGAGGAGGAGTGCACTGGTGTGATGGAGCTGGAAGCAGTTGTGGAGAGGGAACCCCACTCATAGATTCTGGGCAGAAAAGCTCTATCACACCAGTCTTGGAGCAGAGCACAACCCAGCCTTGGCCTCACAGCATTGGCAGGAAGAGAACCTGAGCAGGCCTCAGCAGCAGCTGCAGTTCCCAGATTGCTCAGCCAGAAAATGCCAAAGACAGCTTCAAAGATCCTGGGCAAAAAAGTTTGCTGTAGTTTCCAGACCAGAGTGCAGGCCAAGAGAGGAGTAAACTCCTCTCCCTTGATTGTGCCACCTTAGAGGAACTGAGAACTTACAAGTCCCCAGAGTATACTGTCCTCTTGACAAAGGACTCAAAGGTCAGTAACTAGCTGGGAAAATGCCTCAAAAAGGGGAGAAAAATAAGACTATACATAGCTACTTTCTTGGTGAGCAGGTATTGTCTTCCATCCTTTTGGATGAGGAAGAACAATGCTTACCATCAGAAGAAGACCTAAAAGTCAAGGCTTCTGCACCCAACACCTCCAAAATAAATATGCAGTGGTCTCAGGCCATGGAAGAGCTCAAAAAGGACTTTGAAAATCAAGTAAGAAAGGTGGAGGAAAAATTGGGAAGAGATATGAGAGCAATGCAAGAAAACATGAAAAGCAAGTCAACAGCTTGCTAAAGGTGAGCCAAAAAATACTGAAGAAAATAACACCTTTAAAAATAGGCTTACTCAATTGGCAAAAGAGATTGAAAAAGCCAATGAGGAGAAGAATGCTTTCAAAAGCAGAATGAGCCAAATGGAAAAAGAGGTTCAAAAGCTCACTGAAGATAATAGTTCTCTCAAAATTTGAATGGAACAGATGGAGTCTAATGACTTTCTGAGAAACCAAGAAATTACAAAACAAAACCAAAAGAATGAAAAAATAGAAGATAATGTGAAATATTTCATTGGAAAAACAACTGACCTGGAAAATAGATCCAGGAGAGACAATTTAAAAATTATGGGACTACTGAAAGCCATGATAAAAAAAAAAAAAGCTTAGGCATCCTCTTTCATGAAACTATCATGGAAAACTGCCTTGATATTCTAGAAGCAGAGAGTAAAATAAATATTGAAAGAATCCACTGATCACCTCCTGAAAGAGATCTGAAAAGAAAAAACTCCTAGGAATATTGTAGCCAAATTTCAGAGTTCCCAGGTCAAGGAGAAAGTATTGCAAGCAGCCAGAAAGAAACAATTTGAGTATTGTGGAAATGCAAACAGGATAACACAGGATTTAGCAACTTCTACATTAAGGGATTGAAAGGCTTGGAATATGATATTCCAGAAGTCAAAGGAAGTAGGATTAAAATAAAAAACCAGTTACTCAGCAAAACTGAGTATAATACTTCAGGGGAAAAAATGGTCATTCAGTGAAATAGAGGATGTTCAAGCATTCTTGATGAAAAGACTAGAGCTGAATAGAAAATTTGACTTTCAAACACAAGAATCAAGAGAAGTATGAAAAGGTAAACAGGAAAGAGAAATCATAAGGGACTTACTAAAGTTGAACTGCTTACATTCCTACATGGAAATATAATATTTATAATTCTTGAAACTTTTCCCAGAATTTGGGTAGTGGGAGGACTTATACACACACACATACACATACATGTATATATGTATACATTTATAGATAGAGAGCACAGGGTGAGTTGAATAGGAAGGGATGATATCTAAAAATAAATCTAAAAATAAAATTAAGGGGTGAGAGAAGAATATATTGGAAAGAGAAAGGGAGAAATGGAATGGGGCAAATTATCTCTTATAAAAGATGCAAGTAAAAAGCTTTTTCAATGGAGGGGAAAAGGGGGGAGGTAAGAGGGAAAAAGTGAAGTTTACTCTCATCACATTTGGCTTAAGGAGGGAATAACATGCACATTCAATTTGGTATGAAAACCTGTCTTACACTACAGGAAAGTAGGGGAGAAGGGGATAAGTAGAGTTGGGTGGATGATAGAAGGGAGAGCAAATGGGAAGAGGGAGCCAATTAGAAGTTAACACTTTTGGGAAGGGATAAGGTCGAAAGAGATAATAGAATAGAATAAATGGGGGCAGGATAGGATGAAGGGAAATGTAGTTAATCTTTCACAACATGACTATTATTAAAAGTCTTTTGCAAAACTACACATATATAGACTATATCACTTGCCTTCTCAGTGGGGATGAGTGGGGAGAGAGGAAGGAAGAGAAGTTGGAACTCAGAGTTTTAAGAATGAATGTTGAGAATTGTTTTTGCATGAAATAGAAATCTATCTTTCCCTACAAGAAAAGAGAGAAGAAGGAAGGAAGGGATAGATAGATGTGATAGAAGGGAGGGTAGATTGGGGGAAGGGGTAACAAGAATGCACAGCATTTTGGGGGAGGGGGAGGGGAGAGCTGGGGAGAATATTTGGATCTCAAAATTTTGTGGAAATGAATGTTAAAAACTAAAAATAAATAAATAAACATAAAACAACAACAACAATAGCCATTTAACTGAGGAAGACAACATGAAAATAAGTTTACATAGAAGATATATGAAAAGTAGTTAAGATGAGAGACAAATGCCTCCTAAGTGACAGAGAAGTTGTAATCTGCTTGGACCAAGGTGAGGCAATGCCTATACCAGTGAAACCACATATCACTGCTGTGTTGTAGGACAGATCATGAAGTCCTGTTACAGCTTTGCTAGCTTTGGGCTTTATATCTCTTATAGCAGTCTTGTACCTCTAGCTAAATCAAGAATTCTTAACTTGGGATCTGTGAACTTGGTTGCTGTTGCTTTTAAATATTTGAGAATTGTATTCCAGTATAATTAGTTTCTTTTGTAATCCAATGCATTTATTATATACATATTTTGAGAAGGGGTCTATAGGCTTTACCGAACTTCTGCAATGATCCATCTTTACCATATCTCTGAGCTGAAGACAAACAATGTAGTTAATGTTAGTGACTTTGTTTTCTTTGGGAAAAGCAATCTTGTCAATCTAATAAATGCCCTCCTAGCTTCTTTTCCTTCTATCATCATTTCCTTGCAGCTCCATCCTGCCCCTCTTCTTCCACCCTCATGCTATCCCCTCCTGCCATCCAACATCCTCAGTGCAGTCACTCAGATTAGCTTTCTATGTTTTTGGTTATCAAAGTGGTCTATCCCTGCTGTGTAATTTGTTCCAAGAGGTTTTCTTTTCCTTTCCTCTAATCTCAGCATTCCTTCCTTCTTCCCTTCCTTCTTCCCTTCCTTCCTCCCTTCCTCCTTTCCTTCCTCTCTTATTTCTTTCCTCCCTTTTTCCTTTCCTTCCTTCCTTCCTTCCTTCCTTCCTTCCTTCCTCCCTCCCTTCCTTTCTTCCTTCCTTCCTTCCTTCCTTCCTTCCTTCCTTCCTTCCTTCCTTCCTTCCTTCCTTCCTTCCTTCCTTCCTTCCTTCCTTCCCTCCTTCCTCCCTTCCTCCTTTCCTTCCTTCCTTCCTCCCTTCCCTACCAAGGACAGTTCAGGAACTGGAGCTCTGTGTTTTCAGTGTATGTGGGATACACCTTTCATCTTCCCCCAGAATTAAAATGACTCTGGACACCATGAGAAGGCTACAATAACACTTAGCTGAAAGTTACTCAATTGGCCCCTTCAATGAAATTAGATTCTGTAGAGAATGTCAAAGTAGAATGAGAAACTCAAACAAAACAAGCAAAAAGACCTTTTGAGTGACCAAAGCAAATGTCTCAAAGTCCATGTTCTAAAGCTCATGTACTCAACTCAAAAGAAAGACTAAGGCCTTTTTCAGAATTTGTTTTCTTTTAGTATAGACACAATTCTAATTAAGTTAATTATCCTTTTTTTCTCTCCAGGCTTTTAACCATCTCATTTTTTGTTAATGTTATTAATTTTAAATTTAATTTTTTGTTAATTTTGTCATTGTTATTATTTATTATTCTTATTACTATTGCTCCTTTAGGTTAATACCTTAACCTTTGATAAAGGAGTAACCTAAATGTTATAAAATTCAAAAAAATAGAACCCTAATATTGGAAGAGATCTTAGAGATCTCCTATGGTTAAAAAAATGAAGCTTATAAAAGTAAAGTAATTTACCTAAGGTCACAAAGTCAACTAAATTTGCAAAATCAGCAGTGGACTCCTCTCCTACCAGATTCCAGGTGGAACTGGTCCATTTTTCTTGTTATTACATAAACTGCTTCCCAGGTCTGGGAAACTATTCACTAGAGGAACATTGGGGGAGCAGGTGAGGATGGAGGGATGTGGATTATTTGAGAGTGTATTCATGATAATGGATAATTAAAAATTGACTATATGCAATTAAGGTAGCCGTTTTAATGACACATACCAGACATAGTACTCTAGTTGGGTTGCTAACTGAGTGTTATTGAGTAGGTACCCAACTGCTTAAGGATCACCAGAAGCACAATTACCACATCTCTCCTGTCTCCCTCTGTCACCTCAGTTTGCAAGGTAGCAAAAAAATTAGCCTTATTTTGTACTCAGAGACACACAGGCACCAACTGGGAGAGAATGCATAACATAACTTGCTGCCTTAGCCACAGCTGTCATATACAATTTTTGTAAATTTCGATAGAGCTTCCAGATGTTTCCTGGACACTGTCATTTTTTTAATCCTTCTGATTTCGGCTGCCCTGTGACCCCAGAACTGTACCAAATTTCTGGAAGCAAATTAAGGAATCCATTGGCTTCCAAGTAGTGCTTTCATCTGATCCGTATATATTTTTTACAGTCCATCTAATCTATATATTAAAAAATTGATGTGAAATGTCACATGCAAAAAACCAGCTCATTTCTATGAAATGTGGCTACTTATTTGGCAAATTCTCAAGAGAATATTCTTTTATAGGATCATGAATTTAGGAGAAGGAACTTTAGAGCAGCTCTTCTTAAACTGTGGGTCATGACTCCATATGGGGTCACCAAAAATTTGGCAACAGTAAAATGTTTCTGTATACCTATTTTATATACCCGTATACCTGGGGTCATGTAAAAATTTCTTGGGTGGATAGGGGTCACCAGTGGGAAAAGTTTAAGAAGTCCTGCCTTAAACTTCTTTGAGCCCAATTTTCTAACTTTTACAGATAAAGAAACTGAGGCACAGAGGAATTAAGAAACTTGCCCAGGAACACAAAACTAGAGAACATCTAAGGCAGAGTTCAAGCTCAGTTCTCCTTGGTTCCAAGTCCCATATTGCATCCATTATACCATGAAGCCCTGGGAAGAAGTTATCAAGAAGTAGATTCATAATACCAAGTAAAAAGGAGCAGTCAAGCAAGATGGGAAAAGGAAAAGGGATTTGGAACTGAGGTTCATTTTTTGCACCTATAGGAACATACTCAGTTTTTCTGGGTAAATTATTCTTGGTGCAAACCTATATCTTTTTCCTTTTGCAATATCTCATTCCAAGCTCTCTACCCCTTTAAAGTGGCAGATGCTAAATTTTGTGTGATCCAGTATAGTGACTCTTCAGGACTTGAACTCCTTTTTTTCTGGCTGCTGGCAGTAGAAGGTACCTTACATTTTCTTCAATTTTTTTTCTTGTCTTTTGATTTTGTTTTAATATTTCTTGTTACTAAGTAGGGGCAACAAGGTGATGCAATAGATAAAGCACTGACCCTGTGGTCAGGAGGACCTAAATTCAAATTCAACTATAGAGCATTACTAGCTGTGTGACCCTGAACATGTCACTTAATCCTGATTGCTTCCAAGAGAAAAAAAGTATTTCTTGTTGCTCATGGGGTCTTTAATCTGAATTTCAAGGAGTTTGATGTTTGGGTAAGGTTTCATACCTCTGGAATTAAACTACTAATTTTCCTTCCAAATCTTTTCTCTGAAGTTTTAATTGCTTTTCCAATTCTTTCCTATGACATTCCTCATTACATTTATAAACTCATTTAAAAATTCTTACTTCATTTCTGCTAGGAATTTAAGTTGAACTTTTGTCTTAACTGTGGTTTTCTTTCAGGCTCTGTAGATATTTGGGGTTACTCCCTTTTACTATGTTTGTGTCTTGAGTGACCATCTTACCATAATAACTTCTTATGGTAGGATTCTTTTAAAAAATTATTCTTCTAGCCTTACTTCATGAGTTGGGATCTTGAGTTAAGACTAGATTCTGTGCACTTCTGAATGTAATACATGGGTCTTATTTGGTCTTCATTCTATTTTCTGGGGTCCTCCTACTGCTTTCTTTGGGTATCAAATATCATATTCTTCTGAGATCTCAGAAGAAACTCAGGCCAGTTACCTGTAAACTTGCTGTCTGGTTTTAGACAAAGACTAATTATTACCCTCCTGCTCTTAGTTTTGCAAATTCTTAGCCCTTGTTTAGGTCTGAGTAGCACAACTCTAGGTTTGTCCCTGGCTGGAGTCTCAGTAGACTGCTGCTGGCCCCAGCCCCCTGTCAGTTAGCTAGAGAACTCTGCAGATTCATAAAAGAACTATTGCCCATAGACTGAGGTCTTTGTCCTGGTCACTCAGCTACTGTCTTTAGACCAGGTGAGGGAGTGAAGAATCTGAGACCTTGGACCTGTTACTGCTCTTTACCATAATGCAGTCACAGGTTCTCCATCCTTAGGGGCAAGTTACCTTATCAGTTCATGTAGGAGACGTGATTTAGCTCTGAAGTATGACCAACAAAACTGTCAGTTAACTCTTATTTCTGTTGTCTGGAAGTGTTAAGCCCATCTCTGCTAGTAAACAGCCATAATCTGACTCTGGATTGTTTCCAGTACCTGTAGACCTCTGTGTTTCTCTATGTTGACCTGAGCTGAACAAATTACTCACTGAGGTTTTATTGGATTTGCTGATCATGACTTAGTCTAATATTCTTTCTAGGTCTTTGTTAGAAAAACTGTGGAAGAGAATTAGGCTATATTTCTTCTTCCTACTCTGCCATCTTTGCTGTTCTCCAGTGAAAATAATTTAGAAAACCATGAAATAAATTAAAAGACAGTGGATTCAAGAACTACAAAATAATGTCACTTTAAAAAAAAAAAACAATGGAGGGGAGGAGCCAAGATGGAGGAGTAGAAAGAGTCATGTATGCTAGCTCCAAACCCACAGCCCATAAATTTCCTGTAAAAAGAACTCCCCACAAATTCTGGAGCAGTGGAACCCACGCAGAAACACAGTGGAAGAGATTTCCGTTCCAGACAGCCCTGGAAAGCCATCCCCAGGGGTCCATTGCGCTCCACACAGCGGAGCCCACCCCTGCGCTGCACTGGTCAGGCCTCCCCAGAGGAGCAGACCTGAGCAGGCTTCATGGACGGAACCTCCGGCGGCTGTGAAGGTCCCTCAACCCACAGGCACTCCAGGTCAGTGAGAGAGACTTCTGGGCTGGCAGAGAGGGGAACGGGTGTCTCCATGATTCGGGCCCCCTTGGGAGGCGGTGATGGAGGCGGTGGCAGAGGCAGGGGCGGCCAGGCGCTCCCGGAGCAGAAAGGAGCTCAGGGCCATTAGTGAAGATCTCTGCATAAATCCCCTGAGGGAACTGAGCCTGGGAGGTGGCCAGGCCCCAACTTGGGCACCAGAACTTAAGCTCACATTGAATAGCAGCCCTGCCCCTTGCTGAAAGCCCTAAGGCTGGGGAGCAGCATTTGAATCTCAGACCCTAAGCACTAGCTGGGAGGATCTAGGTGGGGGTGCAGAGGAATCTCAGAAGTCAAGTAACTGGTTGGGAAAATGCCCAGAAAAGGGAAGAAAAATAAGACCATGGAAAGCTACTTTCTTGGGGAATAGATGTTCCCACCTTTCATTTCTGATGAGGAAGTACAATGCTTGCCATCAGGGAAAGACGTGGAGGTCGGGGCCTCTGTATCCCAGACATCCCAGGTGGATGTCCGGTGGGTTCAGGCCATGGAAGAGCTCAAAAAGGATTTTGAAAATCAAGTTAGGTGGAGGAAAAACTGGGAAGAGAAATGAGAGAGATGCAAGAAAAGCATGAAAAACGGGTCAATACCCTGCTAAAGGAGACCCAAAAAAATGCTGAAGAAAATAACACCTTGAAAAATAGGCTCACTCAATTGGCAAAAGAGGTTCAAAAAGTCAATGAGGAGAAGAATGCTTTCAAAAGCAGAATGAGCCAAATGGAAAAAGAGGTTCAAAAGCTCACTGAAGAAAATAGTTCTCTCAAAATTAGAATGGAACAGATGGAGTCTGATGACTTTCTGAGAAACCAAGAAATCACCAAACAAAACCAAAAGAATGAAAAAATTGAAGATCATGTGAAATATCTCATGGGAAAAACAACTGACCCAGAAAATAGATCCAGGAGAGACAATTTAAAAATTATGGGACTACCTGAAAGCCATGATCAAAAAAAGAGCCTAGACACCATCTTTCATAAAATTATCAAGGAAAACTGCCCTGAGATTCTACAACCAGAGGGCAAAATAAGTATTGAAGGAATCCATTGATCACCACCTGAAAGAGATCCAAAAAGAGAAACTCTTAGGAACATTGTGGCCAAATGCCAGAATTTCCAGGTCAAGGAGAAAATATTGCAAGCAGCTAGAAAGAAACAATTCCAGTATTGTGGAAATACAATCAGGATAACACAAGATCTAGCAGCTTCTACATTAAGGGATCGAAGGGCATGGAATAGGATATTCCAGAAGTCAAAGGAACTAGGACTCAAACCAAGAATCACCTACCCAGCAAAACTGAGTATAATATTTCAGGGGAAAAAATGGTCTTTCAATGAAACAGAGGACTTTCAAGCATTCTTGATGAAAAGACCAGAGCTGAAAAGAAAATTTGACTTTCAAACACAAGAATGAGAAGAAGCATGAAAAAGTAAACAACAAAGAGAAGTCATAAGGGACTTACCAAAGTTGAACTGTTTACATTCCTACATGGAAAGACAATATTTGTAACTCTTAAAACTTTTTAGTATCTGGGTAGTTGGTGGGACCACACACACACGTACACCCACACACACCCACACACACACATGTACATGCATGCACGTGCGCATACACATATGCACGCACATACAGAGACAGAAAGCACAGAGTGAATTGAATAGGATGGGACCATATCTTAAAAGAAATTAAGGTAAACAGTGAGAGAGAAATGTAGTGGGAGGAAAGAGGATGGGGTAAATTATATCTCATTCAAGAGGCAAGCAGGAGACTTTTTAGTGGAGGGAAAAAGAGGAGAGCTGAGAAAAAAAAAACATGAAGTTTACCCTCATCACATTCAACTAAAGGAAGGAATAAAATGCACACTCATTTTGGTATGAAATCCTGTCTTACAGTACAGGAAAGTGGGGGAGAAGGAGATAAGCAGGGTGGGGGGGATGATGGAAGGGAGAGCAATGGGAGGAGGGAGCAATTTGAAGTCAACACTCAAGGAGGGACAGAATCAAAAGACAGAATAGAAACAATGGGGGGCAGGATAGGATGGAGGGAAATAGAGTTAGTCTTACACAACACGACTATTATCGAAGTCATTTGCAAAACTACACAGATATGGCCTATATTGAATTGCCTGCCTTCCCAAAGGGAAGGGATGGGGAGAATTTGGAACTCAAAGTTTTAGGAACAACTGTTTAGTATTGTTGTTGCTACTAGGAAATAAGAAATACAGTTAATGGAGAATAGAAAATCATCTGGCCCTACAGGACAAAAGAGAAGATGGGGACAAGAGAAGGGAGGGATGATAGAAGAGAGGGCAGATTGGTGATAGGGGCAATTAGAATGTTCGGTGTATTGGGGTGGGGGAAGGGGATAAAAGGGGAGAAAATTTGGAACCCAAAATTTTGTGAAAATGAATGTAAAAAGTTAAATAAATTTATATTAAGAAAAAAAAAGAAAAAAGCCCCAATGTCCTTGATACTTTTGATTATAAATTTACTTTTGAATGTCATTGTTAATTTATCTGTGCCCTCAAAAAAGTTAACAATTAATTTTGGACTATTTTTAACTCAAAAAAAGTATTTTTAAGCTAAATTAACTTCATTGTGTCACAAAACCTAGAATCAAGACTTTTCTTGCACTTGGATAGCTTACTTCTGACAGTTTGCAGAGAGGTAGATCACTTAGGGTTTTTTGATTTACTACAGAAAAGTGGAGAGCTTTAAGCAGAAAAGGCCATTCTAAGCTTGTTTTAGAATTGGGTTCATTTGGGTCTTTAAATGGAGAGCATTTTTGGCTTTTTTGTTTTGGTCTTTTTGACTCTCTCCTCCCAAAATAGCAAGATATTGTTTAGGATATAGGATTTCTGTAGCAAGATACCCCAAAAAAGTTTAGCAATTTTGTAGAAGGAACATACATTTGCAAATAGCCAAGAAAGAAGCCACAGGTAGTATTTGTAATTATCATGAGTGAGCTCATGGAGAGGTCAAATCCAAGGGCAAGGGCGTTTAAGGACAAACCACTTTTTTGAACATTCAAAGTCTGCCCTCTATTGGCAACATATACATTTCCTGTCTTAGAATTCTGCACTGAACAGAAGTCCATTCATTCATTTGTTTACTCAATAAACAATTATGTTACTACTTTGTGAAAGGAACCTGGGAGGAAGATGTGTTTGGAGGGTGGGATACAAAGATAACTAAGTTATGGTTCATGGCCAGAAAACTTCTTTCCTGCTTAGATATAGGTTTTTCTTTTTGTTTTCTGTAGCCAGATAGAAAATAATACATAAATAGTAACTCTACATTTACCAATGCTTCCCCATACTTTTGATTTCATTTCTTCTTCACTATGGCATTGGATGGGGAAAACTGAGATTGAGAAAGGCTAAATCACTTGCCCAGTGTCATTTAGCTGGTAAGTGAGGAGAGCAGTGTGTTTAATTCTGATGTTTTAGCTTTGACTATGAGTCATGGAATTCTCGAGCTAGAAGATAGAGATGATCCTGCTCCTTCATTTTGCTGATCAGGAAGGTTAGTGATCTGACTCACCTGTGGTCACACAGGTAACAGGTAGCAAGGAAGGAATATGAACCCCTATTTTCTGTCTCTAGGTTTAGTCTCCTTTCCACCTCACCATATCACCAATGGACCCAGCGGGCTCTGGAGAACAAAGTGAGGATGGTGACTTTGCACAGGTCTACCTCACTTAAATGCAATTCACTTGCATCTCCTATGTCATGGTCCTCTTCGAGAATAAAGGAAAAACACTGAAAGTATGTTACTTTACATATCTCTTTTTTCAAAATGAAAATATTTTATTGGTGCCTTTTTCTATTGCTTCGATTTTTCTCCATCCCCATCCTTGACCCCCCCAAGAAAACCCTTTCCTTATAACAAAGAAGTATATCAAGCAAACAAATCAACATGTTGGCCATATCTGTGCACGCCATATTCAGTGCCTGTAGTCAACTACCTCCTTTCAGAAAGGAAGGAGGCATTCTTCCTTATTGGATGTCATGAGGAGGACATTGTAATGAGCAGAATTTGCTGCTGCTGTTTCTATTACAATGGTCAGTAAGAAAATTGATCTCGTTTCTACTTACTTTGCTCTATATAACTGATTAAATCATAGCTCATGGAAATTCAGGGAAAAATTCAACCACCTCCTTTTTCTTACAAAAATTTTCCCTCCTGGTTTACCAGAAGGTTTACCATTTTACTCTCTAGAACAGTGAGACTACAAGGTCATCCATTTAGAGGTGAAAGGTAACTTAGAGGTCATCGAATACAACCTCTTCATTTTAGAGGTGAGGAAACCTGGCAAGGATCGCATAAGTAATTGAGTATCTAAAGGGAGATTTGAACCCACAACTTTCTGACTCAGGTCCATCAACTTATCTATTAGTGAGGAACTTCAGATTTCAGAGTGCATCTTTTCCTTCCAAGCTGCGTGTATTTCAGTGTACAATTTCCTTTCTTTACGTAGTTTGTAGCTTCTTAGTTCACTCTTTTGTAAAATGGGAGGGTTGAATTTGATAGTTTCTCAGATATCTCCTAGTTCTATGAAATGAATTGAATTAGTCTCAAAGGAGATGAATTATACTGAAATTAGCTTTTGGGAATGAAGTTACTAAGAGAGTTGTTCTTTTTTTCCCTGAGAGGGTGTTCATACTTGGGCAAGTCATTTAACTGTTTTATGGCTCCATTCCCACCCCTTGCTTTTCAACTTTTTTTTATGTGTTATCTTCCCCCATTAAAATATAAGCTTCCTGAGGACGTTTTGGGGGCACAGTGGATAAGGTACTGGGCTTGAAGTCAAGAAGACCTGAGTTCATATCTGGTCTCAGACATTTACTCACTACATGACCTTGAACAGTTGACTTAACTTTTGTTTGTCTCAATTTCCTCAACTGTAAAATGTGGATAATAGCTCTTAGTTCCCAGGGTTGTTGTGAGCATCAAATGAGATCATATTTGTAAAATGTTTAGTACATTATCCATCTGTTTACCTATCTATCTATCTAGTATATAGAAACACCAGTGAAAATATTAGGATTTACATAGCGCTAGATACTGTGCTAAATCCTTTACAAATATTATCTCACTATTAGCATAGCATTATCATTAGTATTACCAGTTGTACATAATAATTATTAACATTAGAATTGTCACTAGCAGTTGTAGAGTACCTACTGTGTGCCAGTTATTATTGTGATTTGTAAGCAATAGCAATAGTAACTATTATAATTATTGTTTGTATTTGTATCCCCAATGCTTAGCATAGTGTTTGGCAGATAGTAGGAGTTTGTTGAGGACCAGGGTGGAGTGCGGTTGACAAGATTAGGATAGACCTTCAGGGAAACTGTTCTTTGAGACTGTGCTCATTAACATCCGGAGTGGCTCTCCATGCCCCCCTCCCCACCCTCTCCAAGGTTGCGGTCTCCCTGAGACAAGCGAGAATTACAGAAAGCAAGGGATATGTAAAATAGATGCCCTCTAGGCTCACAGTCTTTAAGATAAGACTGATTAAATCACTAGGGCAGGAGCCAAGCAGAAAGTCACATTGGCTTGCAGTTTCTGTCTATAAATACCTGGACCCTCAGATCAATGAATGGAATTGGTCTTTCTTCTCCAGACTCTCCTATCTTTCCTCTTCACCACATCACTGAGCCATGTAGGGATACAGGCTGTCTGCTACAGGAGTTTATAAATGCTTGTTGACTTGACTTGACTTGGTAGGATTACGTAGAGTGTGTGGTGATGTGTGAATCTTTGAAAAGTCAGTGTCCACAGTGGGATGAGGCACTGACAAGCATTTCAATGGGGACCAAGTTGCTTATAAAAATATTCAATGGGACTAGTTTGTGCACTGATCCCTGGGGACTCCACTGTTTATTCTTCTCCAAATACAGAAATTGTTGCTATTATACTTTTCATTTCTGTCTCTAAGCAAAATATTTTCCCTCTCCCACAATCTTAGGATGAGTCAGGTTTTTGTTTTATAGTTTTTCTATGGAAAATTTTCTAGGACTTTCTGAAAGTCAAAATGACTTACATCCACTCATTTTCCTTTTGTCCAATTCAAAGAACTCTAATAATTGACCAGGTGTGATATCCCTTAGAGAAACTACATTTCTCTTACTAACAATCACTCTTAATGTGGGGGTCTGTGAACTTGATTTTTAAAAATAGATTGATAAACTATATTTCAATATAATTGATATCTTTTGTAATCTGTGTATTTTGTGGTAGGACAATGAACAGAGCACTAGACTTGAAGTCAGGAAGACCATAATTCAAATTTCAGTCTCAGATGCTATCACTCTGTTAGCCTCAGTAATCTCATCTGTAAAAAAAAGTGTAATAAGAGCACTGAATTCCCTGGGTTGTTGGAAGGGTTAAATGATATAATAATTATAAATGCCTGGCATACAATAATAAATAATATATAAATGTTAGTTATTACTAGTTGTGTGACCCTGGGCAAGTCACTTAACCTCTGTTAGCCTCAGTTACCTCATCTATAAAATGAGATGAATTACAACACCTATTTCCCAGAGTTTTTATGAGTTTCAAATGTCATAATATTTGTAAAGTTCTTACTATAGTGCCTGGCACAAAATAGGCACTATGTAAGTACTAGCTATTATCAATATATATTTCTTTAAAAAAACATTTCCAAAATGAGTCCATAGGCTTCATCCAATTGCCAAAGGGGTCCACAACCCAAAAAAAGGGTAGAAGTTTTGACAGGATGAGAAGGGGAAAAGTGAACTGTGATCTGTACCCCGAGAGGAAGTAAGTATACTAATGGATGAAGGAAAGCTCCCTTCACCATGAGATTGTTCGGAACATCTAATTGACTTATTGTTTTCTAGAAAAGCAATTTTTTAGATAACTGAGTATTTTTTGAAGTAGCAGGAGTTGTAACTCATTACCTTTCTGTTAGAGCTTTCCTTCCATTAATTGGATTTGTGCCAGGCATTGCAAAATGGATAGACCATTTACTTAGCCAAAGCCTAGCACTTGAATAAGAAAAATGAAGGTTTTACCCCAATACAACCATTTTAGAAAACAATTTGGTATTATATGAATAAGGTAACTAAAATGTTTATATTCTCTTACCCAGAGGTTCCATTACTAGTCTTATATCCCAAGAAGGCCACTGTTAGATAAGAAAAAAGTCCCCCTGTACACCAAAATATTTGTAGCAGCACTTTTTGTGATAGCAAAGAACTGGAAACAAAGTTGATGCCCATTGAATAGAAAGAGCTAAAGAATTATGGTATATGAAGATAATAATATATTACTCTATACCTCCTGCCCATAATTTGTTTCTTTTTAAAAATACATTTTTTAATATCTTGTTTTTTTTAACATAAATTTCCCTCAGTATTCTTTTCCTTTCCCCTCCCAATTTTTTTAAGACAAAAAAGAGGGAAAAATGATTAATGCATCAAAATCTGCCATGTGTCACATTTATGGACCCCCCTACCTCTGTGGAGCGGTGTCTTCTCATGTTTCTTGTTTTGAGCCATGCTCGTTCTTTATAACTGTGCAACACTAATTTCTGCTTTCGTGTCTGTGTGGTTGTTCCCTTTCTTTACATTGCTGTACTTCTTGTTTTCTTGGCTCTTCCTTCTTCAGTCTGCCTCAGTTCACGTAGATGTTTCCATGTTTTCTGTATTCGTAACATTTATCATTTCTTATATTACTTATACTGTTATATTCATGTGCCATAATTGATTTAGATATTTCTAGTCAATGGGTATCAGCTTTGTTTTCAATTATTTGGTGTACAGGGGGACTTTTTGCTTATTAATCAATGGCCTCATTAGGATACAAGATTAATTATGGAATCTCTGGGTCAGAGAGTACAAACCTTTTATTTACCTTATTTGCATAATTCCAGATGGTTTTCCAAAATGGTTGTACAGTTTCACAACGAGCCACAGTGCACTAGTGTGCCTATCTTCCTCAAATCCCTCCAACAGCATCTATTCCCATCTTTTGTTATTTTTGCCATTTTTTCAAGGTATGAAGTGAAATAGTGATAGAGAGAATTCATTATTACTGTATTTCTAATCTTACTTTTAGTTTTGAGAATAAAGCCCGTAGTGTCCCAAACTTTAGCTCTTGAATTTCCTGGTGGTCTCAGTGACACATAATCTTAAAAGAGGCTTGGGTTTGGTGCCTGAGTCTTCGGCCAAATTTGAAGTTCCATTTGGATTCATCTTGGCTGATATGCTAAGTAACTTCACGGTGGACACATCCTGGCATAGTGGATAGAGTGCTGAATTTAAAGTCAAAGGAGACCTGGGCTCCAATCTCACTTCGGACACAAACTATGTGACACTGAGTAACTTACTTCCTGTCAATTACCTCATTTGTAAAATGATGGGGGTGATGTTTGATTTTGAGCTATCCAAGCCTGGTTGACTACATTGGCAACTTCATCATGCCATGATAAGTCACAAGGGGAACTGCAAAAGAGAATGTAGAAGACTTGGATTGTTATTTTTGGTGACTTGGGAACAGACATAATCATTGCCAGCAAAACAGTTCAAAGTGCAGATGAATCAATGGCATCACCTTTTCAAAGAATGGTCACTTACCATTTATCAGTCTTTCTACCAAGGCTGCATGGTATAGTACAAGGAGGACAGAAGGCATAGAGTTAGGGTCCCTGAGATCAGGCTTTTATATTGATTAGCCATGTGGTCCCATCCTATAGACTCTCTAGACCTTGTTTCTTCATTTTTAGAGTGGGAATGACGTTCATCCTTTCCCCTAACTCACAATGTTCTTTTGTAGAGAATGCTTTGTAAATCTTACCATGGTTTAGAAGTACAAGCTTTTTTAAAAATACTATCCTGAACACAAAGGCGTCACAAGAGGGAAGCTAGGTGGTGCCTAGAAAGGCCATTTAGAGCCAGGTGGAGAAGGAAGGGCTTAAAACATCAAACAAAGGAACTTGTTTTGTATTATAAATACGAGAGAGTCACTAATTTTTAAAGCATGAGTGAAAAGGTCAGAGCTGAGCTTTGCAAATACCAGTTTGGTGGATGGATTGAAGAAGTCTGAGTCTAGGAGATCAATTAGAAGGCTATTGTAGTATCCTTGAGAAGAGATGAGGAGGCCCCGAATGAGGATAGTTTTGTGGAAAAGTAGAGAAAGAGATATGTATAGGAGCTATTGTGATGACAGACTTAGTAATACTTGGCTATTGATCGAATATGGGGGCTGAGTGAAAGTAGAAAATTGAGGTTGACTTCTAGGTTATGAATCAGTTATTAATAGAATGAGATAATGATGCCCTCAACAGAAACTGGGAAGTTAGAAAGGGGGGGAAGGTCTTCAAAGGAAAACAATGAGTTCCATACTGGATGTGTTGTTAGACATGCCCTATGGGACAACCAAGTAGAGGTGTCCATCAGGAAGTTATCGATGCAAGACTTGATACATAGATCTGGACATCACCTGAATAGAGGTGATACACCCGCAGGAGATAATAAGACAATAGAAAAAGAAAGGGGCATCGGGACCTAGGGTACATCTGAAGAAAGGACATGGGATATGGATGATGATCTTGCAAAGGAGACTGAGAAAAAGTAAGAGGAGAGAGGACCTAGAAAAGGTGTGGAGAGAATGAAACAGTTTCAAAGGCTGCAGAGGAATCAAGAAGAATGAGATCTAAGGGGAAAAAACCCAATGGATTTAAAATAAAGAGATAATTGATGACTTCTAGAGAGAACACTTTCAATTGAGTAAATCTGGTCAGAAACCACATAGCAAGCAGTTGAGAAATGTGAATGGGAGGTGAGAAAATGGAAGTAATAAGCACTGACAACTTTGCTCAGAAGTTTGACTAGGGGAGAACACCTGTCCTAATTCACTCCTTAATCTAATGTAACCTTCCCAGATTCACATTCATACTTGTCCCCTCTGGCTCTCACACGGTAATCTCACATGAATGCAATTCCCAGAACGCACTCTCAGCACGACTAACTACTTATTCATCTCCCATGTTATAATGCTCACGCCTCACAAGTCAGTTTCCCAAGTCACCAGCTGATATGAACCAGCCCCACCTGGTGTTGTTTCCTGGCCTCCTGAAGAGTCCCTCAAATACTGCCCTGGCAGAAGAGGAGGAAGAATTGTTTCCCTACCAGGGATATCTTTGTTTCTCTTTTGCTTTTTCTCTTCCACGATGTCCCATGAGTACCAGTATCATAGTGTCTGGATTTAAAGCTGGAAGGGACCTTAGAAAACATCTAGTCCAACTCCTTATGGTGCTATCACCTTGTTGTGAGAATGAAATATGTCTCAGGGAGGTTTTAAATGACTTGCTGAGGTCACATAAGGAGTCTCTCCCTCCCTCCCCCCTCCTCTTTCTCTCTGTCACTGTCCATCCATCTATTCATCCATCTACTCATTTGTTTGTCTGTCTAGTTATCTCTCTGCCTGTCTATCATCTGTTTGTCTATTTGTCTGTCCATCTATCTATCTGATAAAACTGAGATTTGAACCAGACCCTCTGACTCCAAAACAAGCACTAGTTCCACTGTATCCATATTTTTCAAGTGTGAAATAACCCTGGAAAAAACTTTTAAAAACTACATGTATCAGTCAATTAGCTAGCATTTACTTTGTGCTAAGCGCTAAAGACACAAAGGAAAAGTTTTTAAAAAACAGTCATTTTCAAGAAGTTCGCAATTGATGATGTTGGTACAAATTTTGAAGAGAACTTTTTTTTAAATAAGATGCAGTTGTCATCATCTTCCCCTGAGTTCCTGACCCTCTTTTACTAAATTAGACATTTATCATGACTAATTAGATGTTAGACTTTGCTCTTTATTAATAACAGGGATGGGTATTATTCTTTGTATCCCTCTTAGTCTGTGGCACATAGTAGGTACTTAAAGAATACTTGTTAATGTCAGCTTCTTTATTTCCATTGATTGCCTCACCATCTTTCCACCTAGGACCCAAGTATTGGGCTCTTTTCTCATAAGTACTATTCATTTCTTGTCCCCACTATTTAGCTAATCTGTACCCTTGGGTTTTTTTTTTTTTCTATTCCAAGAGATGCTAGGTAGCACAGTGTTGAAGGTGGAGTTAAGAAAACTTAAGTTCAAATCCTGCCTCAGATGCTTGTCAACCTGAGCAAGTCATTTAATCTCTGTTTGCCTCAGTTTCCTTATCTGTAAAATTAGGATAATCATAGCCCTTGGTTTACAGAGTTGCTTTGATGAACAAATGAGATAACATACGTATATCATTGTCACTGCTAGAACAAAAGCCTTCATCAGAGGAACAAAGAAAGGGAAGGGAAATTTCTTCTCTTTCTAGGAAATTTACACTTTAAAAGTGTAACTAGTGTAACAAAGTGTAACAAGAGGGGAAGAGGACCTAGGTCTTCCTGGAGCCACCTGGACATACCCACTCGAGGAAGTCCCAAGCAATGCCTCAAGTGTTGAAATAACATGTGAAAATATTATTATTTAGTTAACATTTACCAAGTGGCAACCACATGGTCTGTTTTATGAATTCAACTGGGAAGATAAAATCCCATGAAAGGCATCTGACCCTGAGCTGGGTGTTAATAATCTCTTTGTTCACTTTTAACACGCTGCTTAGAGATGTTCTTGGGACAGCGAGGGCAGGGTTATGTAACTTTCTTGGCAGATTAAGCAGCTCACTCGGACAGTGTACTCAGAGTTCCAGCTCAGCCAGTGACTAATCGACAACTTCAACCTGACGCTGAGATCCTCTGGTGGGGTTACACAAAACAGTCCTACTTCTTTTGATCTTGAAGGGTGATGGCTGAGGATGAGTCTTCCTGTCAATCACTGAGTGTTAGAGCTGTCAGATGACTTTAGTCTGCCCTTTTCTAGAACAGTCAGTCCCTGGCACCTAATGAGTGTTTCCTAATGTTCTGCTATGTGTATCTATCTGCAATGTAGAAACTGAGGTAAATTGTGAGTCTACTCCTCCATCGCTCCATAGAGACTGAGGTGGTTTGTGTGAGGAGATTATGCCCCTGAAGTATTAGGAAAAAGCTTTGTATATTTGTTCTTGTTCTATCTTTGAAGTAAATATCCCTTTGTAAAAACTAAGCTGATATCAAATGGTTAAATGGAACTAGTTGTTGCATCCCATAAATGAGGGGAACATAGTGAGTGGAGACTTGATCCAATGGCAGAGAAGAGTTTCCAACCCCTTTGAGGGTATCAGAGAACCATGAAGAAGGTAAAATGTAACAGACCAGGTTCCCAGAGAGTGGGGCCAGAACAATCATACTGCATTCACATATTTTCTTCCATGATAGAATATGTGCTTCTTGAGGGCAGGGAATATTTTACTTAAAAAAACTTTCATACTTTATTTTTTTAATTATCAACTTCACATACACACACAAGAGGGGCAGTAGGAGGCACCCCAAATCTTTATAACAAACAAACATAGTCAACTAAAGCAAATTCTTACATAGTTCAACTCCACAAAGATGCAGTTCCTTCTGTATATTTGTCCATCATCATTGCTTTGAGGTGGGTGGCCTTCTTTATCCTTTGGAATTATGGTGAATTATCGTGCTGATCCCAGTTCTTAAGTCTTTCAAAACTAAGTGTTCTGGTTCTTCTCACTTAGGTCTGCTCATATAGGTTCTCAGATCTTCCCAGGTTTCTCTGAAATTATTTCCTCTTTATTTCTTATATCTCATATCTTATAATAATATCCCATTACATTTATATGCCACAATTTGTTGAGCCATTACCCATCAGAATGAGTCCCCTTGAAAGCAGAGGCTATTTCTTATTTCTATTATAATTCTATTATTATTTTGATGTTTTAATATATCATATTATTATTGAATTCTATAATTATATCATAATAATATATAATATTTCTGCAAAGAAATATTAATATATTTATAAATTAATTTCTATTTCTATTTGTATTCTCAACACAATGTTTTGGGTATGGTAAGTACTTAACCTATGCTTCGTTCATTCAAATGATGGGCACCTGCTTACTTTCCAGATTTTTGCCACTACAAAACTGCATTCAATTCAATTTTCATACATATAGGACTATTTTCTCTCTCTTTTTAATCTCCTTGGGACATAGGTCTGGTGGTGGTATCACTGTATGAAATGCAATTTAGTAACTTTATGGGCATAATTCCAAATTGTTTCCTAGAGTGGTTGTACAATTTCAAAGCTCTTTCAACTGTGTGTTAATGTTTCTGTTTTTCTGCAGTTTTTCCAACATTTGTCTTTTATTTAATTTTGCTTTTTGTTAATTTTACAAACATGATGGGAATGAGATAGAACCTCAAGAGTTTTTTTAGTCTGAATTTCTCTAATAATTAGTCACTTAAAGAATTTTTTTAATATGAAATATTCATAGTTTGAGTTTTTTCCCTTGAGAATTACCTGTTGATATCCTTCAACTATTTAACAATAAGATGAATTAATCTTATTTTTATCGATTTGAATCAATTACTCATGTTTTGGAAATGAAACATTTATAACAATAGTAATAGCTAGCATTTATACAGCCTTTTAAGGTTTGCAAAGCACTTTACAAAGAGTAGTTTATCTTTACAACAACTCTGCAAGGTAGGTGCTATTATCATCCCCATTTTACAGATGAAGAAACAGTCAGGGTAAGACAGGACGACAACAGACAGATAGGACAAGTGACTTACCCAGGCTCACATAGCCAGTAAAGGTGTAGGCCTGAATTTGAATTCAGGTCTTCCCCACTCCAGATTGAGGGCTCTATCCATTGATCTGTCTCTATCCCATGCATTCTATTTCTATGCATTAACCTATTACTCCCTTTTCCCCAGAGAAACTTGTTGCAAAGATTTTTTCTCCACTTACCTGATTTCCTCATAGTTTTTGCTGCATTGGTTGAGTTTATGCAAAATCCTCTTGATTTTTTATAAACAAAACTATCCATTTTTTCTTCTTTGATCCTTTCCATCCCTTGTGTGGTCATGAACTCTGCTCTCATTCATAGATCTGAGTGGTAACTTATTCCTTGTTCCTCTAATTTGTCTATGATATGACCTTTTATATCTAGCATGTGTATCCACTTGCAGCTAATATGCATGTGGTGTAAGGTATCAGTCTAAACCTAATTTCTTCCAAATTGTTGTCCAGTTTTCTCAGCATTTTTTTTGTCAAATAGGTGGGAATCCATTTCACTTTTGTCTTTCCATATCCTTCACAAGAGGCTCTCCCCACCAAAATTGCCTTATTTATATTTTCTATAAACTTATATATGTACATGTTTGATTTTGCCCATCAGAATGTAAGCTCCTTTAGGGCAGGGACTGCATTATTTTTGTCTTTTTATCCCTAGCACTGAACACAGTAGTATATACTTAATAGATTGTGGTTGGCTTCTGGTCAGTATAGCTCAGGCCATGCAACTCCCACCTGGGAACTCAACTCTACCTCAGTCTCCATAACTAATCCAGCCCCAAGACAGGGGAGACCTTTGTGGACTTCCGGATCCACAGTCTGGTGGTCCACCATTATCAACCTCCTTACTCATCCAAATCTAACTTTGTATCATGGGTGTAATAATTTAGCTCTTATGTTGACCCTTGTGACCGGACAGATGCCTTTTTCATAGTTTTGTTGACTTGGTTCTTGTTCCTTGTTCTCTGTGCCCAAGTCCCTGCTGATTCAAATCCTCCCTAGGAGTGGGTGCCTGCTCTGATGATCTTAGCTCCCCCTCAGATTGAAATCTTGCTCCTAAAGGCCAGTCCTCATATCTCAATCTCTTCTTCTGCTCTTGAACCTTCTCTGATGTCTCTGGCTGACTCTTGTTCTTTAGTCGCATCCATGTCCTTGAGATATCAACCTGTCTCCAACTGCTAGATCTCCCTACCTTCCACGGTTCATTTCCCTAGACTTCTATGATCAGCTCCTGAGATATTTCCCGATCATCTGCCATGCCTGGGTGAGTCTGTATAGCTCACAGTTCGTGACTATGTCCTGTCCAGCCAATTCTTCCACTGACTGAGACTGAGCTCTGATCACTCCTGACTTCTGAGCAAAACAAGTCAGAAACTTCAGAGAGTTGTTTATGGACAATCGCTGAGTATTTTCTTTCAAGAAGAACTTGTTTCATGTGCTTATTATACATAGGAATGAGAATCCAATTTCCTGAAATTAGCACATTATGCAAAAGATTATTCAGATGAATTCAAGAACCACAGTGTCCCTGACAGCTTAAAACATCCTAGGGATGATTATGTCACTTACAGAGGAAAAGGAATTTTCGTTCCCAAAATGGGGGCAGCTAGGTGGCATAGTGAATAGAGTGTCAGGTCTGGAGTCAGGAACACTTGGGTTCGAATCCAATCTCAGACACGTTGTAGTTGTATGACCCTGGTCAAGTCACTTAACCCTGTCTCAGTTTCCTCATCTGTAAAATGAGCTGGAGAAGAAAACGGCAAACCACTCCAACGTCTTTGCCAAGACAACCCCAGATGGGGTCACAAAGAGTCAGACATGAACAACAGAAATAATTGTAAAAATATGCTTTAGTTTGCCCGAGTTACAGAAATCTTGTTCTGAACATTGTAAATACTTTGTAGCTTGTTTTCTCATCCATAACATAGTTTAGTGCAGAAAGTAGGAGTCTTAAGATTTGGATTCAAATCTTACCTGTGATGCTTACTGCTTACTCCTGTGTGACTAGTTAAATGATTTAATCTTCTTAGATTAGTTTCCTTTCTTGTAAAAAGAGAGAATTTGGGGTGGGGTTGAAAAGACAGTCTCTACAATCCCTTTCACCTTGAGCATCCTATGATTGATTCTGTGTCAGTAAGGCTTTGTATCACTCTGTGTATGACTGACCTTTTCTCATCATATATTTGAAGGCAACCATGATCTCATAAACATGGGCCCTCTTTCCAGTGCTGCAGGTCATAACACATCTATACAACTTCTCATTCTGTAAAATTCTTGTCCATATTCTTCCATTAATCATCCATAGAGGGGATCCCTCAAGGTGTTATAGGTCACATTCTATTTCTTGTGACTTTATACAGGGACCAGAGCAATACTTGGGTCAACCATCTCTTACCCCCTATTCTTGGTATAAGACAGACCCCACTTCCTTTGTTGATCATTTATCAAGTGAATTATATCTTTGATGCCAGTTCTTGCATGCAAGCTAGCACTAGTGCTGACACCTATTTATGTTTAAGATACATTTTTTTTCATTGCCCTTTGAATCACCTAGAGTTTTGATTCTTCAGAGATTGTGATTTGTGTGTTGTAACCATATGAAATCTCTAACATTTAAAAATAGATTTTTGTTTCAGGAATATCATTAAAAGTGATGAGCAGTTTCCCAAAATGCCATTTGCCTACTCTCTTCCTTCTAATTCTGAGCCATCTTTATTGCCTACATGTTGTGTCTATCCATGATACCTTTCTCTCTCCCTCATCTATCCATCCATCCATCTGTTCATCCATATTTCTGTTTATCTTGCAACTAACTGCTTGTCTAACTGCATCTCATATAATCTTGGAAAACATTTTTCATCCATTTTGTTTTCCATGTATGGATAGTTAGTCTGATCTCTTTTGAATGATTACACACCCCATTCATAGGATCACAGTTTTAGAGTTGAGCGATTAGCAAAGTCTAACCCCTTCATTTTACAGATGAGGGAAGTGAGGTCCAGAGTACTTAAGTGATTTATCTTGAACATAAGTAATGAACATTTTGAGGTTTTTAACCTAGGTCCTCTGATTACAGATCTAACAATTTGTACTAAATGACACATTTTCCCATGGAGGAGATCTTGTGGCATTCAGAGGCCTGAGGCAACCTGAGTACATCTTATATAGACAGAAGCATCAGAAGAATCTTTCTATCAAAGCCAATTTTTCTATCTGGACTTGGCAGAACATTTTTCCATGGCAAGGATGAACATCATTAGAGGCTTTTGTTTGATATTAATACTCTGTAGGACACTAAATGAAACTATTTGAATGGTCACATCTGTCATAGAATGCTGTATGGTTTTTAAGATATTCATGGGAGACATTTACTTTGATATCTTTAGGTTTTATATTGTTCTTCTAAGAGAGAACAGCTAAAATCAATGAATAGATATTGCAGAGGGGGAAATTTATATTTGATATCAATTTTAGAGTTCTCTAAAAGTAGAATGGGATCCTTTCAGAGATTGTGGAGTTTCCCCCTCTGACAGAGAGTAAATGATCTGTTAGCACTGTTGTGGAAGGTATTCTTATTTAGTATGGCTTGGCATCTGAGATACTAGATTCTATGATTCTCAGTCTAATACTTTTTTTGAAACCAACAAATGATAAATACAAAAGGATCTTATAGTCTGTCCATTTCTCTGTCAGTTGTGAGGTTCTTATAACCACTAGGGGTCACTATCTGTCAAGGTTTGGAAATTTAAGGCAGAAAATGAAAGAAAGGAAGAATTCTTAATCTTTCTTCTTTGGAATTAGTGGGTGTGGCCACTCTTTCCAGAGCACACCTTTCTCTTCCCATATTGGGGAACTAGTTCTTAGTCAGTACTCTTGCTCCATTGAACATGCTTCAGGAGAAAATAATGGAAGAAGTAGAAAATGTGACTCACAACACATGCACCCTCCCTTACAAAAGCATCATCACTATCCATCTTGCAGTGTTTTTAATTTGAGGAACCAAATGAAAATGGAGATCTAGTTTAAATTCTGCCTTGAGAAATCTCATCAACTATTATTAATTGTAAAAATTTATGTATTTCTCTATCATGATTATAACATAGAGCCCCAGGATTTAAACCAGGATTTAAAAAAATAAACCTAGATATAAGGGGCCAGATCTCTGTCTTTCTTCCTCTGTACCAAATCCCAGCCATTCATTGGCCCCTCAATTGTAGGCCCTGATCACAATTAACAATATACACAGATCACAATTATACCATAGTTTTACAGAAAAACTAGGAATTAAGAACACCATAAAGATACAGAGAAATCTTGTAGAAAATATCTTCTGGTTTCAGTCAGTGTTGGGAGTAAGGGAATTAAATCTTCACTGTTCCTTAGCTGATCTCAACTCCAGTCTCTTCCAACCATATTCTCCTCTTAACGAATTGAAAAAATGGAGGGATGAGTTGAAAGATGAGCTCAAGATCATCACTATCGTAGCCTGAGTCTCCATTGAAAGTACCTACTTGAGCATCTCTATTTCCCCTCTATTCATCTGCAGCTCCTACCCCTGCTATATGTTCTTCTTAATATCAAGAACCCCATTTATTCCAATGACATTCAGTTCCCATTCTGAATATTCCCATTCTGAAGATTTCCTTTTAGAGTAGAGATAATCCTTCTCCTTCAGGTCAAAAGTCCCTATGGACTTTTAAAGAATATTTATTTAAAGGAGAACTTTGTTAGTGGAATTTTTGAATATCATGTTTACTGCCTCCTACCTATATACCTACCTACCTGCCTCCCTACACACACACACATGCACACATGCACACACACATACATACATGCACACACACACACATATACTTATGTCTCCCCAACCTCAAGATTCCTTAAATTGGTCTCTACTATGTCTGTCCCATACGATAGCTTGCTTCTTAACCTGCTCTACTTTGCTTTCAATTCTGCCCCATCTTTGTCTTAAAGTCCTGGCACATGACCCTACTCTGCCTACTTGATATGCCATCTTATACTACTCATTGTTTCTCTGACCCATGCCTTGAGTCTTTCTTTACTGACTGCCTTCAATGTATGACCACAAGCTTTTTCACTCTATTGGGCTAGAATATCCCTCACAACTACCAGTTACTGTCACTTGGCTCTTGCCCACTTCTTGGCTATCAACCTGTGCAGGGTATAAAAGAAATTATCATCCCAGCCCCACCTGTTGGCCATGTATCTGGCTACTTCATCTTTGCTGAACAGCTCCACCTCAAACAGGATAAAGGGCCTTGAAATCAACTAGCTTTGTCATCATAGGAAAATTACTCTATCTCTCTAAACCTCAGTTTCCCCAATTGTCAAATGGAGATAATAGTGCCCTACCATTCCTGTGAGAATAAAATAAGAGATATTGAAAAGTATAGAGTACAGAGGCCATAAAAGGAAATTCAGAAACACACAAAACTGACTATTGAATAAAATACTCCAAACCTCCTGTTATTTTGAAAATCAAGAGAAATCTATGAATATTAAGTAACTTACACTGTGCTAGGTATTACAAGAAGCAGAAGAACCACTCTACATTTATAGAATTTGTATAAGTAGCAACATTCAAATAGGACAGTTAGGTAGTGCAGTGGATAGAGCACCAGGGCTGGAGTCAGGAAGACCTATGAGTTCAAATCTGACCTCAGACACTTCCTAGCTATGTCACCCTGGGCAAGTCATTTAACTCTGTTCACCTACATTTCCTCATCTGTAAAATGAGCTAGAGGATAAAAGAGCAAAGCATTTCAGTAGCTTTAACACGAAAATCCCAAATGGTGTCATGAAGAGGTGGACACAATTGAAATGACTTAAAAATAAAAACAAAGTGTTCAAGGTGCCCACTGCTCATGATGTGAAAGGTGATGGTATCTGTTTCTTAGTTAATATGTTGCTTTTTCAGTAGTGGCACCAAGAGAGAAGGTCCTGCTATTCCACAAGGTACAAACAAAAAGGAGCTCCAATTTAATCTTTTGGGATTGCTATTGCCAGTAATATTTCCAGTATATCAATGCAGATCCTAGTTCTGCTAGGTTTTTATAGTCATTTTTAAATACTGTGGAAAAGAATTTTAACCACCCTCAACCAAATAGTGATGAATATTTTTTGAATTTAACTAAACCAGACCTTGGATGAACAAATATGAGACTTATTGCTAGTCCTATACAGAAGACCACCCTTCTGTTAAGACTTGTCTATGAATTATATTGCATTGATATAGCCTTTGAGAACTCTGTGCCATAAGACAACATCAGAGGAGAACTCTAATGGAATCCATCCAAGTAAGCTTAAAAATTAACCCTAAAGTCATGAGAACCAAAGTACTTTCTAGCTTATTTTGTAATGCTCCATTTAAAAAATCACTTAACTTTTTTTTACCCCCATATACTGATGTCTACTTGTGCCGTACTAATAAAACATTGCTGGAGAAGTTGAACAGTGATGGAGACAAACAAATCTACATTAACTTTATTCTGTACCCTGCCGTTAACTACATAATGAATGAACTACATAATGAAGTGAACCAATTGTCCATCCATGACTTCATTCTTAAACAACAAGTTCATTGTATAGCAAATAGTCAGGGGAGTCAGTGAATAAGAAACCAGAAAAATCATGGGCCAGGGCAGACAAACTATTGAAGAAAATAATAATTATGACTGGCTAAATTGTGCCCAAGGAAAGTAGAAGGATGAAATAGATATGAAGCCATTGGCACTTGTACCTGAGATGATTCACACAGAAAGAGGAATTCTTGATGTACTGATTGATCAACTAATGAATCAATAAGCGTTTGTTAAGTACTTACTCTGTGCCAGACACTGTGCTGAGCATTAGAAATACAAAAAAAAAAAGGCAATGTAGAGTCACTGCCCTCAAGGACCTTACAATCTAATGCATGAGAATAAATATACACAAAGCAAGCTATATTCAGGATGAACAGGAAATAACAGAGGGAAAGCCCTAGAATTAAGAGGGCTTGAGAAAGTATAATGCCAATGTGACACCCGTAGCAGCCACTATGAATATGCATGTGTATTCCAGGGTAAATTTACAATACATAATAAACTCTCTTCCTCAAAGGGAAAGCCAAATATTTATTTGAGACATCATTAGAATACCAGAAGGTGAAATTTAACAAGGTACTTACAATTAATCCAGGGAGTGCCCACATCTTAAACCTTCTTTCTGTCAGACCTCCCCACAAAAACAAGTTTCCCTAGACAAATTCCTCCCTCTGCCCACTCACAGCTGGCTTCTCTCTCTCTCTCTCTCTCTCTCTCTCTCTCTCTCTCTCTCTCTCTCTCTCTCCTCCTTGGGTCAACTGCTTCTAGTCTGAACTCCATGTGACCACAGGCTCCATGTGGTCACAGTCTCCATATGATCATAGGCTCCATGTGTTAGACCTATTAATGGGCAAGGAAGATCTTCCTATTCTATTAACATTACAGAAAAGCTTCCCACAAAATTACTCATAAAGTTATGAAGACCTAACAGAACCATTTGAGATCTGTGTTCAGAACACTTTTCCTTATAACTCTTTATTTTTGGATTGGATCTGTGATTTAATTGGTATAGGGAACTTCTAATCAGGAAACTCCCTCTATCAAAGCAGATTGACACTTGTTCTGAGACATAGTCTGGGGACACTGAGAGTTTCAGTGTTTTGTCTACCAGCAAGGGATATGAGGGAATATGAACCCCCATCTTCCTGACTCCAAGATTTGCTCTTTACCTACTTTACTGGACTTCCCCTATATTCTATATTCTTTTACTCTTTCCTTCCAGAAAATTTGACTCAAAATTAAAAAATACATATATTAAGCATTTACTCAGTCTAAGGCACTGAGGACACAAAGATGAAAAATGAAATAGTCCCTTCTTTCAAGAAGCTTACAGCCTAATAGGGGAGATCTAGAAGGTATGAAAATAAATACAATGGAAATGAAATTAATACTCCATTAAAGTGATATTCTGCTTCTTTAATATAGCATGGACAAGATCCTGGGTTCTCAAATGTTAAACCTATAGAATGAGCACAAGCTCTGTCAGGTCCTACCAAGCTTGGAAGACCTATAATATGGACCCAATGGCAGACTCCATGTGGGTCAGTCACTGAATATTTATTGAGCTTACCAGGCACTGTCCTAAGTGATGGGTTTACAAAGATTAGAAGAAAGATAGGCACTACCCTCAAGGAGTTCACAGTCTAATATGGGAGATAACATGTAGTAACTACGTAAAACAAGATATGTACAGATTAAATTAGAGAAAATTCAGACAGTGACAGCAGTAGAATTTAGGAGGATTAGGAAAGGCTTTATATAGAAGGTAAGATTTTAGAGGGGACTTGAAGGAAGCCAGGAGGTAGAGGTGAGGAGGGAGAGCATTCCATGCATGAGGGACAACAGCCAGTGAAAATGCCCAGAGTTGGGAGATGGATTGTCTTGTTCAAGAAACAACAGAGACTAGTATCATTGGGTTGCAGAGGGAGGGGTGGAAGGGATGCTGTGTAAAGTGCAAGAAGAATGGAAAGTGAGAGAAAGAGACAGAGACAGAGATACAGAGAGAGACAGAGACATGGGGGGGAAGAGCATGTACACATGCATGGGTGACATGGTTCAGGAAGATCACTTTGGTAGCTGAGTGGAGGGTGGACTAGGGTATCTACTATTCAATGTACTGCCCCAATTAAATTGCAAAAAGCTTATTAGCAAAAATTGGTGGTTGTGTGGGACAGTGGGTAAGAGTGCTGGACTTGGAATCAAGAAGACCTGAATTCAAATCCTCACTGATACATTTGTTAGTAGAGTGACACTGAGCAAATCACTTATCCCTTCTCAGTTTTAATTTCTTCATTAGTAAATGGGGATAAAAACACCCCACAGGGTTGTTGCCAGGATCAAATGTGATCCAAAGCTTCCCATAAAATTACTCACAAGGTTATGAAAACCTTAAAGGGCCATATAAATGCTAACTATGATTACTGGTCAAGGAATGAATTTTTTTGGCCATAGCAAATCACAGATTATGTACTAAGGTGAGGAGAGGTAGAAACCTGTCTCAGTGGGTTTTGCTAATGAAATCATGGATCTTTGAAGTACTGAAATAGGAAACATTGGAACAATAGAAAGAGTGCTGGATGTGGAATGGGAATACCTAGATTTGAAACTCAGCTCAGAGAGGAAACAGAGGCAAACAGGATTAAGTGACCTGTCCAGGGTCACACAGCTAGTTAGTGTCTGAGACCTTGTATTCTCTCTTTACTTCACTCTCTGATAAAGAAGTGGTCCTTTTTCTCCTCAGAACTAAACCCTCTACTTTTAACCTGTATCTCATCTTTTTGTGTTTCCTCTGGCAGTTTGTTCCCACCATCATCACCCTCTCCCCTCTCATCTTTAATCTCTCCCTATCTGACTCTCTGGTCTACAAGGGTTATCCAAATGAGGCAAGAACTCAATGAAAAATAACAGAGAAAGCTAATCTTTAACCCTTTGAGGCACTCAGACCCCCATCTCTCACCACCTTTTTGGGGGGTGACTTTACAATCCCACCCACTGATTCAACAAACCTCAAATCTACTCTCCCTCTTTCCCAGTGCCATTGAAATACAAAAAGGCAGAAGACTGCTTAGGCTGGGGCAGTAGCACCCCAGACCTCTGAGTCTCAAAAAAAGGAAACTGAGGCAGGATGCATATGAGTGAATGGTGTTGTGGCATTTCACTAAGCCTGAAGGAAAGAACCCACCATCCAATTAGGGCCAGTTCTGTTCCCTCAGAGGTCACTTGGAGCAAAATCTGAAATCGGTGCATTCCCTTGCTTGGGAAGAGGCTTAGATGACTTAGAGATCTGTTCTCCAGGAAAGCCATACTCGAAGAGTCAGAAATTGAGGTATAGGGAATTATAAGAAGAAAAAAAGAAAAAAAAAGACTGAAATGATTAAAGATTTCAGGAGGAAGAAAACTCAATTAAATCCTGTCATGGGAATTTTTTTCTTTTTATTATTCAGGACTCAGGGTCATTTCCCTTACAAATTTTGATTCACTAAAAGCTTGTACTTTTCTCTTAATGTTAACCTTACCCGACCAAAATCTGACTCATGAAATAAGGGAACACTATTTGATATTCCTCAGGTAGAAGCCAAAGGGAAACCAGAGAGATTTAGTTATGTGTTAGCTCTCCTAGGTAAAGCATTGAAGGAAAAATTTCCCTGATGCCTATTCTTGGTTATCCTGGTGACATGTAAATCTTCATTTTCAATCAGTCTATTTGTGAAACCTCTAAATGAAGTTCACCCTATAACCTAACTTAGTTTATATAGAGGATTTGTTTGATTTGTTTCCTTAGGGTTGTATGAGATTATGACTCTTTTTAACTAAATTTGCCCAACTTTTTTGACATTGAAGGAAATATAGAGATTGTAGATCTAACTTTAACTTATATGGCCTAAAATGAATATGCACGATTGCATTTTGTAAAAGAATTATTTCTCTGTACTGGTATAATTGAGAAACCTTGTCACAATCCTCCCAATTGCTCAGGTTTTCTCTGAGGCTTATGCTTGAGCATAATAGTAAAAGCTAGGTTTTTACCTCTATAATTTCTGCATTGTGGTAAATATATATTTGGCAGCACTTACCTTCCACATGAATTCATTTCTTTCCCCTAACAAGCACTTTACAATCTGGTACCCATCTACCTTTGCAGGTTGATTACATACCACACTCTCTAATGCATTTCATTCAAAATGACCTACTTGCCATTTTTTTTAATATAAAAAATCCATTTTCTTTCTCCATGCCTTTGGGTGGAATTTCCTCCTTTCTTACACCCTCCTCTTGACATCCTTAGTTCCCTTCAAAGCTGGTGCTCAAGTGCCACCTCTCAAATTAGGCTTTTCTTGCCCCCTCCAGTTGCTAGTACCTCCATGAAGTTAACTTTCACTTTCTTTGAATATATTTCTATTTATATACATGTATGCACGTTTTTCCTCCTTAGAATATAAGTTCTGTAAGGGAAAAGGGGATTTTATTTTTGTCTCAGAATCTCTGACATCTATTACAGTGCCTGCCATAAGGTTAGTGTGTTGATTAACTTACCGACTTATCAGAAGGGACCCTATTGCATCCAATTAACCCCAGTTAAGTTCAGTGTTTGTTATGGGGCTTCGGGACTGAAATTCATCAAGCATCATTCCAAATCACCTAGGACAGCAGAGTCTTCCTCAGGTTCTAGGATTATAGATTTACTAAATTTGTCTAAATCCCAAGGCTGACTTGTATAAACTTGAGAAGAACCAGCAGGACAAGTTCCAATCTTAATCTAATGTGTAAAGCCAAAGCCGTCTGAAGCATAGTGATAAAATGTCTTCTTACTTTCCTTCATGCTATCCTCATCGGAAATACCTTTTGCTGATTCTTACCAATCTCTTGAATATATGACTCAGAGTTAAAAACAACTCTTGAAGGGACAAACAAAGAACAGCTGAAGAACTGTGGCTTTGATGAAAGGAAGATTTGGCAGTAAACGCTACGTCAATAATTTTGGAACTTACAACACTGAATGGGTCTGAAATCATAGCTCCCACCCTGTGCCTAAAGAGTGTCTTGTCTTCCTTATGATTTATCAGTCAGTAATATAGCAATGTGAAATTCATTAAGGGTTTATGATATCACCATCGTGCTGTATCTTCCAAAATCCAATTATTTATATAACCACTGGGTGACTGTGCAGAGTGAGAGAGAGAGCAGGGCCTGAATCCAGACTCTGGCACTTATTAGTATGGCTGCTTCACTTCTCTTGGTTTTCTCATCTGTAAAATGAGGGTACTACTCATTGTACTACCCACCTCCCAAGGGTTGATGTGAGGAAACACATATATCATTTACTTTGTCTTTATCTTGCAAGTGCTGATTTATGTAAATGTCATCTCTCTGTGGTTGAAAACCCTAACCCCCATGTAAGGTAAGATAGTTTTCCTTTAAAAGTATAGAGAGTATCCTTGAGATTTGATTAACTTACAAGATGAAAAGTTCAGATTGTTGATGACTCATTTTTTGTTGTTTTTCAGTTATTCCATTTTTGGGGTTTTCATGACCCTTTTGGGGGTTTTCTTGGTAAAAATACTAGACTGGTTTCCTTTTTTACCTCATTTTACAGATGAGGAACTAAAGCAAAGGAATTAAGTGACTTACCCAGGATCACAAAGCTAGTAAAATGTCTGAGGCTGGATTTGGACTCAGGAAGATGAGTCTTCCTGATTTTAAGCCCAGTGATCTATACACTGTTCCACCTAACTGACCCTCCTCCTCATTGCTTGAGTACAAAAACACCCATAAAGACTTTTAAGGTCTTTAACTGATGCTTGACTGGTGAATCATGATGAACTACAGAATAAATTCAAGCTGTCTTCACTGTCTATCCCTGTTTATTCTTCTTCTCCAGCTAGGGCTAAGTAAATCTCTTTTTGTTAACTAACAAATGGCTTAACAAGTAGCTCACTTTGTTTCAGTAGCCAACCTAAACTACAGGGGACTGGACTGAGTCATGCCCAGCTTAGAATATTACCCTAATAGTATGTGAGGCCTTTGAGGGTGGGCATCTCAAATACAGCATGGACAAAAGAGAACTCTGTTACTTTTCCTCCAAAATTCTACCCCTCTTCTCAACTCCCCTGTTACTGTTACACCATGTTTTTTGGTCACCCTGGTTCACAAACTCATGTCCTTCTTTCTCTCACCAATATTCAATATCCAATCGCTTGACAGAGCTTGTAATTTTCTTCTCTAGAATTTCTCTTTCATTCAACCCCTTCTCATCACTCAAATGGCCACTACCCTATTTCAGGCCCTCACCACCTCTTACTTGGACTATTACAATAGCCTCCTCTTGGTCTCTCTGCCTAGAAAGGGTGCTTTTTCTAAGCCCAACCCTATCACCTTCCTCATCTAATAAACTCCTGGGCTTCCTGTTGCCTCCAAGATAAAATATAAAGTTATTTGCTTAGTATCTAAAGTTTTTCACAACCTAGCCTCTTCCCATCTCTCCAATTTTCTTATATTCTACTCTTTCTATGCACTCTGAGATCCAGATATACTGGTCTTTCCTTACACAATACTCCATCTTCCATCTTCGTGCTTTTGAGTTGATTACTCTCCATGCCTAAAGTATTCTCCCTCCAAATGTTGGAATTTCTGGTCTCCTCTAATACTCAACTCAAACATAACCTCCCTTCAGGGATGCCTTTCCTGGTCTTCCCAGGTACAAGTGCCATTCCCTCTAAGGCTACCTTCCATTTACTCTGAAATTATCTCTTATGTTCTAATTTATGTATATTATTTCTTTTCTTAGAATATAGGTTTTTTGGGAGTAGGCACTATTTTTTTATCCTCTCGTCCTTAGCACATAGAAAATGCTTTTGAAATACAGTTGTAAATCTCATAATAGCTTAGAAACATAAGCAATTTAAACACATTTGAGTAACATTCATTGCAATAATATCATTATGATATTGTGAGGAAGACAGATAAAATAATTAAAAACCCCTAGGGATTTTTTTTAGTATTAAATTGTGTGTGTGTGTGTGTGTATGTGTGTGTGTGTGTGTGTGTGTGTGTGTGTGTGTGAGAGAGAGAGAGAGAGAGAGAGAGAGAGAGAGAGAGAGAGAGATAATGCTTGAGTCCACTTCCTACTTCAATCCTACCCAGAGTATAAAACAAAAAGCTTTACCACCACCCTACCTTTCACGAGTCCCTAGCATTTAATTAGAGATTCCTAGATGTTGGGATCTATGGGTATCCTCTGCAGGAGGGGAATGAGGTCAATAGAATCAGTCAGGGTTCCTTGTCTGACCAAGCAGCTGTACCTTCTGGTAGGAATACTGCCTGACTTCCAAGGGGAGAGGATCACAGAGGTGGGCTGAAGAAAATATTTGGCATTTACCTGGATGGGGAAAATAAGCGGAACCAATTTACATTCAGAACCAAAGAGGGAGGCTTTGATGGTAATCACGGACTTCTGCTGTGAAAGGTCTCTGGGATAAGTAATGTTTATGGAAGCTCTTGTACATTAAGCTTACCTTGACCTGTGTTTTTATATCAACTTGATGGTTAATATGAATTAGCATGAACTCCTAGCAAGAATTGGATACCTGGATTGTTTTCCTCATCCTACATACTGAGGAACATTTTTGGTCTTGGTTCTTCATAGTTTACTTGTTTGCAGTTCAAACAGTAAAAAATATTGGAGGCTCACATCTGTGGCAATAATTATATAATCATAATCATTGCCTGTGCATTACAGTTACTTTTAGAGAGGGGTTCTCTTTCTTTTAGGAGGCAATTGGGGTTAAATGACTTGCCCAAGGTCACATAGCTAGTAAGTGGCTGAGGTCACATTTAAACTCAGGTCCTCCTGACTCCAGGTCCAGTGCTCTATCTACTGTACCACCTAGCTACCCCTAATGTCCTCGTTCTCAAATCTTTTGGTCTCAGGAATCCTTTACAATCTTAAAAATTATGGAAGAAGTCTCAAAGAGATAATATTTGTCATATTAGAAATTAAAATTTCTTAGTATTATTATGAAAATAGTTTCAACCTTGTGGAGCCCCTGAAAGTCTCTGGGAACATGTAGGGTTCCCAGTCCACTCTTTGTGAATCACTGCTTTAATTGAAGGAATAATGGATCATCATTCTTTACAGACTTTATTTTTATCCAAGAGATCAAATCAAGACTCGCATGAACACAGAACTTAAGACGAACCAGAATCAATGTTTGGATTAATATTTTAATAATTACACACTTTTTACATTATGAAAATAAGTCATAAATAGTGTAAAAATAATTCTGAAGATCAACTTCTCACAAACTAGGGACCCCCTAGGCAAGTTAAAAAAAACAAACCTCAAATAAAACAAATGGAAAATGAAAAACCAAGGCAATATTTTCAAACTAAAAATCAAACCCATGCTGGTTTTTTTTCCTGATTCAGCAAAGTCAGACATCAAGGTTACAATGAAGATAAAATAAGTCATCAGAATGTAACTTTGCTATTATTTACATAACTGGGAAATCCAGATTTGTGCCATATTTACAGTGATAAGACACATCATATTCTTAATATAATCAATGACATGAGACTGGCCCATAGAAAATTTCAACCCATAAGCAGTGTAAAGCTTGTTAAAATACTTTTTGCATTTTTCTCCTGTCATATACTGATGAGATCACTTGTTTTCTGTAACACAAAAATAACTGCACATATTGATGAACTTAAAAAAAGTAAAAATTACAAATAAAATATATTTTCCAAAGGAAAAAGATGGTCAGATACATCTTTTACAAATGTTAATCAGTTGCACAGTATTCTATGTTTCCAAACATGTACAAGAACAAAAAGCATATCCACAAAAGTGTTAACAAAATGTAAAACATCCTCCATGAATCTAATTCAATAATATTTCTGAGATGTGTGCAAGTATCAACTATATTATGAGAAATTCTGATAAGTTTTGGTTAAATATCAGCAAATGTTGAAATAAAATTCTAGGTTGAATAAGGTACCCCTGTTTACCAAGTAAGAATAATTCTATTTATCAGCAGCATGATTAGTTTTTTTTAAACACTACATTTAAAGTGGCATTACTTTTCGTACTATTCATTCTGTAGTGGGTTAGTACAAACTCCACCAGAAATTAAGGTTGGAGGTGATTCCCTACTATGGGTCTCAATGAATCCAGCTAACCAAACCAATGCTTCCAGGAAATTATTTTCTTAGTAAGTTAGCAGGATTGTAGCAAATGCCTACAAATGTTAATAATACTTTAGATGTAGTATTTTAATTGCAGCAACATCATATCATTTAATCTGTTCACATTTAACTCTAACCATGGGTTCCCATACAGAACCAAGCTTTTAGAGGTACCAAAGTTTTCAGTTTAAAAAAATGAAAGTGAAGTAAGACTCTACAGAGATCGAAGGGCTCTCTCCTAGATAATCTTGAAGACTTGCTAATAAAAACCAAACAATTTGATCATCAAGCAGTAGAGCTAACGAAGCTTGAAATGCTGATATCTGTTTGCCCACCATGATGTTTTCATTTATCGGAAGGTGTTCAAACAGCAAAATAAAAACATAACCCATTTCTGCATAGGGACATACTTTTAATAACAAACAACTAGAAAATGAGAATTTCAACTTTTCATGCTGCATCAGCAAAGTAAAGAATGAGTTTGGAAGGGATCAAATGTTTCAAAATGCTGTACACAATATTTTCATAGGTGCAGGCATGCTGATTTGAACATTTTCCAAACTTGTACTTATACATACACTTTTGCTATTGTCAAAAAACATGTTTATGAAGCCAGATATACAGGTACTCCCTGTCTTATCAAAACCTTATACACTGATGAGAAATTCACCAAAAAGAAAGGAAAAAAGAAAGGAAGTTTGTGTATAGCATCAACAACCTCTGTCATAGATTTAATTTTCCATAAACATTATCCAAAGAAAAAAGGAGAAGGGGGAAAGGAAATATTTCCTCAAGTTAGATTAAGAGAAATTAAAACCAGAGAAAATGTATAAATATTTGTGTCCTGTGTTCAAGTGTAGGTAGTACATGTCAATTTGGCCCCTCTAGAGAGGGAATCTGTTATTGTTATTGATTGGAGTGAGTGCGGAAGTTGATAAATGAATATACAAAATAAGAAAAAAGATAAACCACGAAACACTAACTGATAGGATACACGTTCTATGTAAACACAGGTCAGTGAAACATTGTAGCAGTAGGAAGGACTCGTCATTGAATCCTCATCACTGCAAGTCTGCTTGTTTTAAAAGGATTCCCCTCCTCTCCTACCCCCAAGCTCGCAGAAGCAGGCTGCCAAACAGACAAGTCATGGCCCATGGTGGAGCTTATTTTCTCTCTCCACTATTCCAAGAAAAATAATATATTAGCCCTAAAACAAGGTCAAAATAGTTTTAAAGATAAAACAACCAGTTCTGTGTTTTCAAAGGATACTCTCTTTTTATAACTAGACTAAGCTTTTTATGTCCAGAACTTCTTATATGTACAAAAAGGTCTACAAAGAAAATAGGCATCTTTCCAAAATCTGCATCCAGAGACATGACTAAGTCATTAGATTACACTGAATGTCATTCAAAGAGACCCTCATGTTAATAGAATTTCTTCTCCAGTCAATGAAATGGATAGCTACATCTTTTCTTGTGAGATAGAGTAGTTCACCACATTTGCAGATTGGAAAGAAAAGCTTTGGATGAGATTTTGAGTCGTCCTCCAGGAGTACTTTATGCCTATATGTTAGGAGTCCTCCCTGGGCTGAGAAGTACCTTTGGTCATATTCCCAAGTACACAGAAATCAGGTTCACAGCTTCCTTTGTTCATGGAATAAAAAACAACACTGTCAAATCAGTTACAAAACTGTATATGCAGATATATTGGAACAGGCCCTTAAAAAATTAAAAAACTTTAAAAAACTCCAAAGTTTTATTGAAGGTCATTCAAATGGGGGAAAAGATTAAGAAAAGTTTCTTTTTGTTCTGTTTTGAATCTATGCAAACTCTAAAGAGTAATTTATCTCCATTCATTTCCATAAGAGGAAAACAAAGAAAAAAATGACAAGGATGAAATCTACTTGCCAAATTCTTATACTGACAGCTATTTTCTTAAAGACTCCAGAGCTCTAACCTCTTTAGAGCTCTGTTCAACATTGGCTTAAGACAGAGTACGTTAGACAAAGAAGGACCTCTTTGCCCCATTCATCCAAGTCCCCTCCATCCTAACTTAAGTCATAGCACAGAAGATTAAAGTTGCTCCTCGAAGGCTTCCAAGAATGCTGGACAGGGCTCCGGAGTGGAATGTTACCAAAAATGTTGCAACTCATGAATTGATCCAGTGATTTGATTACCCCCCACCCTGTCCACCCTGGAAAGAAATCACTGAAGAACAAAAGATATGCAGGTAAAATTAAAAAAAAAAAGATAAAAGAAAAAAGAAGAGGACATTTGGTATGATCGATCACTCTGCTACATACTGTAAAAGAGAGATCATGAATTCCCTCTGAAATGCTGGCAACTGAATAAAAAGTGAGATGGAGATCATCTGTTTTTCTTTTCGGTTATTGAAAATGTGTGCATGGAATGGGAATTTCACCATGAAAGGACACACACTCAGGAGGGGATCTGAATTACGGCATGCCTCAAAATTATAGACCTTCCTCCACTGAGACTTGTTTTGAGGTGACCTTTCCATTTTGAAAAGCCAGGAAAGCATTTCCCTTTCAAAGCATCCAAGAAATAGACAGCCTAAGATGGTTAGAGCTTTGGGGCAAATATATGGAAACAGATGCTCCGTTTCTGAAAGAGCAGCTCTATCTCTGACATCTTTCTGATAGTTAAGATTTGGTCTGTGGATAAGACAAACATTTAGGTATGTAACCATAATTATAAAAGAATCTTTGAATATAGACAAAGCTTAGCTCTAAATAGAACCACGAGGAATAGAAAACAATTCTGCAACGTTAGAGGCACCTGGAGCTGTATTTCAGACAGGGAGTGACCTTACATAGTATATATTTATCATATCAAAGAAAGTCAACACAAAAGCACTGAAATTATGAAACTGCATCACTTGGATGCTTAAAAGTTAACAAAGTCAGGAGTCTGAGCCTTCCTTCTTCTTCTCCTTCTTCTCCTTTGACTCTTTCCAGCTGTTGTCAATGGTATTAGTCACTACAGGCCAACTGTGTCACAGTGCTGGAGAGGAGAGTGTGTCTTTTTTTTGAGTATGAGAATACTCAAAGTAAAAAAAAAAAGTTGTTTTTTTTTTTTAGAAACAGGCTCACAAGTTTTGAAGGATTTCCAGTGCTTAAAAATTGGTCACAACAAATATAAAATAAAATGGAAACAAATGAACAAATACTTGGGAGGGGACAAGGTACAAGGAAAAGGTGGCCAAAAGAAAAAGAGAAAAAATTTAAAAAAATGAAAATATCATCAGTTTCCAAAGTCCTGTAAAAAAGGTTCAACATGGATTGTTTCTCAAAAAAAAAAAAAAAAAAAAAATACACTGTCCAATCACGTTGCAGCATGGACTGTCCAGATGAACTTGGCCATTTTACTCCGTAGGAGAGCGTTTGATTTTGACTTCTCATCAAAGGCCGTCCTTTCTTTAGCAACCCTATTATGCAACATGGTGACCACCAGCTGTCCCATTTCTCAGAGAGAAGGTCTGCTGTTTCAAATATCTCCTACCTCAGAAGAACCACTGGACATCTCCTCCATCTTTCCAAACCACCCATGTTTTCACTTGTAAAATTCTTTTCAAAAAGTTTGTTTTAAATTAAAAAAAACTTTTTTTTTCTCCTCTGGGTGTTTGCTTTTGTAAACCTCTTTCCTACTCAGTCACACAAGAGACAGCGCGTGATGCTGAACTTGTCCGCCTTGGACATCTTCACTGCCAGGAGCGGTACAAGGAAAACTGTTGGTGGGCAACAGGCCTGGCACCTTGTGTTTTCAACCAAGGTGGCCGATGGGACCCCACAAAACTGGAAGCTGTTGCTCTGCAGTCAGGACTGCAGCTCCCTCAAAGTACAAGACCTTTTTTTCATGTTCTTGCTCCACGGACTTATCTCTTTTTGGCAATAAGCCACGGTGTGACCCCCTTGGGAATGACAAAAGGAACAGAAATGTTCAGCAACTGGGATCAAAGGTGTCAGCAAGCAGAGGGTTAGCATCACACAAGCAGGTTGGGGACACACTTCATGCTCTTTTAGTTTATCTCAACAGTTAAGGGGGGTGTGGGTCAATGGTGGTGGCCGAGGTGAATGTGGATGAGAAGACATTCAGCTTTACATACAATCAGTCAGTGCCAATACATTTCATAGCTTTTAGTCCATATTTGGTCACAATTTCATGTAAACGACTAGTTCATAGAACTTATTGTGCATGGGGGTCCAATGAAAGGGAATATGGAAGGTACAATCACGCTCTTTCTCTGCTATTTCCACATGGCTACATGTTGTCATAGTAGACTGAGAGTTCTCAATCTGGATGCTGTCAGGTTTCTCTCCTCATGGTTTCCTATACTTCCTAACTTCAGATGTAAGTGAAGAAAAGATGTACACACGGCCAATTTAAACAGGTAGAAGCAGCTACATGTAAACATATCTCAGACTTGTAAAATCTATATTTCATTTTTCAACTATAAATACAAAATGTAGAGCATTATAAACACAACTTCATGCTTGTAAGGTTAGATTCGTCACTGCAGGGAAACAAACAAAAACAACAGGTAATATTAGTAGTCTGGAAATTAAGCCACAGAAAACTTGGTGAACAAAACAACTGAGAGAATAGAGACCATTGTTTATCAACTAAACCCCAACTGAATTCCCTCTAGAGGAAGCTTCCTCTTTAAGAGAGTTCAAAACAAGGCAGGTGGGTAGAACAATGCATACAGTACTGGGCTCAGGAACAGAAAGACCTCAGTCCACATATGGTCTCAGTTATTTGCTGCCTATGTGACCCTGGGCAAATCACTTGACCTTTATTTGTATCAATTTTCTTATCTGTAAAATGGGGAAAGTAATAACATTTATCTTCCAGGATTGCTATGAAGACAAAAATGAGATGAAATTTGTAAATCTTAAAGCATTATATAAATGATAGCTATGATAAAGCACCTAGGGGACACAGCCAGAATTAAAGTTAGAAAGACTCATCTTCCTGAGTTCAAATCTGACCTCTGACACTCACTAACCGTGTGATCCTAAGTTAGTCACTTAACTCTTTGCCTCAGTCTCCCCATCTGTAAAATGAGTGTGGGAAGGAAATAACAAACCGCTTCAGTATTTTTGCCAAGAAAACCCAAATGGAGTCACAAATGGTCGGACACAACTGAAGTACAACTACAATAAAATCAAAACCAAAACTACTGCCTGTATTCTGAGTGTCCAGCCCTTTACTGTGCTGGTCCAGCCCTCTCAGGGGCTGTGAAAACATCTGTCTTATGTGAATGGCTGATCATTTCCTTTTGCCACTGAGTAGTTTGTAATTAAAACAACTTCTTTTAGCCTCTGACTTATGGAATTATTGGAATTACATAGTGTAGCAAAGTTTGCAGTCAGGAGACAGGAGTTCAAACCCTGTCTCAGGAAACTTAGTAACTGGATGATGTTGAGCAAGTCAGTTCACATCTATAAAATATGGTGGTTTGACTTGATTACCTCTAAAGTCCTTTCTAGCTCAAAATCTAGGATCCTTTGATCTATTTGAAAGGATGTGACAATTTCCTGTTGCATGGCTTCATTCACAATGGAGACTTGTGACTGCTTAGTGCCAGGGGTGAGGAAACTTTGGCCTTGAGGTCACGTGAAACCCTCTAAGTCCTCAAGCATGGCCCTTTAACTGAATCCAAACTTCAAAGAACAAATGCTCTTAATAAAGAATTTGTTCTGTAAAACTTGGACTCAAAGGACTGCATCCAAGGACCTTGAGGGCCACATGTGGCCTCTAGGCCAAAGGTTCCCCACCCCTGGGTCCTAACCCTTCTCATACCTCGCTCTCCTTATCTCCACCTGTTGGCTTCCTTAGCTACCTTCAAGTCTTCATTCAGATCTCTCCTACTATAAGAGGCCTGTCCTGGTCCCCTTCAAAATTGGTGCCTTCCCTCTGAGGGTACCACCAATTCATCCTGCAAAGAACTTGTATGTTCATAGTTATTTGCATGTTATCTTCCTGTTAGATTGGGAGTTTCCTGAGGGCAGGGTACCTGTTCTTGACTTTCTTTGTGTCCTTAGTGCTTAGCAGAGAACACTTATTGACTTAAATGACACCACTCTTGTATATCCCCTGTTAGAATGTAAGCTACATTAGAATAGTAACTCTCTCCCATTTGCATTCCTAACATCCAACACAGTGCCTAGCACATGTTATATATTTAATAAATGCTTGCTGACTTATCACATAACTAACTTGTACTAGCTACACACCCTTCAGTGCCCCCAGGCAACTCTCAAAGAAGCCAAATTACAAATGAGTTGCCAATATGCGGAGGCTGAGAGAAGTCCTACATGGCAAATTCCCCATGTAAATGAAATCACAGGTCTGGATCCCTCCCCTCCCCCCACCTTCCTATACCATCAAATATACATGGAAAAGTAATACACATTTCCTTAAGATGGTAATCAAAAATATTTTAAACATGTTAAACTCATTATAAGAAACTATGTTTCCTTTAAACATCCTTTTTCCCCAATATGCAACTGTGATGCAATTTTCAGGAAAAAAAAAAGGAAACCTTTCAAAAAATAAAGTGGTGTTCAAAGGGTAATCAAATTGAAGTTAGCCAGTTCAGATTCTGGCTCTGACACTTTTTAGAGGACTTTCTTCTCTCTCATCTCAGGATCCTCATTTCTTTTCTTTTCTTAAAATTTAATTAATTTATTTGTTTTCAGTCTTCAACAATCACTTCCATAAGTTTTACTTTTTCTCCTCCTCCCTCTTCCCTTCCTCCCTGAGATGGCATGCAATGTTATATGGGTTCTACACACTCATCAGGCTCTTCATTTCTTAAATGGGGATGATATTAGCACTACCTACCCTACAAGAGTATTATGAGCAAAGCATTTGTAGAGACTTTACAGTGATTTATAACAATATTAATTATTAGAGGTAAAAGGTTCTGATGTTCTAAGTTTTAAGAATCCCCTAAAATCCTCAGCCAATCAGAAGCTATCACCAGCCTAGACTGAGGCTGTAGGAAGTTCCCATCCTGGTAAGGTTTGAAGAAAGACAATCTTTACATATCCACTAGTTCCTTCTTAGGAACAAAATGCAGCTATTTGATTGACCACTCCAGGGCACCTACTTCATCTGGGCTATTTCACTTAAAAATGTGAACCTATAAACCAGAAACAGAAGTCATTTGAACAAAGATCAATTGGCATTGCATGAGCTCAGTGTCTCATACATTCCTTTGTGCAGAGCTCAATACATGGCTTTTGACAGATTGAACAAAATGAATGAACGAATTATTGTTGGAAGAGGCCCTAACGAAAGAGACTTGTCTAATTAATCACAGTGATTTATAGTCCTGGGATGCTGGTTCAGGTAGGGTTTCTGGTTTGGCTTGGTGTTTTAGACTAGATCTATAATTATATTAGTACAGAGAGCTTCTGGTGAGGAAACTTTCTCTACCCAATTAACACCAGTTTTGCACCTCGCCATCTTAAAGCATTCCCCAAGGCATGAAAGGTCAAATGATTTTCCAAGGCTCACATAGCTAGGATGTGTTGGAGATGGAGCACAAGCCCATATTTTCCTCACTCTAATGTCAGCTCTCTGTTCACTGTCTCATGCTACTTTGAAGAAAATGATTAATCATAGAGTACTAAGCCTAAAGTCAAGAAGACTCCTTTCCTTGAGTTCAAATCTGGCCTCAGACACTTACTAACTGTGCAACCTTGAGCAAGTCGCTTAACCATGTTTGCCTCAGTTTCCTCATTTATAAAATGAGCTGAAGAAGGAGATGAGGTCACAAAGAATCAGACATAACTGAAACGACTGAGCAACAACGAAATATAATAAATAAACAGAAGCTCATTTTCATATTGAGGTTTTCATATGTTAATCTCACTTTTATCCTCACTGCAACCGTGGGAGGTCGGTGTTGTTATTATCCATCATTTAATAGATGCGGAAACTAAAACAGACAGAGGTTAAATGACTTGACCAGGATCACACAGGTAGTAATGATCTGAGGCTGGATTTGAATTTGGACCTTCTTAACTTCTCTCTAGCCCTCTCAATCCACTATCTACCTCATGGTTTTATTTCTTTCAAAGTCAGGTGTTACTAGCCAAAAATACATATGTTATGAGTGGGTTAGAAACTTGGAGAAATTCAACATTTCCATTTTTGAATTCAAGGATTGCAAACTAAAAGAGCCAGTCTTTTGGATAGGATTAAAAATCAATACAGTAGTTCAAATTACAGAGAATTGAAAATAAATGGTAATTCAAGTGCTGCATGCTGTTGAAGTACTCTTTGAATGGACTATGATTGTCAATGGGCATTTTCACACCTCTTTGAGGTCTACCTCTTTGAGAATCATCTGATCTCAAGTATAGATAGCAACTTATTTGACAGCTTGAAAAAGAAGTACAGTTTGGAGCACTAAATAAATGAAGTCATCAACAGAAAATTTTTGTTTTCCCAAATCAATTGTATTTCTTGACCAAGTCAGTGAAACTTTGGTTGTGCAAGGGAAAGAGTTGTTACAGGGGCTGACCCATTTCCAGAAGTTCTGGAGTGAATGAAAGCTGAGAGCTCTTTTCTGTGCCTCCAAAAGTCCACATGGCTCTGGGCTTCATGAATATGAGCCACAGAAAATTGGGGAAATGAATCCAACAAATGTTGGTGATATTGGCTTCATGGTTTAATTTCGCTTACTCTTTTCCTTGGTTAATGCTTTCCTCCCCTCCCCCCCCTTTATCTGGATTTCTTCTTTTTGCTTAAATAGTAAACTATTTTTCAATTTATAATCTCAGGTACTAATAGGTTAAATGCCCCACATGGATCCATACAACCAGAGGGGGGATTTAAGAGGTGGGTCTTGAACCAATCTAAGGCTTGATTTGTATTCTCTATGGCACATTCATTCTCTAATTAGTATATGTGACCTTTTACAACAACTGTTCTTTCATTAAAGCCCATCTTCGATGCTTTCTCATGGTATGGAGGGAGCCCTGGGTTCTTAAAGATCATGCTCAGTGAAATGACTCTTTCCTCTGGTCTGTCCTACCAAGCTGGAGAGATTGTGTACAGGCCCAGAAATCGATGGCTTGTTTAAGGACTACTACAGTTAATTTTGAGGAGCCTCAGCACCAACAGGTCACCAAGAGGAAAAGAGGGTATTGTCTTTAAATTTTCTGCCTGCAGGGGGCAGAGCCAAGGTGGCAGAGAAGAAAGATGTACATACTCTGGCTCTTCCCCCACAATCAATAAAATACTTGTAAAAAATGACTCTCAACAAATTTTAGAGCAGCAAAAGCCACAGAACAACAGAGTGCAAAGAGATTTCCGGCCTAAGGTAACCTGGAAGGCTGACAGGAAAGGTCTATTGCATGGGGCACAGAGCAGAGTATAGCACAATCTTGGCCATGTGGAACCTGGAGGAACAGGATCAAAACAGGCCTCAGGGGCTGAATCCCCAGTAGCAGTGGAGATTCTCGATCCCTCAACCCACAAATGCCAAAGACAACTTCAAAGGTCAGTGAGAGGGCTTTATCAACTGGGACAGAAGGGAGCAGGGTTCCCCCCTCCCCAACCCTAACCCCAGGCAGCAATGGCAGAGGCAGTTGCAGAGGCTGCAGTGGTGGTAGCAGCAGTGTCCATTTCTGGAGTCTTCTGCCTAAAGTCCCTTGGGGAATTGAGCAGCTGATCTGAATCTCAGACCTGAGCACAGTCCTGGGGTGAGGCAGAGCTGGAGGTGGTTGTGGAGAGGGAATTCTACTACTTGCAGATTCTGGGCAGAAAAGCTTTTGGTTCCTCTCAGACCAGTGCAAGGCAAGGAGAGGAGGAAACTCCTCTCCCTTTATTGTACCACATTGGAGGAACTGAGAACTTACAGGTCCCCAGATCATACCCTCCACTTGACAAAGGACTGAAAAGTCAAATAACCAGCTAGGAAAATACTCAAAAAAGGGAAAAAAAATAAGACTATAGAAGGTTACCTTCTTGGTGAATAGGTACTTTCTTCCATCCTTTCAGATAAGGAAGAATAATGTTTACCATCAGAGGCCTCCAAAATAAATATGCAATGGTCTCAGGCCATGGAAAAGCTCAAAAAGGATTTTGAAAATCAAGTAAGAGAGGTAGAGGAAAATTGGGCAGAGAAATGAGAGCAAAGTAAGAAAATAATGAAAAGTGAGTCAACAGCTTGCTGAAGGAGACCCAAAAAAATGATGAAGAAAATAACACCTCTAAAAATAGGCTAACTCAATTGGCAAAAGTGGTCCAAAAAGTCAATGAAGAGAAGAATGCTTTAAAAAGCAGAATTAGCCAAATGGAAAAGGAGGTTCAAAAGCTCACTGAACAAAATAGTTCTTTCAAAATGAGAATGGAGCAGATGAAAGCTAATGACTTTATGAGAAACCAAGAAATTACAAAACAAAACCAAAAGAATGAAAAAATGGAAGAGAATGTGAAATATCTCATTGAAAAAACAGTTGACCTGGAAAATAGATCCAGGAGAGGCAATCTAAAAATTATGGGACTACCTGAAAGTCATGATCAGAAAAAGAGCTTAGATATCATCTTTCATGAAATTATCAAGGAAAACTACCCTGATATCCCAGAATCAGAGGGCAAAATAAATATTGAAAGAATCCACAGATCACCTCTTGAAAGAGACCTGAAAAGAGAAACTCCTAGGAATATTGTACCTACATTTCAGAGTTCCCATGTCAAGGAGAAAATATTGCAAGTAGCTAGAAAGAAACAATTCGAGTATTGTGGAAGTACAATTAGGATAACATAGAATTTGGCAGCTTCTACATTAAGGGATCAAAGGACTTAGAATATGACATTCCAGAAGTCAAAGGAACTGGGATTAAAACCAAGAATCACCTACCCAGCAAAACTGAGTATAATATTTCAGGGGAAAAGATGATCATTCAATGATATAGAGGACTTTCAAGCATTCTTGATGAAAAGACAAGAACTGAATAGAAAATTTGACTTTCAAACACGAATCAAGACATGCATGAAAAACTAAACAGAAAAGAGAAATCATAAAGGACTTTCTAAAGTTGAACTCTTTACATTCTTACATGGAAAGATATTTGTAACTCTTGAGACTTTTCTCAGTATTTGGGTAGTTGGAGGGATTGCACACACACACACACACATATAGACAGAGAGCACAGGATGAGTTGAATAGGAAGGGATGATATCTAAAAAAAATAAAATTAAGGGATGAGAAAGGAATATATTGGGAGGAGAAAGGGAGAAATGGGACGGGGCAAATTATCTCTCATAAAAGAGGCAAGAAAAAGAAAAAGTTTTTTCAATGGAGGAGAAAAGGGGGAGGTGAGAGGGCAAAAGTGAAACTTACTGTCTTCACATTTAGCTTACAGAGGGAATAACATGCTCACTCAATTTGGTATTAAAATCTATCTTACACTACAGAAAAGTAGAAGAAGGGGACAAGTGGGGATGATAGAAGGGAAGGCAAATTGGAGAAGGGAATAATTACAAGTAAACACTTTTGGGGGGGACAAGGTCAAATGAAAGAAAAGAATAAATGGGGGGCAGGATAGGATGGAGGGAAATATAGTCAGTCTTACACAACATGACTATTATGGAAGTCTTTAGCAAATCTACACATATATATCCTATATTGACTTGCTTGGCTTCTCAGTGGGGATGGTTGGGGAGGGAGGAAGGGAGAGAAGTTGGAATTCAAAACATTAAAAACGAATGCTGAGAACTGTTCTTGCATACAACTGGGAAATAAGAAATACAGGTAATGGGGTATAGAAATATTTCTTGCCCTACAAGAAAAGAGAGAAGATGGGGATAAGGGAAGGGTGGGGTGTGATAGAAGAGAGGGCAGATTGAGGAAAGAGGTAATCAGAATGCAAGGTGTTATGGGGTGGGAGGAGGGGAGAGATAGGGAGAAAATTTGGAACTTAAAATTTTGTGGAAATGAATGTCAAAAACTAAACATAAATAAATACATTATAAAAATAAATAAATTTTCTGCCTGCTCTGCTTTCTAACTTCTGTGACAGATGATGGCTGTTTTGGACTCCAAAGACTAAGGTTCAGAAGGGTTACCATCTATAAGGGTAAAGAAAGGTACATGAAATCAACCCTCTTCTGATGGATCAAATCATTATTACATTCTATTAAATGGCTTAAGAAGTGTATTTAGTCTTGGTTTGTGTTCCACAATACTGCTACCCATATTAACCATTACAAAGAATTTGGCAGAATAATTTTTTTTAAATGCCAGCATTAGGTGAACAGTAAAAATGAAAAAGAAGGTTTTCCAAAGGCTTACATCTACTCTGAGTACTTTATATTTTCAAAGAAATATCTTCAAAGCCAGGAAGATACAAGGTCTTTTCACACAAGCAAACCTCTATGTATGTAAACTCTTGCCTCAAGCTAGGACACATATCTGAAACAAAAGATTAACTAAATATTTAAAAAGTCCAAGCTGTTTTGCATATTTTCCATGTTCATCTAGCTAAGTACAGCATATTTACTGGAGCAGTTTGGCCACACAGTGGTGACTGAGGGCAAAAAGATGGATTTTGAATTGTAAAGTTTGCAAAATGTTTAATGCATATCCCCTTGGATCCTCACAACACCCCTGGGAAGTAGATGCTATCTTTTTCCCCATTTTAAAGATAAGGAAACTGAGGCTAATCACTGGTTCATGATCTAGGATCTATACAATTATCACGGTTTTGAGACTGAGAATGAAATTAGTTCTTCCTGACTTCAGGTCTAGCACTCTACCATTTTGCCACCAACCTACCTCAAAGTTATAGAAAGACAGTAAGTATTGGCCTGGACCCAAAGACCTTCCCTTGAATGACAAAGAATGGTTTTAGTTGGCAGTGTATATTATAATAAAACAGCCTTGCTATTTTTCTTGTGTGATGTCCAACTCTTCTCATTTGGGATTTTCTTGACAAAGATACAGGAGTGATTTACCATTTTCTTCCCCTGCTCATTTTACAGGTTAGTAAAATGAGTCAAATAGCATTAAGTAACTTGTCCAGTCACATAGCTAAAAAGTGTCTAAGGCCACATTTGCACTCAAGTCTTGTTGACTCCAGACCCGGCATTCTATCTATTTTGCCAATTAACTAAACAGTGCTTGCAGATAAAGCATGTCAGCATCATCAGTTTTCAAAATGGAATTCTGAATTAAGGGTCACTTTTGCTCCATTATATACCAGTGACTTTTCCTTTAATGTGCAGACAAAATCAGGGGAACTAATAAACTGAGTGCAGTGTTATAAAGGTTGGCTCTGGAGTTCCAGCTTTGCCACCTGCTACCAAATGAACTTGAATAAATTAACTAACCTCATTGGGTCTCAGTTTTCTCATCTGTAAAATGAGGGGTCAGATTGGATGAATTGTAAGGTCCCATCCAGCTCTGACTCTGTAATTCTTTGAATGAATGGTCACGCACCTTTAAACACATCTTAAGTTTATCTGACTTTTGCCCAACAATCAATGTAGCATTGAAGGGGGAAATAAACCTTTAGATTTTCTTCCTGCTCAGTTTGATAGATCAGATTGATAGAGTTCTACCATTTTCAAACCCAGTGATTTATCCAAGCAATGTTTTACCCACTGCTGTTAAATATACCTATAGGTATATTTACTATAGACAGAAATTGGGAATATTTTAGTCAGAGGAATAAGGGAGAGGCAAACCGTTACTATTAAGATAGACTGCCCCTTTCCATGACCAGCTTCAAAAAGGGTAATTTCTAATAAATGTAATTGGTAAGAGTCAGGGACTGATTTACATCCCTTTTTAGCATGGCCCCCTGATCAATAACCTGTGAATAAGTTTCACATAAAGACATATTTCCAGAAGAGACCTGACTTTATGCTTGTTCATGATTGACTTTCCTGAAGGTTGTTTTAACATGCACAAAAAGGTCCAGAAAGCTTTAGTCCCCATCAAAGCAAAGGAGAGTCCATCTTAATAGAAATATTCCCTTGATCTTACCTTTTGCCAGCACCCAGGCATTGGTAATCCATCAGGTCCCTGTTCCAAGGAAAATGAAAAGGACATTTCTCAGTATGCCAAAAGGAGAGAGAACTTCAGAGTTATGTTCAAAGGCTTAAAAGTAAACATGTTCTAACCCTGAAGTTTGAGTCTATACTTCTGCCTTTATTTTCTTAGTGGGATTTCTTTAAGTAGCATATAACATTTAAATTCAAAACAAGGAAATTCAAATTTCCTCTAGAAAGGGAATGGTTATAGCTTAACAAACAAAATCAACTAAGAATGTAGCAATTTTGAAAAGCACACTGAGAAACTGACAGATTACAGTATGGCTCCTCATGACCTCATCTTTAAGTATTGAGTGTTGTACTATAGCTGTCATTTGAATGTGCTTATCTTTTCATTATCTTTATTAAGCTTCTGATTTATCTGCACTGAACCCTGCCTCATCAGAGTAATCTATGCATGATAAAGATAAATGATCAACGTCTTATCATTTGTATCTGAAGTTTACAATTCACAGCATGCTTAAGACCATACTTCCTTTCACTTTAATTTTTCTCTCTTTAGATCATCAATCACAGTAGAACCTGCTCATCTAATTGGATTGAAAGTCATGCTGCAGTCAAAGAATTCTATTCATCTTTCCTTCTCTGTATAGGGGTGTGCTGGAGTCAGTTTGAATTTGTCTGGGGAGAGCCAATTGTTAGAATTTCAGTGTGAGCATTTACATTTTCAAAATCGGCAAATGCTAAAAAGCAGGTTTCGATTTATTTAAACTTGAGAAAGTGATGGAAAAATTAAAAAATGCAGATCAAACATAAAAGTGCAGGTGGATATTCTTCCTCAGAGAGCCTATTGTTAACATTTCTTAGCACATGGCCATTGGTACACTTTTAGTATAGTGCACAAAATCCCATCTATTAGAAATTTAGTACTCAATATCCACTCAGTTTCTTTCTTGTTAAACTTGACTGAGAAGTCATGTAATTTTTAGTGGGCAGGGAACTTTTCTTCTATTACAAAACACATTCTACTTACAAGTGTAAGACATGCTCTAGATACAAATGATATTACCAAGACCATAGCATTTGATATATTGTGAAAGCATGCTTATGTTTTACCCACGAAAGATAACTATGGATCCAAAGCAAACAAAAGACTTGACACTTTTTATTATAATTCTCTAAACAGAGAATTAATATATTCTGTTCTGAAAAATCTAATCTTAAAACATTCACCTTTCCAGAAGCGTGCTTAGCTAACAAATTGTAAAATAACATGCGGATCAGATGTAACCCTCCCCACCCCCACAACTAATTATAAAATAGGAGACTTCAGGAAATATTCTTCTTTTAAAAGTAAAAATAACAAAAAGTAACAAAAACCTCAAATCCTTAAAAATATCTCTAGATTTGAGGGGAAAATTTTTTAGCACTGCCAGATTGGTACCAGAAAAAAGGATCAATAGAAGAATTTTAGTATAAAGAGAAATTGGAGATCATGTTAACAGAGAGTAAGGAAGCACAATGTATTTTGTCAAGTAAGTTCTAAAGGGAGAGACCATGAACTTGGATATGTTAAGCAAAAAAAGGAGAGCGAGGTATTTGGGATGCAGACCATTATCATCTTTCAAAGGATGATGAAATGACCCTGCCAATTTTTTGGGGTAGAGAGACTATGTTGTCATTTCATTATTACCTTGAATTCTTATATGTAATAATGCTAACAACACTAGTCTGTCAGATCTACCCATGAGAAGGGCAATGTCCAGAGGAGGCCCCAGACTTGTCACCCTTGAGGTGCAGGATGAGTAAAAGAGCACTCAACCTCTATTGGACCTCAGGGATACCAATAGAATTAGCTCAGCCAATCCTGGGAAGCAAGAATGGGTCTACCTGGGAGTTCTTAGTACTAGGGAGGGAAATATGTTAGGAGGAATATGGATACAAAGGCCCAAGTCAGGGGATGCTGGCATAGGTGGAAGAAGAGATTTTTTTCCCTCTATTATGGAATGTATTGACCAAAAGAATCTGCTCATATTAGATCCTCCTTCAATGGATCAGTCAGTCTAGTGAGGCAGGGCAAGATATAAAAGTGAACATTTTGTTTAGGATGGGAGCGCAGACACTTCCTGATAAGTTGAAACTGGCATGAAGATTTGAAATTCCTGACATGGAAGGGTAGGATACACCAATGGTGGACAAGTAGAAATTTGGGGCCAAGATGGAGGAGAACCTTTTTTAACTGGGATCTCTCTCTCTCTCTCTCTCTCTCTCTCTCTCTCTCCCTACCTATCTCTATGTATTTATCTCTCTATCTCTATCTCTACCTATTTCTATCTATCCATCCATCTATCAATCAGTCTATCTACCTATCATTGATCTACCTAGTGGATAAGTTTTCCCAGACCTTGGTAGATTTAAGGTGACATATCCCTAAATGGTTGAGCCTAGGTGATCAGTTTCTGCCTGGGTCCTCCATTCTCATGAACCATATCTAGAACTAGACAAGAAGATGCTCAGCGAGTTGCATGTCAATGAACCTTGAACTAATTTACTATTAATGCCCAGAATGAGAAGTTTAGTCAGGAGAGAGAGCTTGAAAATATTCTCTAGTTCTTTAGAATTAGGCTGATACCAGAAAAGGCTTTCTTTGCAAACTGTGGGGGTTGGACATTTTTTTTTTTAGCTTTTAACACTTCATAGTGTCTCTTATCTTAAATCACATGAGGTGATTTGATATTATTGTCAAGCAGGGTTCATAGACTTTAGATCTGGAAAGGACTTTAAGGGTCCTCTAGTTGAGGCCGCTCATTTTACATAGGAAGAACCAGAGACAAAGAAAAGGGAAATGATCTGTCCAGGATCTCACAGCTAGTAAGTGTCTGAGGCAAGATTTAGATTCAGGTCTTTCTGACCCTAAGTCTAACACTCATCTATTACACTACTTATGTATAAATAAGATTTTAAAAAATTTTTTTCCCTGTAGGGTGTCAGGGACTCATTAAAATCCAGAAATTTGGAGATGTGGAATATTGAAATCTGAAGAAGTCACTGGTAAACTGGAGACAAGGGTTTGCAGAAGAGGATTAAACAAAGCAAACCATGAGGTTCTTGGGTAGAGATGATCTGTTCCCATCAGTGTTTCAACTATTATTGAGAACAAATAGCCTTCCATTACATCCAAAAGTAAATTGAAAGTAGACTTCTAAAGCTTAATTTTGGCAGCTTGCTCTTGTCCTTACATAGACAGGAACTTGATGATCAAGACAAAGATTTATTTTTCTTCTTTAAAAAAACATAAAAAATGAAATTATAAGAAAATGATATTTATGGCCTATTTCAAAGGACACGGGAATATGGTGGCCATGTCAAGTGTAAGCAAAAAAAAAACAGGGAGTTTAATTCACATTCACTGATACAAACAAAAACCAAGCACCCTCAAACCCTCACTGGCTCTCTCCATCTTGCATTAGTCTCTGGAGGAACAAAATGATCCATGCACATGCATGTAAATATGTTGAACATGTAAAGCTTGCTTCAGAAAGACTTGCTTTACATTGCTAGAGACTGATGTGTGATCACACAAAGGAACCACATGCAGGGTTGGTAGGAAAGAGAAATACTGTACCAATTGGCAAGGGGCATCCAGCCCATCCAGGCCAGGCTGACCCGGCTCCCCTTTTTCCCCCTTAACTCCACGGAATCCCTGTTTGATGAAGATTAACTTGTAACATTACTGACAAAAGAAAGGTCTTTAAGTACTAAGGCTGTGGAAGAAAACAAGAATTTGTAGGCATAAAAAATGAGGAGAAGAGCAATTCTGGAGTAGCTTTCAATGGTTGGTGGATGGAAATGAGATCTGCACACAGCTCCATGAAGGGGTTAATCTTTCAAATGACTCCATTTTTAAGTCATACAAATTGAGATGCCATACAGTCTATGCTGTTTTCTCTTTGAGTCTTACCTGTGTGTGTGTGTTTTTTTTGGGGGGGGGGGCAGGGGTCCATTTTAAAATCACTTCCTTAGGATTAATATACTCAAAGTACTAGGCTTGAGAAGAAAAGACCCTGTGATAAGAGCAGGTTCTTTAGGACTGATTAACATCTGTAATTACTTCCAGTTTACTCCTCTCCCATTTTATTCTATTTCTTATTTTACTTTAGACATCAGGACAGACTTCTATGAATGACACATACCAATGGGCAAGGTGCATCTAATCCAGGGGCACCCTGTTCTCCTTTCTCCCCTTTGGGCCCCTTTTTGCCTTTCTTTCCCTTTTCCCCCTGTGGACACAACAGTTTGGATAAAACAGAGATTTCATTTTGGGGGAGCAGGTGGAAAAATATATATATATATATTGGTTCAAAGGACAGTTTTAGCCAACAGAAGCCTGAACAGACCTTACCACTCTGTTCTGCTTGGGATGAAAAATATATGGTAAACCCAATTGTATTAACAGATCACACCAGTCTCCCCACACACCCTCCATGAGTCCTGGGCATCTTCACATAGGTCAGGGTTTGAGAGATTCGAGCAATCTTAAAGTGGAGAACTGACACACAAACATAGTGGAAGGATAATGCTGGCATTTTCTTCATCCACAGCATCCTCAAGGATGAAATGTTTCAGTGACACATAGTGTAGCTGGGCTGACATAAACAATAACATGGCGGTTATCAGTCTTGTCAGGTAGAAGACAGCAGAGTGGGTCCCAGAAGGACCCAGAAGGCAGATGAAGTTCCCAGGGAGGCCAGATCCTTTTTTGAACTCTTCTCACTTATGGCCATGGACATTTTTAACCCTGCAACAGCAGACTGAGGTCATGCTAATTTAGGAATACTGCAAAGAATGCTCTAACTTTCAGAAACTATGCCAGATGTTTTTGCTTTCTCTCCCAACAGTTGGTACTGTTTTATAAGGTCATCTAAAAATTGTTCAATATCTTAAAACATGTGGATATTTAATCACAGACTCTATTAACAATGGAATCCTTTTTGCAAAAGCTAGCGTGGCTTTTATGTATGGGTCACTGAAACAAGTCACTGAAAATGCTTTCTTTTTCATTTATTTATTTATTTTCCTGAAGACCAATTAAAGAGTCAGGGATATTTAAAAGTCTCAGGTTTTGTGGGGATTTTTTCCCAGTTATTTTCCCATTGATCCCTTGCCAGATGATCAGAGTGGTAATGAGTTTCTGGCTTACTCTCAATTTAGCAAAAGCAAAAGTTGTTCTGTTTATAGGAAAAGCAAGGTGGACTCAGTGGTACTAATAGTAACAAAAAAATGAAGGCATCAGGATGATTATGCAGTGGAATAGTAGCCATAGGAAATTAGTATCAGCTGTCAAGGTAGAGGTGGTAGAAAATTTAATTGGCAAGAAGGATTGTTTGGATGGAGGAATTTTCAGGAAAGGCAGCAAAAAGAGAAAAAGGAAAGAATGCCCATCTGGATAGGGAAATGTAGCCAGCAAATAGATAACCAACAGTTTTCACCAAGGCAAAAACACATGGATAATCTATATGCAAGGCAGAGGCAGCTTTTAACACTTTAAAAATAATTTATAAGGCTAATCAGTATTTAAAGAAGAACATGAAATGTAATAGATTCCACATTTAAATTAGTGAGTTCATTTTGCAATCAGGCTATATAATGAGATTAAGCTTAAAATAAATGCTGAAGCAAATAATCAGACTCATCAAAGAAGAAGACATACATGGGGACCACCAAGTACTAGAAGAGAAACATCCAAGTATATGCATTAATTCTGCCAGAGGATGAGCAGAAAGTTCCTCATCTGACTCCTGGGTGCCAAAAAGGAGTCATCAAAAGACCTCAAATCAAAGCCCTGGGCCAATATGTCTTATTTTAATGCTGGAGGAAGATGAGAAATTCTGTTAGAGTCAGTTGTCTCTGACCAAAGACAGCAATTATGGGCTGGGTCATTAGGAAAGCAGATAGACCAAGTAAAGATAATGGGAATAACGTTTTAAGATCATTCAGTCTTGCAAAGTGAATGCATGTCCTATTTTAACACTTTTTTTTAGGGCAGCAAAGTGGATAGATAGCCAGAAAGATCTGGGTTCAAGTCCTACCTCTAATACACACTGTGTGACTGTGACCTCTCAGTCCTTGAAACAATTCTCTAAGATTATTTGTTCAGTCATTTTTTAGTCATGTCAGTTCAGTCAATCCCATTTAGAGTTGTCTTGGCAAAGATACTGCAGTGGTTTGCCATTTCCTTCTCCAGCTCATTTTATAGAGGAGGAACTGAGGCAAATGGGGTTAATTGACTTGCCCATGGTCACACGACTAGTAAGTGTCTGAGGACAGATTTGAACCCATGAAGATGCATCTTCCTGACTCCAAGACCAGGGCTCTATTCACTGTGTCACCTAGCTGCCCTACTGTAAGTCTATAGGTTGCAGAAAAGATGCCAACCTGCACTGGCAGGGAGATATCTGTAGCAATGAAATTGCTAGTCTAGTCTCTATCCCGAAAGCAGAATTGGTTTTGGGTCACATAATTCACCTCTTGAGTCATGGTTAATTCTCCCTGTGCTATATATGACCATGACCAGTTGTCATGGGACTGAATATTGCAGATTTCAATTCATGTCATTTTGATAATTCAAGTACACTGAACACAGGCTATCCAACCCTAGAGCTTGAGGCTACCAAATGAATTATAGTGGGAAAAGGGTTTGGGAATCAAATCACATAATAAGCCTCTGGCATGCATCAGGCTTCAGGGAAAAGAGGTATTATTCTACAAAGGCTAAGGCATCATTGTCACTGTTAATCATCACAATTGCCAAAAATCCATAGAGTTTTTTGTGTAGCTCAAAATATCTGTCCCTGCAGGTAGAAAGGGTGTCCGCCACTGACAATTTCCATGTGCCATGCTGAGGTTGAGGCATATATGCGGCCTTCAGGTTTAGCCTACAATTCCCCTAAAGGTAAGATTGTTACTCTAGTGCTAGAAATTCTAAACTATTAAAAGGCTATGCTGTTGCTCAGTTGTGTCCAACTCTTCATGACACCATTGAGGTTTTTCTTGGCAAAGACTGGAGTGGTTTAACATTTCCTTCTCCAGCTGATTTTCCAGATGAGGAAACTGAGGCAAACAGGGTGAAGTGACTTGCCCAGGGCCATACAGTTAGTGTTTAAGGCCAGATTTAAACTCAGGAAGAAGAGTCTTCTGATTCTAGACTTTCTCTCTCTCCCTCCCTCTCTCTCCCTCTTTCTCTCTCTCTCCATCCCTTCCTCTCTTCCATAAATCTATACATAAAGGCTGTAATTTCATTAGGTTGGAAAACCTGCTGGTGTGGAAAATCTCTCCAGTAATGTAAACAAGCAGTTATACTGTACAGGTGAAAAATGCACAGTTGTAAAACAATTAAATACATGGCTTAGGAGATTACAGGGATCATTTTTATAATACAAATTAAAATGTTCTCTCTGAGATGATTCAAATTCTCTTGTAATTACTCTTGTTACCTCAGTTGAGTCCTAGGAATAATTTGATAACAAGAATTCAGAAATGTTTAATAGAAATGTGTAAAGCAAAGGTAACATCTTATAAAGTTGCCTGTGGCATTGAAACTGACTTGCCATCAGTCAAATAACCTAGTATTTATCAAAGTCAGGTCTTGAACCCAGGTCTTTTTGACTTTAAGGCTAGCCTTCTATCCACCATATCACATTGCCTTTTAAACAATATTTGTAATTAAAAAAATAAACTCAATTTTATTTTTTAAATACTAGAAATCTTTTAATTAGCATCTACCTCCCAGAGTTGTTATGAGACTCCAGTGAGAAATATGTAATCCTTTGTATGTAATCACTTTGTAATCCTTAAACAGCCATATAAATGCTAACTATTTTTATGTTTATTTTAAGTTAGAGGATTGAACATTGTATTTTCAGTGAGCTAATCTTTCACTGTGATGACTACTTTCTCCATGAACAGTTGAAAATTAAACTATCTATGTTTATAGTCAGATTAACTTTTGGTTCTAGGACATGCCTAATAAAATGATAAGATAGATGGAACAGGAAAAAAACACTATGCTTTCTTTTAATTCTCTGACATTTACTTTTTTCCCTTAATTTATTACTGTCTGAAATCTAGTAATGTTGACAGGCACACACTCACGAGGACCAGTGTCCCCTGTGGACAGGTGGCGCCTGCTGACTTTGACCTGTTGAATAAAATACAGTACTAGTAGTGGATGATTACATACATGCATTCACAGGTTAAACTGCAGTTGAATTATAGTCAGAAAAAATAAAAAATTTATCAAGTGTTCCTGAATTCATAATTCCTTTTTTTCTTTATAAACAGTTAATGCTATTACAAACGCTAATAAAGTCATGACAAGGCAAGACACCAACAGTCCTACATCTTCTTTGCAGTAAATATGGAAGGGTTTTCTACAGTTACTGAAGTCTGCTATTTCATTTGTTGCTACCCATTATAGCTAAAGTCATGAAAATTTCTTGCTGCTGTATGAATTTCTAAAGCCCGATTCTGGTATCAGTAATGTGGAACTTGATTGTATCAACTATAAAACATTTAAGATTTCTCATTTAAAAACTCCTATTGTTCATTGCAACTTCAGAAAGTAGGAGAGCCTGGTTCCTAATCCAACACAAACTAATTTTATAATTTAGGGTAAAGCAATTACCCAGACTTCTCCTCACTTTCCCTATCTGAAAAATAGAACTGTAGTTCTTCTTTTTCAGGCGAAGGGGTTTAGGTCATAAAAATGGAATCCATGCCAGAAAAGCATCCCTGAAGGGTACAGATTAACTCCATGCAATGATCTAGACAATGTCATTAGCCTTCATTTGCCAGAACCTGTACCTGTCTACTAAATCTCACAGACAAAGCCTGGGGAAAGTATAATCTGATGAGGACAATAGGGCTGAAAATCTATCCTTCATCAGAGACATTAACATTAACATTAACATTAACCACGGTTGACTACACAAGCTTCTCTAGTCTCCCTCCGAGCCTTGACTTTGTAGGTTCTAGTATTTCCTTGTTTTTGGCACCCAGGATGAGGGAAAGACTAAGCATTTGAGATAGTTATGAGACTGGAAAAGCAAGAAGGAGCGGATGGAATAGAAGGAAACAAAAAAAGCAATTGCCAGCAGCATCAAGGTCACCTTTTCTCCTTTCTCTCCTAAATCACCCTTCTCTCCTCGAGGACCAGGAAAACCCTGCAGGAAAAGAGAAAAACAAACAAAACCGAAAGTGTCCATTGGTCTAACGTGTGACAATTATGTTGGGGAAAATATTCAGATTTATTGTTTTTCTACAGACACAGAAAGAGTTAAGGGTATTCCAAATAATTTCAAGATCAAGTTAACAACAACTGACACTATTATAGTGTTTTAAGGTTTTCAAAGTTTACTTTACAAAATAGCAACTGCCACACCATTTATGGAACTCTGATCAATTTCCTTAACTTGTCAAAATGCCCTTTGGCTCCTGCGCGATGCTTTTCAATGAATTCTAACAGTTTCTTGGCTTGTCCTCCATGATGTTTCTCCGCTAATATATTCAATAGAATATAAGTTTCTTGAGGACAGGGACTGTTTAATTTTTGCCATTGTATTCTCAATAACTAGCATAGTGCTTGGCATATAGTAGGTGTTTAATAAATGCTTATTGGTTGCAGGACACTGGACTCTAGAGACAGTTATGGCTAATATATTTTATGAGATATAAACTAGGGATGGTATACAATTTAGGTTAAGTTTAGATTAAGAGGGAACTGAAGAATCTTTGAGATAACATATATAAAGCTTAATAAACCTTAAAACAACCTAGGTGTCAACTATTATTGTTAATAATGTTAATCGCAATTAATGATATTAATAATAGTGGCAGAAGCTACAATAACTTTGAATCACCACATGTGAGCAGTGATTGTATTTTGCACATTCTTTTACATAACTTGGCTCTGACTCCACCAGTAAAATCATAAGTAAACTTTCTCTTATTTCAATTTATTGTAATCTAGTCAACTCACTGCTGTGGGCTGAGCACTAGTATTAAATCATGGGATCATAGATGAAAAGTTGGGAGACACCTTAGAGGTCATATAGCCCAATATCCAGTTTAGGAAACTGGAACCCATAGAAGTTAAATGATTACAGCAGATACCAATGGCATTATTAAGTCTTTAAATCCAAATTCAGCAGTTTTTCCATGATGTCATTTCTATTTGGGAACATAATTTTAAAATGTTACCATACACTACCCCATGTTAACTTTCTCCCCTCTGATTGTATCTCTGCCCTATATTTGTTACACACAAACACTTGTAATACATTTCACATCACTCTCTAAATTTCTAGTATACACAGTGAATGGTAAATAAATAAGCAATATCCATGCTGTTATAGCCACAAAGCACACTAGTATCTGTTACTACAGGAACATGTTCATTGTGTGTTTTACTTACATCAAGACCAGGATCTCCATCCTTCCCCTGCCAAAGAACCATATGAGCTACATTATTGTTCCTAAGCTTAGGCTATCAATTTCCCTGCTCAGGATGGTAGTGCTAGCATGTGAGCCTACAAGTATCAAAATGACTACATTGGACTACACAGAAGCTGGGCTTTTGAGTTGAGTCACATATGTTTCCTCCACTAGCCACCTGAAAGAGGATGATTCATAATTCCTATAAATGTTATACACTTTCTTATGAAAGCTCCATGAGTTGATTGCATGATGTTCAGAAGTCAAATGTGAACCTTTTTTCAGTTTTTGAAGCCTTGGTAACCAAGTCATTATTCCAGGAGATGATTTTATAGGGGAAAACTTCAGTCATTTTAAAACCATGTTCAGTTCTGAGTGTATGTGCTTCTTAATGTTTCTGTATATCTTTAGCATGGAATAACATGGAACAACTAGTATATATAGTGCCTTAAATATTGTAAACTGCTCAACAAATATTCCCTCATTTGATCCTCATAATAGCCCTGGGAGTTGGTGTTCTTTTTAGCCCCATTTTTACAGAAAACCGAGGCAGAAATCAGTAAAGAGACTTGAACACAGTCGCATAGCTCATAATTTTGAGAGACAGAATTTGAATTGAGGTCTTCTTTACTCCAAGTGTTGCTCTTTATCCACTACACCCTTTAGCTGCCTCTAAATTACTAACATTCTAGTTCCTTCACAGTGAAGAAAGCGACACGTTTCACTACTAAATGTTATATTGATTTTTGTTTAAGACACACGTCTGATCTCTCTGTAAGTGAAAATACATAAAGGGAGAAAGTTTTTAAAATGTTTCTTTTAAGTAGATTTTGTAAATAAAATGCTGGCCAAAGATAAAAGAAATCACAAGCTGGTGGCCCAGTGATGATCAATCCATCCTTCCTTAGAGTATAGCGTATACTATTAAAAGAATGTACTTCCCCTGGCAAGTTCAATGATCCATTCAATTTCAGCAAGAAATCTGCTTTGACTCCACCAATCATTTGGGTATTCATTTCAAAATCAAAATGTATTAAGGTCATAGTCTGGTTTTTTTTTTAATTAAAAAAGAAGAGATATATGTGGAGTAAAACAACCAGAAGAAATTTGATCATATTTTAGCAATATTTTGTATGTTTTACATTGTCAATAATTTTAACAAAATTCAACTATAGTTACATACATTTCATTGTTTGTTTTATGATTTTCTTTCCATGTGTCTGAGAATTTTCAGAAGAGAAAAGAAAAGATAGTGATATGTTAGATTTAGTTTTCCCAACAGACCACTTATAATTCTAAGGATAATTTTTTTCTTCACATTTGTATTAAGGTATTGCAGACCTAGTTCTATGAACTGGGCAAAGTCCTCAAGGCCTGTATATTCAATCCTCTTGGAACTGTGAGGATTGTGGGTGCTGATATCTAGGGCTCCACTACAAGACACAACTGGAGAAATGAGCATTAACCTCAACAATTTTGGAAAAGCTCATTTATTAAATAGTAATAATACTTTCTATATAGCATTGAATAACACAATTAATTCTATTCAATGTTAGTGTCTTTTAGAACTTACTGGATAAAACAAACTGAGTAATGAGACTGTTCAATTCCAATTTCTTGATAGAATTTCTGTATCTAATTTTTATGCCCTAACTTTTAATGATGAGTACCTCGTCAAATCAAATGCTACAAGTGAAGAATTAAAAATAACTTGAACTTTAGATTGCACATTACCCTGGTTTGTTCCAGTGATAGTTTTGGGTGTTTTCCATTCTGTATAGGGGGAGAGGTGGTGTGTGTGTGTGTGTGTGTGTGTGTGTGTGTGTGTGTGTATGAGTTCAAGAAAGAATAATGATATTGCTGAAAGAAACAGGCATAATTAGGGCTGTATTTCAGAAGATTATTTTACTATTTTCCTTGAATGATTATCCTGCTGCTCACAGAAATGAATGGGAAAATAAATGACATTTCACCAATGCATGGACTCATGAAAGTTACAGTCAACTCACAGGCAAACCATAAGGTCCCCTGGGTCCGGGCTCTCCCACAGCTCCCTTTTCGCCCTAAAAGAAAAATAGCAGTGTAACAAAGACATTCAAACACATAGACACAGGCTTTATTTTTGTAATAACATATCCTTAAGATTTTTATTTAAAGTTTGCCCATACCATTCTGTCAAAATCCCAGAGAAAGGATCTCAGCCAGTCATTTCAAGCAATCTGTTATTAGTAACTCATAGCTGTAACACACAGAGAACATACTTTACTAAAATCACAGTTCGTGTGATAACCAGCTCCCGTCAGCTCTGCCCGATGGCTCATTTGTCTAAAATATTGCAACTAAATTTCGTGTTACACTATGAACTTTTTTTCTAGTTTGTTAATTTATTATAAGTGCAAGAATGAAATGTTCTGGTATCTTCTGCTGGAGTCCGGGAGTGGGGAACCAGTGGCCTCAATGGCACATGTGGTCCTTGGGTGTGGCCTTTTGACTGAATCCAAATTTCACAGAACAAATTCCCTTAATAAAAGGATCTGTTCTGTAAAACTTGGACTCAGTCAAAGGGCCACACTTGAGGACCTAGAAGGTCACATGTGGCTTTGAGGCTGCAGGTTCACCATCCTCTACCAGATCTAAATGGTGTAAATCTCAGATTTAAGATCAGCACTTAATCGTGGAGTTGATAGTATTAGAGAATTGCCCATGAGAATTCAGATCTTAAACTCTAGTCTTCTGGACTCAGATCTCCTCCTCTATAGTACATCCCTGTGGTTAAGATATACCCATAGATCAAAATCTTTGATAGATCTATTTTTCTCCCTTCATTCTGTTTTTTTTAAACTAGATAATCAACCTCAGGCAATCTATGAGAAGTCAAGGAAGTAAGTTAAAGACCAGTTCAGCAGAATGATCTTGATCCAGGCAGGGCCTGGTCCCATGATAAAGACAGCTATGATAATGGCTGGAGAAACAGAGGGTAGCTCTGTTTCAAATACCACTTCCTTCTGATTCTGTTTTGCTAAATTAAACCTTGTCAGTTGTGATTAGGATGTGATCTAAGTGGTATAAATTTGCCGCTTCTCCTTCCAAGGGGATTTAAAAACTATTAATCTTCCTTATTAGAAGCTGTTGGAAAGATCTAGACCTGTGATTCCATTAATGTGAAGGACACCTTTTGTGAGCACAGGCTAGGAACTCATTTGTAATTTAGAATCTTAGAGAACTGCCAAGACTGCTTAGTAGTTGTCACATAGCTATTAATAGCTAATACTATCAATAATTACCAATTATGATTATTAATTGATAATTACAATATTACTAGTGATTACTCATGATTACTAATGATAGCTAACATTTATATAGCTGTTTAAGGGCTACAATGTATTTAATAAATATCGTTTCATTTGATCTTTACAAGTAGGTGCTATTATTATTTCCTTTTAGCAGATGAGAAAACTGATGCAGGCAGAGGTTATGTGACTTGCCCAAGGTCATACAGCTAGCAAGTGTCTGACTTATCTTCCTGACTCCAGGTCCAGCATTCTTTGCATTGAACCTAAGGCAAGGCATAAACTTGTTTCATGGTATGGGTTTCTTTTTGAGAGGGAGAGAAAATTTGTGATTTCATTTGTTTAGGGAATTTCCAGTGAGAAAACTCCTTTCACTAGGGCAGATCAGCACTTATCGTGGAGTTGATAGTATTAGAGAATTGCCCAGGAGAATGCAGATCTTAAACCCTAATCTTCTGGACTCAGATCTCTTCATCTATAGCACATCCCTGTGGTTAAGATATACCCATAGATCAAAATCTTTGACAGATCTATTTTTCTCTCTCCATTCTGTTTTTTTAAAACTAGACAATCAACCTCAGGCAATCTATAAGAAGTCAAGGAAGTAAGTTAAAGACCAGTTCAGCAGAACATGTCCAGGCAGGGCATGGTCCCGTGATAATGACACAGTTATGATAATGGCTGGAGAAACAGAGGTTAGCTCTATTTCAAATACCACTTCCTTCTGACTGTTTTGCTAAATTAAACCTTGTCAGTTGTAATTAGGATACGATATGAAGACTTTGGCTGTAAAACCAATATCTAATCTAAGCAGATGACCAGAGGAAAGATACAGCCTCAATTCTGGCAAGCCACTGTGTAGAAATCAATTCATGGCAGAATTTGAAAGGCTACCAAATCATGTCTCTGCAGTGAAACATAGAAAGCAGATATCGGTCTTTCCCTCTCATCCTGGTATTTTAAAGTTGCTTTAAAATCTTTGGGCTCTAAGATAGGTTCCTGATTGGGCAACCATTTTCCTATATAGTCTCTACCTTCTTCACCTTGATCTGCATTCTAACCCTTACAGCTGGAAAAAGTTCTTATGACTAAAGTATAGCAATGGATCTAAGGTCATCCACTTGAAATGAAGCATGCCAGAGTTCATATATATACATGCATATGGCCTTAAAGTCTTCTCCCTTGGGAGGGTCCAAAGGTGCCACCATTGCATTACACATTTATGGACCTTCTCCTTTGGAATTGTCTTCATATCCTGAGGTACTTTTTTTTGAATATCCTCAAAAAGGGCCCATTTTCATCTTTAGTGGATGAATTTGACTTTTTGAGAAGCAATCCCAAAGTCTAGTGAATGAAATGAGTGGTCAAGCTGAGTAATATTGACCATTTCTGGTCAAAATGAGATGAGACTGTCATCGACCACTATCAGACATTGGACGAATTATTTAATCTCTTTCAACTTAGTTTTCTGAAGGCAGATATTAGAACATAAGATCTAGAAGATGTGTATTGTTATATTTTTGTCTGTGTAACATTGGTACTTACCACAGTGCCTGGTAGCTACTGGTACAGTGGATAGAGCACTGGACCTAGAATTAGGAAGACCTGACTTCAAATCTGGCCTCAGCCACTTTCCAGATGTGGGACCCTGAGCGAGTCTATACCTCCATTTGTCTCAGTTTCCTCCCCTGTAAATTAGGAATGAGAATAGCACCTACCTCTAGGCTTGTTGTTAGGACCAAGTGAGATATAATTGTAAAGGGCTTAGCACAGTGCCTTGTATATAAAAGATTCTGGATTGATTGGTTTCTTGAATATTTACTCAAATGGTTCAGAAACCAGTTCTAAAAGAAGGAATCTATAGCCGCATAACAAGGTTAGTGTCTGTTTATTACACGGTTCCACTGAAAGAAGATACTCATATGTGTGTATTGATTCTGGTATACTTAAATTATGTATTTAGTAGTTAAAACACTGTTCTTTGAACCTGATCAGAAAACTATGGGTTCAAATCCAGATGCTCACTTCTTAGAAGTGTAAACCAGGAAAAGTCACTTAATCTTAATTTAACTCTCTAGGACGTATCCATTAAGAGGGAGTTCCCACTTGGAAGGTCTTCTAGATGCTTTTTTTCAAAATTGGGACATACTTCTATGTTTACTTCTCAGAGTTAAATACTGAAGCAGGATATTTGACTTTCAATTCTGGATAGGCCAATTTGAGAGAGA